>CM038673.1:742461196-742751959 GCA_021605145.1 Aegilops bicornis
AACAAGAACTGGAGCTAAATTCAAATATATGGAAATATTGCAGCGTGAAGAAATTTCCCAGGAAAAAAAAGTTGAGTAATATTCGAGGATTGTTTTCACACACACAAAAAGGTTCGGTGGATGTCCTTCGAGCGTGACACAATGACGCACCGTTCAATCAACCACGCGGCCGCGGTTCACGCGCTTGCACATGATTCCGTATTGTGGTTGTGGTACTAACTAATAAAAGCGCTGCCTAAGTCTAATGTTTACGTGTACTAGTATGGTTTTCTTTTAAGTTTGACAAACCTTATATAAAACTAAAGTAAGCTCCCACAGGCGCACTCATCAATATGCCACCGCCGCCGTTGCGCATGCCGGGGCCCGCCTACTCCGGCCGACAATTTCTCACCCATCGCCGCCTTGTCGCCGCCATCCCTGTGCCATGAAGCTGAAGGCTCGCCCTCTCACGTCGTCTGCAGTCCCTCCTCGCGATGCCACCGCGCTGCCAAGCACGCGAGCAGCTGGTGGAGCCGCGTCTATGCACGCAGCGTACAAAGAGGAGGACGAGCGTGTGCTCCAGCACGCCGGCGAGGAGGAACTAGCGTGTCATTGTCGTCTCCGCCCGCGCGGAGGAGGCGCGCATGGTGGCTGTCGCGGCGGAAGCCGGTCGCGCGCGTCGAGCCCGCAAACCGGGTGCGGACGCGGAATCTACCTTCGAGACCTTGAATGCCACGTGGATCCTGCAATCTGGAGCAATTTGGGTCAGTCGACTCATGTGAGCCGTTTGATGCAACATGGATGGCTAGAAGGGCTTCTTCAGTTTAGCGTATGAAGGATCAATCATGGCTGCTGCCAGGGTCAAATTGAAGGTTGAGAGGAGGACACCAGGCTTGCCTTCTGGAGATCAAAGGGCTGGCCTATAACGAGACCTATCCGACGCAGGACAACCCTGTCGTACTTAAAGCCTACAGTAACGAATTTCACTCTTTTGTCCTTGAGGAAGTTCTTAAAATCCCGTCACTCAACGTTGGCATGGCATATGTGGTAGACCAAGCAAACGTTATGTACGCAAACCTGGATCATGGCGGGCTTCTTCCTCTCTTCGTCCTTTAGATCCTTCTCTCGTCCCAGGACTGTGGTGTACTCAACATCTAGCCCAGCGACCCACTCATCCATTGAACTGTTGAACATGCGTAGGAAGCGAGCAAGCCATGCTTTCACCGTCGCAGATCCACGTGTGTAGATGACGATGAACTAATCACTGGTGATGGCTCTAACCTGGTACTCAGCGGCAACCATGGAGATTTGGGAGGCCATGGATTTTGGAGGAGGGTTAGGAGAAGTTGAACTGTTGTACCCATAAAAAAAGCGGGAGTGAACCAATGTGAAAGGACGGACGACGGGAGCGAACTGTTGTAAGGTAGAAGACGGAGCAGTAGGGCGTGTGAACGTTCGGGGTTGCTGGCTTGCCCAGTTGATAAACGGCTGCAAGCCCCCAAAGAGTTCTCGAGAACTATGCGGGACCCACTAGATGTCATGTCTACTAGACCCATATCGTAGGCCTGACGGTATAGCTTCTGCCTGTTCGCACACCATGCCGGCGCATGGATGTAACTTCACTTAATTTTGTCAACCGCGCACCTCCCACGACCTTTGCCTCCCTCGCGCGATCGCACCCTTTGAGACTTCTACTGGCTATAAATGAGCAATTTTTTTGCCTACTCCGCATGCATGATACTCCCTCTGGTCCTTTTTACTCCCGTCAACCGTTTGCAAAGTGTTTGGCCAAATTTATACTTTTTTTTGAACACCACCTTATATTAATTAACCAGCCACACCAGTACACTCATTCGATACAATATTCACCACACATGGCGGTACGTTATTTACAAGAATACCATCTAATCTATTGTCAAAGCTATAGTTATTGATTAAGTGTGCCACCTTATTGGCCGAACGACTAATCTTTGACAATTGAAGATTGTTGATCAACTTCGAGATGCTCAACACTTTCATCTTCAGGTCACGCATAGCAGACCTGTCATAGTCCCCCGATGCAAGAGATGCTACCACAAAAGCGCAATCAGTCTCTAAAATTACAGGATTATGAAGAGAAATACCTATGTAGAGACCGGCAATGCAAGCCCTAAGCTCCGCTTCCTCCACGCTTTGACAGGCATCAATGAAATCCCACGACCAAATTTATACTAAAAATATCAATATCTACAATACTGATTATAATGAGTATAAGAACTACGTTGTATAATGAGTGTCAAAATATTGATTTGACATTGTGAATGTTGATACATTTTTCTATAAGTCTGATGAAAGTAGAGGTACATTGACTTCAGACAAAACTTAAATGCACAATGCAGACTAGTTCCTCCGTCCAGATGCGTGCCATGTCCTATCTTGTCATCACAACAAGGTTAGCTATTAGAGTACCACTACCTCCCTTCTAGTTTAAAGGGCTCGATTCAAAAATTTCACCTACTCTTAGCAAGATAGTAGAGGCGGTGGAATAGTTTTTGAAGTCTGCAAAAGTACTCAACTAGTGCTGTCGTTCTTCACAAAAAAATGTGTTTACCAATGCATGCATGAACACTAGTTACTCGAACCCCCCTCTCTTCTTTAATTCTTTGCCACATCAACACGTTTGCTATTCCCGTGTGCATGATACCAGCTAAGATACCACCATTATGGCCAACCTTAATCATCGCATGCAATAATTAGTGCACCTTAAAATATGAACATGTGTGGGCGTGTATGTTTTTAATGACTTGAGACTATACCTAGCCCGACATGCAAGATGACTTATTATGCACCGTTCCCCATACCTGCAGGAAGCCCGTTCGTATCCAAATCTTTTCGTCTCCATGTGTGGAAACAATATGCCTGCCCAACTCTCCTTCTCCCTTCGGCGGTCCCACCACTCCACCCCGTGTGAAAATTTTTGCATGCATGACTCTCCTCCCCCCACGCTCGTCCAATCTGTTGTGACCAGCAATATTTCCACCCCTTCGCTCCCCCGTAATTTACTCCAACAAATATGCCCACGTAGTTGTTACTTAACTGCAGGTGCATTGGGTCACTGACATATGGGCCCAACAGGTGTTCGGCCCACATGTCAGTGACGCAACTGGACCTGCAGTTAAGTCAGTGCAGCTCAGTCCATATCTTATGTAGGTGTGCCATTGCTCACAATAAATACTGCGCCTCCCACGACATCGCTATCTCCTCCCCCTCACGTTCACGTTCATCGCTATCTCCTCCCCCTCCCTCTCACGTCGACCACCATGGAATCGCCCATCCCAAGCCCTAGGAGCCCCTCGCTGCACCGCGTGGACGGTCACGCGTCGCCGTTCCGTTCCTCGCCGCCACTAGTCAAGGAGGGCGTCGGTGTTCCGCTCCCTCGCCCGCTTCTGTGACAGCGTCGCCGTTTCGTTCCTCGCCACCACTAGTCGAGGAGGACGCGTCGGTGTTTCGCTCCTCGCCGGGACGCGATGCGTCGCCGTTCCGTTCCTCGCCGCCACTAGTCGAGGAGGACGCGTCGGCATTCCGCTCCTCGCCGCGACGCGTCGAGGTGGACGCGTCCACGTTCCCAATCTCGCCAGCACGCGCGTCGGAGGACGCGTCGGCTCCCCGCTATGAGGAGAACGCCGCGCCGCCCGCCGAGCCCCCCAGCCTTGAGGAGCTTTGAAAAGAAATGGATGTCGCCTTGTGGGAGGCTTTGCCTCCAGCAGAGCGCGCCAAAATAGAGGCGGAGAAGAAGGCCGAGGAAGAGAAGCGCACCACGGAACAAGCTGCCAGATAGGCCTATGTCGCGTCCGAGAGAGTCAGGCAATTGGCTCTTTCGCAGAAGGCTCGTGCGAGTGCCGTGAGGGTGGCGGAGGACGCCCGTGCCGACGCCTTGAGTGCAGTCGGGCCCAAGCGCCTCATCTACTCTTGGCGGTACGTGGACCGGGTGCATGCTTCCAGCGAGGCGGAGTACCTGTTGGCGCCGGATCACCACACCGGTGAGATCGCGCTCGTCCGCCGGCAAGAAGCCATTAATCAGCACCTCGCGAGTTGCGAGGCTAAGGAAGAAGGTGTTGTGTCGGTATTGGGAAACGGCCGCGCCCTAGGGCACTCATGGTGCGCCGCAAGCGCTCCTGCGAGCGCTGTGGCTTTTAGGAGGAGTATAATTTTTGTTTCGTAAGGCGATCTCATTAGTTTTGGGACGCAAATGATAAATCCCGAACGTTCAGGAATTTTTAGCGTCCTTAATTAAGTATGTAAAAGGGAAAGTTTGGAAACCTTGTGTATTCGTACGCATTTTGCAAGTACGTGCATATAGCACAAACTTTACTATATACTATCGCACTACACGTCTCTCTCGATATATGCTTGCAGACTGTGCTACTCCCTCCATCCAGGTCAATAAGTCATCTTTGGTTTTGCACCGTGACCAAGAAGGAGGGAAGACTTATACACCTAGACGGAGGGAGTACTACTATTACTTATGTACGTGCAAATGCACGTTTTAACATGACGCTGCGGTTTTTGTAAAAGTAGAAAAACAGCACTAGTCAAGCTTGTGAAACGATTCAATGCAAAACAAATGCAAAAATGCTCGTTTGATTGTTTACTTTTAGCTTCCTTCTCTGTGGTTATTTCTCTGTCGTACTTTGTACGGAGTATCTCACTGGTTGGAAAGGCATGCAAATTCCCAAACCGCTTCCTACACCCTGTATCAAATTTTTTTGCCTAACAAGTTGTGTCGTGCAATTGGAATTCCAACTTGAGTACTACTACTAGTAGGAGTACCAGGGGCTAGTTCTTTTAGGCTTCTAGATTAGTAATCCCATAACTTACTACCTCTGTCCTGGTTTATTGGTCTCCATTGTAATCTGTGTCAAATTTTGATCATAAATTTAACTAATGAAATGTTAGTTTAAGTCACATGCACTACTCCATCCGTCTAGGTGAGTAAGTCATCTTAGGCTGTGCACCGTGACCAAGGAGGAGGAGAAAACGAGAAAGGTTAATGTTTATTTGCTAATTAATAGTATTGCATGTAATGAACTAACCACTGCATGTCGTGTTTGATATCTCAAGTCAATAAAAGCATGCACACTCTTTATCTCTTATTGGTTGATATGTCAAGAAACAAGAAATAGGTAGAAGTTAATGCACCGCGCCTACTCCCTCCTTCCATCTATATAGGGCCTAATGCATTTTTCAAGACTAAGTTTGACCAAATGTTAGAGCTATAATATATGACATGCAATTTACACAAATCATACCATCAAATTCGTATGTGAAAGGAGCTTTCAATGATATAATTTTCACATTATGCATGCCATGTACTATTATTCTTGTCAATAGTCAAAGGCGGTCTTGAAAAATGTATTAGGCCCTATATAGATGGAAGGAGGGAGTAAGTGTTTTGGGATTATTTGGTTTTCGTAAGATGACTTACACACCTATGCGGAGGGAGTAACATTTTATTAGTTAAATCTTTGGTCAAAATTTAGCACAAATTACAATGGTGAGGAATAAACCAGGACGGAGTAGTAGTTTAGAAGCCCAAATAAATGAGTGAGGCGCCTTATTGTTACTCTCCACTGTGACTAGTCTTGTGGGAAAAGCTGGGGAAGCCGCCAAAAGAACTGGCCCTAGGAGTAGTAGCTAGGGATTGAGTGTGCGAGATGAACCGGAGAAAGTAAATGCAGAGAGATTAAATGCAAAAAAGACGGAGGGATGTGATGGTTGCTTGTCCGTTTATTTTACCAGGCCACTTATTACTGGGAGTGGTTGGGTTTTGTGATATGACGGCTTTACTACCGCGCCACGAGCGGGGTGAGAGGTGAGACTCCCGTGCAGCGCCGCCCTCTACACTTGTACTACATCGGTCGTGGTTTATTAGTCCCCCATTGAATTTGGCTGAAGATTTAACTGACAAAATGTTAGTGCATGTCAACAAAAACTATATCGTTGGATTCGTATTTGAACATAGTTTTGAATGATATAATTTTAGGTGACATGCATCAGTATTTATCATACTATATATAATGTTAGTTCAATTTTTGGTCGTACTAATCTATAGTAGTAAGGTGCCCGTGCGTTGCACCGAAGAGTGAAATGCATTGATCGGGGAGTTGTTTATTTTGACAAAGGATGTGGGGTTCATCTCATGTGTAACGGGTATCGATAGGTTTCTTCGGATATTATCTCATCTCTAGAGCTCACAAACATCCGGATGAAATAGATAAAAAGGTATCTTTTGCAAACAAAAGCGTTCAACTGTTCAACCTGCATCCAAAACTTGTGAAGAAATAACACTTATTGTGCTTTGCAAGAAATGGTCTTTAAGGATTAGTTTTTGAGTATCGATTGTTATACATGTTGGCTACAGATGACATGGCACTTTCTTATAGTCAACAGTTGGCTATACTATTAAGTAATATTAACCATGCCCTTATACACCTAGATGGAGGGATTAAATCAGGATGACTTGCAAGGGGGCAGAGGAGATGTAAGAAATGGTTCATCGTAAGTCTTTCACAAGTACTGTAGTAAAAAATCATACATGGAAGACTCTAGACTAAACCATAAACGGATACACTTTTATTCATGCGCGATACTCCAATAGAGCAAGATCCTGCATGGAAGTCTCCACATGCTTAGATAGCGGATTACCTTGAGCGAAGACTAATGATCAACATTTAACTTGATAATGCGTATTTTTTTAGAAGAACATGGAGGCTCCTCCCCGGTTCCATTATCAAATGAAACCCAAAGTGTCTTATATCAGCTCACTGAGAGGAGCAGTTCAAAGGAAGGACTACGGTGAAAGCCACTCAAGTTTAACGACAAGCTTACAGAATCAAAAGCGGCAAAGACACGGGCCATAAGCGCCCACACACAAACTACATGTTTTCTAAGTGCACTTGATAATGGGTATGTCTAGGTGAACCTCCTTGGAGTCCCCGTGCACCACGTCGGCGGGTAAAGGATGCCATGGGTTTCCCAAGTCCACATTGGCAGGATAGTCCCAGCTCCCCAGAGTCCAAGTCCGTTCGATGAGGTCGGTGTCGCCGCCCATGCGACCCGGAGGGGTAGTAACACTGACCACGCACCCGTACATATGCCTCGTGTCAGTGTCAGCGTCAGCGGCGTCGCCCCTGATGCACATTACAGAGATGGGGCGGCGGCCTGCGTGGGCCTCGCCGGTGCCCACGATCAAGAGGAAGACGCTGTCGTCCTCCTCCGAGACTAGCAGGCGGCGGTGATCCTCCATCGACTCCGGCATGGTGAACCGGTAGCACGTCGCATTTGATGTTCTCCGCCAAGGGCCAGCGGTGACCGCTGCACGCATCCGTGAGGTGATGCAGCATGTCCGCCGGCGAGCCACAAAAGCGGCATCGGGCACTCATAGCGATGGGCGAAAGGGCTCCTTGGAGGCATCGACTGTGCCATCCATGAAACGGGAGTGGCTGTAGGGACGTTGCGCGATTGAATATATGAGCAAGTTACTATGAGATTTAATCCGAATAAGCACAAAATAAATCATGACGGCTATAACAGAGATGAAACTAATCATGTGGACTAGCATAGTAGTAGGATCTGAGTAGAAACATGAATTCTACCACGATTTCAAACAGTAAGGATAGAAACACATACGGTGCAACGGGAGCAGCACCGTTGGTGTTGAGGTTGTCGCCCATGTCGTTGAGGAAGAGGTTGCCGAGGTCGGGGAAGAAGTCGTCGTTGGTGAAGTCGTGGCTGCCAGCAGTCGCGAGAGTGCGCTCCCCAGATTTCAACAGCGGCCGCCGAGGGAGTGGCTGTAGGGGACGTTGCGGCCGCCGAATGGAGCGCTGGAGTAGCACACGAAGCAGTAGATGGTGTCCTTACTAGTACTCCCTAGTCTCTATCTATCTATATCTATATATATCTACTCTTATAGAAAACCGAGTTGGTGATGATGGTATGCCTGCCATCTTGTAATATAGACCATCCGATCTATATCTGACGGATAGAAAGCCAACTATGACAATTTTACAAAAGATACCCGCACCTCTCTCCACATTTACAGATAAGGCCTCGCCTCGTTCATCCTTATCTCCCACAACCTCGTGCTCCTCCCTATGTTTCTATCTCTACTACTCTTCTTTGTTTTTTATAACAAATCGAATAGTGTCGCGCCGTCCGCTGCACACCCGGCTGAACACGCCTCCTCGCCTCCATCATCACCAACTGAGTCTTCTATAGGAGTAGGAGTAGAGAAAAAACCGAGTTGGTGGTGATGGGGTGCCGTGCAATGCACGGGCATCTTGCTATTTTTTTGCATATAAGTCCAAACACCACGTAGACACGGTCTTTGAGCATGGTTCATAGTCGTTCCATGCTCGGGCATTGAAGTTTGTAACTATTTTAGATTAGAATATACTACTCCTCCGGTGCTAGTAGTAGAGCAGAGACCTACTCTACTACTCTACTCAAGCAAGTTAGGGCATAATCTTGTAGTAGGTGCTGTAGGGAGTACCATTCTTGTGATCACTCAAGCAAGTTATGCAGCATCGATATGACCCTACGCTGCTAGTATGTGTCTCGTAAGTCAAGCGGCGTGTTGTAGTCATCATCACTGTCCACTTCCGCAACACATATTCGCTTCTCCATCTTTGTCCGCACATAATCTCGTCCAAGCTTCCATCCCGCTAAGGCGCCTCCCCCTCGTCAAAAACCCAAGCACTAACAATGGCAGAACCGAGCAGCGTCCACCGAAAAGAGTGGCTGGAATTCGCTCCCACAGAGGTAATCAAGCTCATTGTTTCACGGGTGGACAATCTCAAGACCATGCCGCCGCCAGCGTGCTCGTCGGGGCTGTACCGTTTACTCAAAGCCCTCGGTCGGAGCTTTTAAGCCAGCTCCTTGCTTTGTCGATGCCGCTTTGATCTTCAGAAACGGCGTGTCACGCAGCATAACGATCGTAGGGTGGCGAGCATCAACCCCCTTGACTGCGATCCGATCCCCGTCAGCCTCAACTACATTAACGGTATGTACTGGGTCGGCATGAACACTTCTTGGATGGTGCTCAATCACTGTCGCGGCAGCTGGATGCTCGTGGAGGTCTACACCCGGAGATTGATCCCCCTTCCTTCGATTAACATTGTACTGCTTTGGCACCGCGGCATAGAATACACGGAATCTTACAGTATACAACATGATACCAAGTTTAATTTGCTCAAGGTTGTAATCTGCCAAGTGCCCACAAGATCTACGAATTATAAAGACTTGAGGCTAATTATGTTCTTCAACCACGGTCTCGCCTATCTCGACAGTCACATGCGGTAAGTGGATAAATCTGGACGTCCATCGCAGGATCATACATCCTCCATGGTTCTCTGATGCCATTGAACACAAGGGCTTCATTTACGCTATCGACTCCTTCTATGGTTGGACGTATTGCTGGCCTACTCCAGTCATCGCTACAAACGGCTGTTACAGCAGTATGTTACTTTCCTATGATATCATGATGGCTTGCTTATATTATTGTCAACATTTACTGAAAAAATATTCATGCTCATAACATGTTGTTCTTAAGATTGACTAAATCAAGAGCCCTTTTTTATTTGACTCAACTTGATATGATGTTGTAGGACGCCTTTGGTGTCCCTACCCTTCCTAATCGAGAACCTTTCAAAGAAAAGCGGCATGGCAGTTGCAGGTGGTTCTGGCTCGATCGGGACAACGGCGAAAGATTGATGATCGTTCACACGCCTTTGGGCGTGTTGTTTCGCGGAATACAATCACAATCACGCAAGGTCTTTGAGCAGGATCCCAGCTTCTCCGGGCCTTCAGGAATTTTTGACCGAGGCTGGTAAGTAGCCTTGGTACACGCTCTCGCTTTGTCGGACTGAGTTATCCGATTAACCAGGAGATAACCGACGGCAAGGATCATGATGGCAGCGCGGTTTCGTTCATCAGGCAAAACTGTGTGTACACAGCGTACCATGCGTCTCTGCATGCACCATACCCTGATATGTGCCGCCATGCTCTGCAGCCCAAAGTAGGAGAGAGGGTCGCAAGTATCAGACTTCGACCTGCTGGCTGGAGTTTCCCCCGTCAGGCACCCATCTGGTTCAAGCCGCCACCAATCTCCATAGCTTAATAAATAGTAACGTCTAACCGAGCCAGTTAGTTAGATGCGCATACACTTGGTGTAGTAGGATCTTCATTTAGTTTGATGCATACACTTGTTCTTTTGGTAGCCCTTTTGTAATGATGGCTGATGTTTGGTTTGGAAGAGAGATGTGTCTTCACTCTTACGCCTGCTTCGCTTATACATTGCACCCCGGCCGTGGTTCTTTGCTTCTGCTGCTGTTTTCAATGTACAATCAGTAGTATATTTCGTCTGTTGGTTGAATAAATGTGTTGTTAGAACGACAAACACAATGTTTTGGAATTCGTTGCAAGGTTCGATCCTTTAGTGCCCCGTACCGTACGTAGCTCATAGTATTTTTCGTACGGAACACATTTTCCACTTGTTGATAACATGCAGCCCACTGATGAAGGCTCAATAGAGAAGCCCATAATTAACTGGAAGGGAGGCTCTCACATGAATCCAGCCCAGGTACATGCTCATGGTCCCCTAAACATAAATAAATAAATAAATAAATAAAGCTAAATGCTCATGCACCAGTTCTTTGGGAAAATAGGTAGCCCAGTATTTCTTTTTGAAGAATATCTAAGCTGGGCCTATTTGTTTTCTCCGACCATCGGGCTGCAAATCTTTCAAGACGAGGAGGGATGCATTCCGTCCTGGCCAAAGAGTATGGTCAATGTCTCATTAAAAGTAATATCAAAAGGGTTGAAAATTCCAAAAAAAATTATAGCAAATGGGATATTAGTTTTTTTTGGTTTTTGTTCTTCACTGATATCTTATACGTATTTCATTGGATTTAACATGACATAGTACTAATTTATTTTTAAATTTATTTTAGTACGGCAATTAATTGTTGGATTAAGAATATTTCATTCACCAGCAAAAATTTGCGAATTTTCAAATTTTCCCACATATTTAGTTAATTTTTTGACCCTTGTACTGACCAGAAAATGGCCAGCAATTCTAAAAATGGAAAATGGGCTGCAATAAATTCCATATGAATTAGAAAATGAGTAAAAATTATAAAAATAATAGCAAATGGGCTGTACACGCCACAGATTTCGAGGCTGACTTGTTTACGCAAGGCTTTGTCAATGAACACACGATTCTAGCAGCAGTGACTGTTGGATGTCCATCCAACGGCCGACGTGCTTCTTCAATCTCTGATCTTCCTGCTCCAGCCGCCTAAACTAGCGCCATGGACTGCTGCTCCCTCCTCTTGTGGCCTTGTGGTGCCACAGAGCTTCCCGGCCCACCCTACTCCCTCCGCTGGCCTGGCCGCACGCAATCAACTACCTCCTTATTACACGAAAAAATGATTCCACCCACTGACATCTCGGGCGCACCGGTTGGGAGGCTGACCTGTGGGCCTACTAAGTTGACGCATACGTAGGTCTTGTCAACTTAGTCAACAAACAATTCTAGCAACAGTAACCGTTGGATTTGAATCAAACGGTCCTGCTGCTTCTTCAATCGCTGCTCTTCTTGCACCAGCCGCCCAAACCAGCGCCGGGGAGACCGCCTGCTCCTGCCTCCAGTGGCCGGCTGTGCTGCCGTTGAGGCCTCATCGCCCCCTACTACTCCCACCGCTAGCCAGGCCCTGCGGCGACGGCAGCCTCACATCGCAGCCGCACCAGTGAACCCTTGTACTCCTCTCCGCGTGGGCATCCACTACCGCGTCTTCCCCGGCTCCGTGTCGTCCCCTTCCTAGGCCTCACCATCGTCCACCGCCTTGGTGCTCTTGGCGCGGCGTGGTCAATGTGGTCAACGACATTCCATCGGAAGAGTACTGTACGTGGAGAGGCTGACAGCTGGGTCCACGGCCACAACCCAGTTTTTTTTGTGATTTGCCAAGTAAGTCGCTTTGTCGGCTGTTGGGCTTCAAATCTTTCAAGACGAGGAGAGCTTTCATTGGTGGCCGAGAAAATGGCCCATCGGTAATGAGAAATGGGTTGTACATTTTAAAACACATCAAACCGCAATTAGTTTCAAATATCTTTTTTTCATTTAGAGATTTTAAATTACATTAATTTTTATGCGTGGAGAATTTGTTGGATTTTATATTGATATACATTTATTTTTAAAATCAGTTTGAATGTGAGTCGAAATTTCGGGATTAAAAACAATTCGGACCACACCGAAATATGCAAAATTTCATATAATTTTTTAACTGTGGCCACAATATGGGCTGTAATGCTAACAAAAAGAATATGGGCTCCAAAAAACCTTAAGAATTAGCAAATGGGCTGTAAATTATTAGAAATAATGGCAGATGGGATGTATGCTGTTTTCCACAGATTTGAGGCTTTCCTAAAAAAAGGTTGACGCACAAGCAGTGACTGTTGGATGGCCATCCAACGGCCGTCGTGCTTCTTCAATCTCTGCTCTTCCTCCTCCAGCTGCTCAAACAAGCGCCGGCGGGACTGCCTGCTCCCTCCTCCCCATGGCCGGCTCTGACAGCTCGGACCCACCAGCTATATCTTCGCACGCAAGGAAGTGCCTCCTTATTACGCACAAAAAATGAATACTCCCCCTGTTAGCTGGGACCCAGTATAGTGGCAGGCTAACTTGTGGGCCTACTAAGTTGACGGGGATGGAGGGCTTTGTCAACTTAGTCAATATGCACGATTCTTGCTCCAAAGGACCGTACGATGTCCATCCAACGGCCGTAGTGCTTCTTCAACCTCTGGTCTTCTTGCTCCAGCCGCCCAAACCAGCGCCGGTCGTGCCTCGTGCTCCTGCCTCCCGTGGCCGGCTGCGATGCGGCGGAGGCCTCACCGCCCGCTACTACTCCCACCGCTGGCCAGGCCATCCCTCTACTCACCCACACCCCAGCAAACCATTGAACCCTCGTAATCCTCTACACGTGGGCATCCACTGCCGCGTCTTCCCCGGCTCCGCGTCGTCCCCTTCCTAGGCCTTGCCATCGTCCACCGCCCTGGTGCTCTCAACGCGGCGTGGTCAACGTGGTCAAGGAACGGCTTCCATCGGACGTGGACTGTATGTGGAGAGGCTGACAGCTGGGTCCACGGCCGTAGCAAGGAAGTGCCTTGTCGTGGAATTAACACGTCAGATGTCCTTAGTGTTAGGACTTAGTCGCGAGGCCAACGCATCTATGTGGTAGCTTGAGAGGGGTTGAGCGGAATTGAAAGACACAACACAAGACAGGGATTTAGACAGCTTCGGGCCCCGGGAAATATCATCCGGTAAAACCCTACATGCTGTTTGAGGCTAGGTCTCATTATGCTCATGAGGGAGTCGCCGTAAACCGGCTCTCCTCTAGTTGTGTCTAGCCCTAGAGATTGTTTCTTGTTGCTTGTCGCTTGTCCCCCTATGGGGAGCCCTGCCCCTCCTTATATATGTTGAAGGGGCGGGTTACATGTGGAGTCCTATTAGGATTAGGATTATTCTACTACAAGTGGAGTCCTAGTCTTGCTTCCTTTGTAGGAGAATAGTCTGTACGCTTTCCTCATAAATCGGCCCACCATTAAACGTGAACCGGCCTTCTGGGCCTTGGGCCTTGTCATCCGTCTGTCCCGTATGCCAGATCACCAGTGAGTCATAATGACCAGGTGGATTGCTTGTAAACCGCCAGGTCAGGGCGGGTCGCCAGTGAATCGCCAAATGCCAGCCGGATCTCAGTAAACCGCCAAGTCCGGCCGGGTTATACTTCCGGCCGGTTTACGCCGCGGGGTATATCCCCGACATTAGCCCCCAGTTTAATTTGGATTTGTCCATGTTAAACTGATCTGCAACATAAACACAAGAACAAATTTGGCGGGTTGTGCTCCGGGTTAAGAATTCTTGTAGACCGACACCTGATCATCCTTAAATCCTTGTCATTTCCTCCTAGAAAATCCAAGTCAATAGACCAGCTTCATAATCAATTTGCTTGCAGAAAAAATATTGTAAATAAAGAATCCATTTGAATTGGCATTCAATGCACTGACTTGACAAATATATTAGTCTCTTGAAATATTCAACTGATATCCAGCCGGCTTGAAGATGTAAAACTTGCCGGTTTATGATTACCACCATTGTCGGGTTATAAAACTGATAATTCTGAGTCATGATTGTTGCAGACACCGGTTCATGATTGTTGCCAATGCTGGTTCATGATTATTAATGACGCCGGGTTGCAGCCACAGGGTCATAATGATTGGTGACGCTGGGTCAACCTAGTTTGCTCAATCAGAGAATTTGAAAATATTTCTTCGATAATAATATAATACCTGTAGCCCCCAAGTCTTTGAGCAGAACAAAGTGGTGGCTTAAGACTTTGCTTCAGTATAAATACTGCCACTTTCAAAAAAATCCATGTTGTTCATCCCATTGACTAGTAAAAACTGAATACTCCATACTATGTAGCCCCCAAGTGCCGGGTTGTCATGCTTGCGACAACTCGGGACTTGTAATTGTCTTATACTCATAAAAACTTCAACCAGTGTAGTCCCCAAGGGCCGGGTCATTATGCAATAATGAGTAGGGACTTTGTAGGTATAATCATGTAGATTTGAGCAATGATGTGTAGCCCCCAAGGGCCGGCTCAGTAAGATAATATTGAGCTGGGACTTAATATATACTTCAATGAAAATAACATCATATGATGTAACCCTCATCATGGGACTTGAATCCACGTCCACAAGGTTAAGAGCCTTGTGCTTTACCAACTGAAAGCGGTGGACTCTTCAATATAATGAATAAAAGCCTTGTACCTTCAACTGTTGACAGGAGCAATTGGTAGCCCCCAAGGGCCGACTCATTATAATGTGATGAGTCGGGTCTTCAATAATATGAGCAAAAATTACTTTGCATTAGCCCCCAAGTGTCATGGTGCATGCTTGCAGCGACATGAGACTTGCATACTTGATATAATCTCAACTTAAATAATGTAGCCCCCAAGTGCGGGTCGTAAGCTCAGAATGACTCGGCACTATTCCTCCATTGTAGAATAAATCATACCCATGGATGAAATAATAGCCATTCTTATTTGAAGCGACTTTGAAAACCTCAATCATAATATTGGTTATTGATAACCATAATAAAAATCTAGCCATGTTGGCTATTCAAGATAATATAATCTGGTATGAGAAACCTTATTCATTCAATATCATAATGAAAATTCAGCCAAGTTTGGCTATTTGAATAATATAACCCAATGATGTATAAGCGCATGATTCCAATGGCGCAATCCAAATATGTACTGTCGACTTATAGTCCAAAGCCAGGCCGGGTTAACAAACACCGGATAATTTCTCATCATATACTGGCGACTTATCGTCTTAAAGCCAGGCCGGTTTAATAAACACCAGATAATTTATCATCATGCTCTATTCAACCTGTTTCTGCATACAACAAGTTTAAAGTGTCCTGGCGGTTTACCGCCGGACGGGTCATAATGCCCAACAAATAACCCAGGTTTATAACCAAGGCTGCACTTAAGAATAATCAAATATGAAATATATCATACCTGTGACATTGAATCACATCATTGGTTTACCAACTTTTTGTAGTAAGGGTGATAACCCCAATCTTGAGTAATGATAACTCCTTTCATACTGTCTTTGGTTCACGATAAAACCGCATCGGATGTGATAAACACCGGTTTAACCATATATAATCTGGCGACTCGTAGTCAAACCAGGCCAAGCGGATAGTCTCCGGATTATGATTTGATCATGTAATCGACAATTTGTAATTGAAAGTCAAGCCGGGTTAATGAACACCGGTTTACTCCATAATAAGATGGTAACATAAAATCAAACCGGGCAGATAGTCTCCGGATTAGGATTTGACCGTGTTCCGCCAATTTGTAATTGACAGTTTGAAACGGATTAACAATGTCGGTTTAAAACGCAACAAAAACCAAATAACAGTTATGAAAAATATGGAAGCAAAGGCAATGATAAGACCGTTTGCAAAAAGAGGCTTTATCGAGCCGATCGAGATGGTATTACCACGGTCGGACACGACCAAGCTCCCAATAAGGTGTAGCTATGGTTCAAGTCAGCCAGGTCCCCAACTGAAACCGTGGCATTATGCCGATCAAGTGGCGTGGCAATGGTTCGGGTTCAACCAAGCCCCCAAGTGACTCTAGGGCCTTAGGCCGATCAAGAGGCGGATCGGTTCAGACTTGACCATGTCCCCAAGTGATCTGGTGGCTTTCGCCTATCAAAAGGTGTTGTATTGGTTCGGACACGACCAAGCCCCCAAGTGATATTGTGGCACTAGGCCGATCAAGAGGCGTGGCTATGGTTCGGATATGACCAAGCCCCCAAGTGACCAATAATATGATAAGCCAATAAGGCATGATACCCATGTTTGGACCGCGCACCATGGCAGCAGGTCCTCTTTGGCACCCTTTAACTTTTTGCAAGAGATAAATCCTTCTTGAACCGGATATTGAGAGCTTCAAAGCTTTGTGGGAGACATCTTTCCCTTGAACTGGATTGTAAACCGGAATCTTCATTTTCAGCCGGAAATTTTCTGATGGCCTTTCAACTCGAACTTGCGAGAAGTTAATTCCTTTTTGAACCGGACATTTTAAACCGGATTTGAGCGCTTGAGAGCTTCGTGGGAGAATATATTTCCTTTAAACCGGATTTTAAACCGGAATCCTTCGATGATCCGGAACTTCTTCATTGAGCCGGATTTTGTAACTGTCATATACTTACTAAGCCGGAAATTTTCCGACGGCCTTCAAATAACAAAGAGCCTCCGGACCGGGTTATCTTTCCCTCCATCGCCCCGGGTTCTTAAATTTGCTGAAATCGCACGATTTTCTTAGTCATGTCATCGTAGCCCCGAGTCTCAAGATGACTCGAGGAGTTGGCTTGAAACTCTCCATATTTGACCGTGATATAAACCGCATAACTTGTATATCATTGGTGTTGATAACACGATGTGAATCCACGTAAGGTTGTGATAATCTGCGCGGGTTATAAATGATCCTGTATGAGCCGTGTCAAGAATTTCGGCCAATGGTTCCTTCCAACTGGCGATTTGAAGTTAACCAAATTGTAGTGGCGGCAACTTGTGCGCCTGCCCATTGAGCCATCCAGTGTAGACGGTGGTTGATAGTATATGATAATTTGCCTCCATTTTGAAAGAAAAACCAGGCTACCCAAGCTGTGACTTGCTCATGCAGACAGGTGCGGCCTGGTATGTTGATGTAGACCAGGCCGCAATAAATGGAAGGTAGAGACGTCCACAGTATTAGAGGTGGCTTGGGCAGATGAACCGGTCACGGTGTTGTAAACCGTTCGGACGGGCGAAGTCAACGCAGGCACGGTCCCGGCAAGCTGATGTAAACCGGGCCGTAAGGGCAGCGTCTTGCACGCCATTCATTCACCGTATAATGTGGCACGGACGAACACCGGGCATGACGTTGCCAAATACAGGCTTGCACTCCATGGTATAAACCACGTGTATAATGAATAATTGTCCCGCATACAATATTGCAGACCAAGGCAAAGATAAACCGCTCTTTGACAAAAATAATATGCACTAATAAAATATATTTTAGATGGATATCACCTGATGTGTTAGGCCAGAAATTATCCGCCATGGAGTTGATGATCACCACAGTGATGCTAAAATTAATCACGGCCGAAGTCGGCCGTGACGAAAGCGCAGACGGATGGTCCGCCGCGGTGTTGTAAACCGGACTACGGGCGGCGGTTTGTGTTCTGATTTATCAGTGTGATATACGCAGATGCTGGTGTAGAACAGCTAGCGGCGCCGTCATGATGAGGGCATCACTTTTATAGTGAGCACTTGTCATGTATAAAAAGATATAGGTGAGTAATTGTTCTTTGATAAAAACAATGTGTTAAGAAAAATAGATGGATATCACCTGGTTCATCCGGATGATGATGGAGTCTTACAAACACCGAGTTAATCGCCGCCCAAGGCAACGACGGAAACGGTGCACCACAATGTTGAAAACGGCCCGAGGTGAAACCGTGGATGATGAAGTAGAGGCAGCCCACAACGGACGTGGCAGCGACTCGAACAACGCTGCGGGCGGCTTGTGGAGGCAGGTCCGCGGGCCGTGGTTACAACAACGATAAAAAACGCACCGATGGCTTGAAACGGTAGCGGCCCCGCCAAGAGGTGAAGCGGCGCGTGGACGGCCAAGGCCAATCAAGGGTCGAGGCGCTGCAATGGCCGCAGCGGTAGTGAAACGAATCCACGCCCACGACCCCATCCACTCCGGATCGTGGTTGTTTTGATTTTTTTTACCTTACCATGAGGATGATCCTGTAGTAGCACTTGCTTCCTTCCAATTCGGATGGATGTAGTCATTAAAGACAGAACACGTCTTGATCTAGTACTAGTACTCAAGTAGTATTAGCCCTCTTCCCAAAAAGGAAATAATTGATGTTGGCTTTCACGTGACAAAGTACTAGAAGTACTGTAGCGGTTTGACCGAGAGTCCTCGCCATGACCTGCCCGGATGCAGAGAGTCACTTTTTCCTCGATCTTCACGTGCTAACCCTGCGTAGCACCTTCTTCCTTTATTTAATTCTTGAGTTAACTTCCGGGAAGATTCCTTGTATGCATATAGCAACCAGATTTGAAAAAAGACAAACCGATCCGGCTTCAGGCAATCGTCTCGGCAACTCCCGCTTGCAACAGCGGCGACTCGGTGAATCAAACGGAAATAACAGTACTTTGATGATCTTGATCCGTACTGATGAAACCTCCTTTGCACTTGGCCTTTTGCGGCGATGCAACGGAAAGTGATACGGCCACGACGGATCGCCTAGCCGCATTTGACGGTGCACATAGACGCAATCCGGATCTTCTCATCTGAAAATTATGAACTTCTCCATCCTTAGAAAGATCCCTCCAAGAACTCAACACCACCGTGCGTGGGCCCCACGGTGGGCGCCAACTGTCGTGGAATTAACACGTCAGATGTCCTTAGTGTCAGGACTTAGTCGCGAGGCCAACGCATCTATGTGGTAGCTTGAGAGGGGTTGAGCGGAATTGAAAGACACAACACAAGACAGGGATTTAGACAGCTTCGGGCCCCAGGAAATATCATCCGGTAAAACCCTACATGTTGTTTGAGGCTAGGTCTGTTGGGGAACGCAGTAATTTCAAAAAATTTCCTACGCACACACATGACCATGGTGATGGCATAGCAACGAGAGGGGAGAGTGTTGTCTACGTACCCTCGTAGACCGTAAGCGGAAGCGATCACAACGTAGAGGAAGTAGTCGACGCTCTCCTCGCGATCCTGCCGATCCCAAAGTGCAAGCATTCGCACCTCCGAGTCGATGATGACGTAGAGGAAGTAGTCAGACGTTCTCCTCGCGATCCAGGCCGATCCTAGCGCCCGTTACTCCGGCGCCTCCGAGTTCTTGGCACACGCTCAGCTCGATGACGCTCCTCGGGCTCCGATCCAGCAAAGCTCCGGGAGGGGGAGTTCCACAAGACGACGGCGTGCAGGACGACCTTGATGTTTCACCGACGCAGGGCTTCGCCTAAGCACTGCTACGATATGACCGAGGTGGAATATGGTGGAGGGGGGCACCGCACACGGCTAAGGAACGATCTCAAGGATCAACTTGTGTGTCCATGGGGTGCCCCCTGCCCCCGTATATAAAGGAGGGAGGGAGGAGGAGGCCGGCCTAGGAGGAGGCGCACCAAAGGGGGGAGTCCTACTCCCACCGGGAGTAGGATTCCCCCTTTCCTAGTCCAACTAGGAGTCCTTCCATGTATTAGGAGTAGGAGACAAGGAAAGGGAAGAGAGAAGGGAAGGAAGGAGGGGGTGCGGCCCCTCCCCCTAGTCCAATTCGGACTAGGCCATGGGCGCGCGCCTGCCCTAGGCAGCCCTCTCTCTTTCCCGCAGGGCCCAATAAGGCCCAATACTTCTCCCGGCGAATTCCCGTAACTCTCGGTACTCCGAATAATACCGAATCATTCGAACCTTTCCGAACTCCGAATATAGTCGTCCAATATATCGATCTTTACGTCTCGACCATTTCGAGACTCCTCGTCATGTCCCCGATCTCATCCGGGACTCCGAACTCCTTCGGTACATCAAAACTCATAAACTCATAATATAAGCATCGCCATCGAAACCTTAAGCGTGCGGACCCTACGGGTTCGAGAACTATGTAGACATGACTTAGAACTATTCTCGGTCAATAACCAATAGCGGGACCTGGATGCCCATATTGGCTCCTACATATTCTACGAAGATCTTTATCGGTCAAACCGCATAACAACATACGTTGTTCCTTTTGTCATCGGTATGTTACTTGCCCGAGATTCGATCGTCGGTATCCAATACCTAGTTCAATCTCGTTATCGACAAGTCTCTTTACTCGTTCCGTAATACATCATCTGCAACTAACTTATTAGTTGCAATGCTTGCAAGGCTTATATGATGTGTATTACCGAGAAGGCCAGAGATACCTCTCCGACAATCGGAGTGACAAAACCTAATCTCGAAATACGCCAACCCAACATGTACCTTTGGAGACACCTGTAGTACTCCTTTATAATCACCCAGTTACGTTGTGACGTTTGGTAGTACACAAAGTGTTCCTCCGGTAAACGGGAGTTGCATAATCTCATAGTTATAGGAACATGTATAAGTCATGAAGAAAGCAATAGCAACATACTAAACGATCAAGTGCTAGGCTAACGGAATGGGTCATGTCAATCAGATCATTCTCCTAATGATGTGATCCCGTTAATCAAATGACAACTCATGTCTATGGTTAGGAAACATAACCATCTTTGATTAACGAGCTAGTCAAGTAGAGGCATACTAGTGACACTCTGTTTGTCTATGTATTCACACATGTATTATGTTTCCGGTTAATACAATTCTAGCATGAATAATAAACATTTATCATGATATAAGGAAATAAATAATAACTTTATTATTGCCTCTAGGGCATATTTCCTTCAGTCTCCCACTTGCACTAGAGTCAATAATCTAGATCACATCACCATGTGATTAACATCGATAGTTCACATCATCATGTGATTAACACCCATAGTTCACATCGCCATGTGACCAACACCCAAAGGGTTTACTAGATTCAATAATCTAGTTCACATCGCTATGTGATTAACACCCAAAGAGTACTAAGGTGTGATCATGTTTTGCTTGTGAGAGAATCTTAGTCAACGGGTCTTTCATATTCAGATCCGTTATGTATTTTGCAATTTTCTATGTCTACAATGCTCGCACGGAGCTACTCTAGCTAATTGCTCCCACTTTCAATATGTATCTAGATCGAGACTTAGAGTCATCCAGATCGGTGTCAAAACTTGCATCGACGTAACCCTTTACGTTTAACCTTTTGTCACTTCCATAATCGAGAAACATATCCTTATTTTACTAAGGATAATTTTGACCGCTGTCCAGTGATCTACTCCTAGATCACTATTGTACTCCGTTGCCAAACTCAGTGTAGGGTATACAATAGACCTGGTACACAACATGGCATACTTTATAGAATCTATGGCCAAGGCATAGGGAATGACTTTCAGTCTCTTTTCTATTTTCTGCTGTGGTCGGGATTTGAGTCTTACTCAATTTCACACCTTTGCAACACAGGCAAGAACTTTTCTTTGACTGTTCCATTTTGAACTACTTCAAAATCTTGACAAGGTATGTTCTTATTGAAAAAAAACTCATCAAGCGTTTTTGATCTATCTCAATAGATCTTGATGCTCAATTTGTACGCAGCTTCACCGAGGTCCTTCTTTGAAAAACTCCTTTCAAATACTCCATTATGCTTTGCAGAATAATTCTACATTATTTCCGATCAACAATATGTCATTCACATATACTTATCGAAATGCTTGTAGTGCTCCCACTCACTTTCTAGTAATTACGGGCTTCACCGCAAGTCTCAGATATAAAACTATATGCTATGATCAACTTATCAAAGCATGTATTCCAACTCGAGATGCTTGCACCAGTCCATAGATGGATCACTTTGGAGCTTGCATATTTTGTTAGCACCTTTAGGATTTACAAAACCTTCTGGTTGCATCATATACAACTCTTCTTTAATAAATCCATTAAGGAATGCAGTTTTGTTTATCCATTTGCCGATTTCATAAAATGCGGCAATTGCTAACATGATTCGACAGACTTAAGCATCGCTTCTGCTTGAGAAAATCTCATTGTAGTCAACACCTTGAACTTGTCGAAAACCTTTTGTGACAAGTCGAGCTTTGTAGATAGTAACACTACTATCGGTGTCCGTCTTCCTCTTGAAGATCCATTTATTTAACATGGCTTGCTGATCATCGAGCAAGTCAATCAAAGTCCATACTTTTGTTCTCATACATGGATCGTATCTCAGATTTTATGGCCTCAAGCCATTTCATGAATCTGGGCTCATCATCGCTTCCTCATAGTCCGTAGGTTCATCATGGTCTAGTAACATGACCTCCAGAATGGGATTACCGTACCACTCTGGTGCGGATCTCACTCTGGTTGACCTACGAGGTTCGGTAGTAACTTGATCTAAAGTTACATGATCATCATCATTAGCTTCCTCACTAATTGGTGTAGTAGTCACAGGAATTGATTTCTGTGATAAACTACTTTCCAATAAGGGAGAAGGTACAATTACCTCATCAAGTTCTACTTTCCTCCCACTCACTTCTTTCGAGAGAAACTCCTTCTCTAGAAAGGATCCATTCTTGACAACGAATGTCTTGCCTTTCGGATCTATGATAGAAGGTGTACCCAACATTTTGGGTATCCTATGAAGACGCATTTCTCCGATTTGGGTTCGAGCTTATCAGGATGAAACTTTTTCATATAAGCATCGCAACTCCAAACTTCAAGAAACAACAACTTTGGTTTCTTGTCAAACCACAGTTCATACGGTGTCGCCTCAACGGATTTAGATGGTGCCCTTTTAACGTGAATGCAGCTGTCTCTAATGCATAGCCCCAAAACTATAACAAGAATCGGTAAGAAACATCATAGTTGCACTATATCCAATAAAGTACGGTTATGATGTTCGGACACACCATTATGCTGTGGTGTTCCATGTGGCATGAATTTGTGAAACTATTTCACATTGTTTTAATTGAAGACCAAACTCGTAACTCAAATATTTTACATCTGCGATCATATCGTAGAAACTTTTATTTTCTTGTTACGATGATTTTTCCACTTCTCTCTGAAATTATTTGAACCTTTCAACTATTTCAGACTTATGTTTCATCAAGTAGATATACCCATATCTGCTCAAATCATCTTGTGAAAGTCAGAAAATAACGATACTTGCCACGAGCATCAACACTCATTGGATCGCATACATCGGTATGTATTATTTCCAATAAGTCAGTAGCTTGTTCCATTGTTCCGAAGAACGGAGTTTTAGTCATCTTGCCCAAACGGCACGGTTCGCAAGCATCAAATGATTCATAATCAAGTGATTCCAAAAATCCATCAGCATGGAGTTTTCTTCATGCGCTTTACACCAATATGACCTAAACGGCAGTGCCACAAATAAGTTGCACTATCATTATTAACTTTGCATCTTTTGGTTTCAATATTATGAATATGTGTATCACTATGATCGAGATCCAATGAACCATTTTCATTAGGTGTGTAACCATATAAGGTTTTATTCATGTAAACAGAACAACAATTTATTCTCTTACTTAAATGAATAACCGTATTGCAATAAACATGATCAAATCATATTTATGCTTAACACCAAATAACACTTATTTAGGTTCCACACTAATCCCAAAAGTATAGGGAGTGTGCGATGATGATCATATCAATCTTGGAACTACTTCCAACACTCATCGTCACTTCCCTTCAACTAGTTTCTGTTCATTCTGCAACTCCTGCTTTCAAGTTACTACTCTTAGCAACGAACCAGTATCAAATACCGAGGGGTTGCTACGAACACTAGTAAAATACACATCAATAATCTATATATCAAATATACCTTTGTTCACTTTGCCATCCTTCTTATTCGCCAAATACTTGGGGTAGTTCCGCTTCTAGTGACCAGTTCCATTGCAGCAAAAGCACTTAGTCTCAGGCTTAGGTCCAGACTTGGGCTTCTTCACTCGAGCAGCAACTTGCTTGCCGCTCTTCTTGAAGTTCCCTTCTTCCCTTTGCCCTTTTCCTTGAGACTAGTGGTCTTGTCAATCATCAACACTTGATGCTCTTTCTTGATTTCTACCTTCGTCGATTTCAACATCACGAAGAGCTCGGGAATCGCTTTCGGCCATCCCTTGCATACTATAGTTCATCACGAAGTTCTACTAACTTAGTGATGGTGACTAGAGAATTCTATCAATCACTATCTTATCCGGAAGATTAACTCCCACTTGATTCAAGCGATTGAAGTACCCAGACAATCCGAGAACATGCTCACTAGTTGAGCGATTCTCTTCCATCTTTTAGCTATAGAACTTGTTGGAGATTTCATATCTCTCAACTCGGGTATTTGCTTGAAATATTAACTTCAATTCCTGGAACATCTCATATGGTCCATGACGTTCAAAACGCCTTTGAAGTCCCGATTCTAAGCCGCCAAGCATGGTGCACTAAACTATCAAGTAGTCATCATATTGAGCTAGCCAAAGCGTTCATAACGTGCGCATACCGCTTCCTGCAATAGGTCTGTCACCTAGCGGTGCATCAAGGACATAATTCTTACAGGCAGCAATGAGGATAAACCTCAGATCACGGATCCAATCCGCATCATTGCTACTAACATTTTTCAATACAATTTTCTCTAGGAACACATATAAAAACATAGGGAAGCAACAACGCGAGCTATTGATCTACAACATAATCTGCAAAATACTACCAGGACTAAGTTCATGATAAATTAAAGTTCAATCAATCATATTACTTAAGAACTCCCACTTAGACAGACATCTCTCTAGTCATCTAAGTGATCACGTGATCCAAATCAACTAAACCATAACCGATCATCACGTGAGATGGAGTAGTTTTCAATGGTGAACATCACTATGTTGATCATATCTACTATATGATTCACGCTCGACCTTTCGGTCTCCGTGTTCCGAGGCCATATCTGCATATGCTAGGCTCGTCCAAGTATAACCTGAGTATTCTGCGTGTGCAAAACTGGCTTGCACCCGTTGTAGATGGACGAGAGCTTATCACACCCGATCATCACGTGGTGTCTCAAGACGCATTTAACTTTGGCAACGGTGCATACTCGTGGAGAACACTACTTGATAATTTTAATGAGAGATCATCTTAAAATGCTACCGTCAATCAAAGCAAAATAAGATGCATAAAGGATAAACATCACATGCAATCAATATAAGTGATATGATATGGACATCATCATCTTGTGCTTGTGATCTCCATCTCCGAAGCACCGTCATGATCACCATTGTCACCGGCGCGACACCTTGATCTCCATCATAGCATCGTTGTCGTTTACGCCATCTATTGCTTCTACGACTATCGCTACCGCTTAGTGATAAAGTAAAGCAATTACAGGGCGTTTGCATTTCATACAATAGAGCGACAACCATATGGCTCCTGCCAGTTGCCGATAACTCGGTTACAAAACATGATCATCTCATACAATAAAATATAGCATCACGTCTTGACCATATCACATCACAACATGCCCTGCAAAAACAAGTTAGACGTCCTCTACTTTGTTGTTGCAAGTTTTACGTGGCTGCTACGGGCTGAGCAAGAACCGTTCTTACCTACGCATCAAAACCACAACGATACTTCGTCAAATAGACTCCGCTTTTAACCTTCTCAAGGACCGGGCGTAGCCACACTCAGTTCAACTAAAGTGAGAGAGACAGACACCCGCCAGCCACCTTTAAGCACGAATGCTCGTGAACGGTGAAACCAGTCTCGCGTAAGCGTACGCGTAATGTCGGTCCGGGCCGCTTCATCTCACAATACCGCTGAACCAAAGTATGACATGCTGGTAGGTGGTATGACTTGTATCGCCCACAACTCACTTGTGTTCTACTCGTGCATATGACATCAACGCATAAAACCTGGCTCGGATGCCACTGTTGGGGAACGCAGTAATTTCAAAAAATTTCCTACGCACACACATGACCATGGTGATGGCATAGCAACGAGAGGGGAGAGTGTTGTCTACGTACCCTCGTAGACCGTAAGCGGAAGCGATCACAACGTAGAGGAAGTAGTCAGACGTTCTCCTCGCGATCCTGCCGATCCCGTGCGTTACTCCGGCACCTCCGAGTCGATGATGACGTAGAGGAAGTAGTCATACGTTCTCCTCGCGATCCAGCCGATCCTAGCGCCGTTACTCCGGCGCCTCCGAGTTCTTGGCACACGCTCAGCTCGATGACGCCTCCTCGGGCTCCGATCCAGCAAAGCTCCGGGAGGGGGAGTTCCACAAGACGACGGCGTGCAGGACGACCTTGATGTTTCACTGACGCAGGGCTTCGCGTAAGCACTGCTACGATATGAGCGATGTGGAATATGGTGGAGGGGGGCACCGCACACGGCTAAGGAACGATCTCAAGGATCAACTTGTTTGTCCATGGGGTGCCCCTGCCCCGTATATAAAGGAGGGAGGGAGGAGGAGGCCGGCCTAGGAGGAGGCGCGCAAAGGGGGGGGAGTCCTACTCCCACCGGAGTAGGATTCCCCTTTCCTAGTCCAACTAGTAGTCCTTCCATGTATTAGGAGTAGGAGACAAGGAAAGGGAAGAGAGAAGGAAGGAAGGAGGGTGCGGCCTCCCCTAGTCCATTCGGACTAGGCCATGCGGGCGCGGCCTGCCCTAGGCAGCCCCTCTCTCTCTTCCCGCAGGGCCCAATAAGGCCCAATACTTCTCCCGGCGAATTCCGTAACTCTCCGGTACTCGAATAATACCGAATCATTCGAACCTTTCCGAACTCCGAATATAGTCGTCCAATATATCGATCTTTACGTCTCGACCATTTCGAGACTCCTCGTCATGTCCCCGATCTCATCCGGGACTCCGAACTCCTTCGGTACATCAAAACTCATAAACTCATAATATAACCGCCATCGAAACCTTAAGCGTGCGGACCCTACGGGTTCGAGAACTATGTAGACATGACTTAGAACTATTCTCGGTCAATAACCAATAGCGGGACCTGGATGCCCATATTGGCTCCTACATATTCTACGAAGATCTTTATCGGTCAAACCGCATAACAACATACGTTGTTCCTTTTGTCATCGGTATGTTACTTGCCCGAGATTCGATCGTCGGTATCCAATACCTAGTTCAACCTCGTTATCGGCAAGTCTCTTTACTCGTTCCGTAATACATCATCTTGCAACTAACTTATTAGTTGCAATGCTTGCAAGGCTTATATGATGTGTATTACCGAGAAGGCCCAGAGATACCTCTCCGACAATCGGAGTGACAAAACCTAATCTCGAAATACGCCAACCCAACATGTACCTTTGGAGACACCTGTAGTACTCCTTTATAATCACCCGATTACGTTGTGACGCTTGGTAGTACCAAAGTGTTCCTCCGTAAACGGGAGTTGCATAATCTCATAGTTATAGGAACATGTATAAGTCATGAAGAAAGCAATAGCAACATACTAAACGATCAAGTGCTAGGCTAACGGAATGGGTCATGTCAATCAGATCATTCTCCTAATGATGTGATCCCGTTAATCAAATGACAACTCATGTCTATGGTTAGGAAACATAACCATCTTTGATTAACGAGCTAGTCAAGTAGAGGCATACTAGTGACACTCTGTTTGTCTATGTATTCACACATGTATTATGTTTCCGGTTAATACAATTCTAGCATGAATAATAAACATTTATCATGATATAAGGAAATAAATAATAACTTTATTATTGCCTCTAGGGCATATTTCCTTCAAGGTCTCATTATGCTCATGAGGGAGTCGCCGTAAACCGGCTCTCCTCTAGTTGTGTCTAGCCCTAAAGATTGTTTCTTGTTGCTTGTCGCTTGTCCCCCTATGGGGAGCCCTGCCCCTCCTTATATATGTTGAAGGGGCGGGCTACATGTGGAGTCCTATTAGGATTAGGATTAT
The DNA here is from genome assembly GCA_021605145.1 of Aegilops bicornis. Lineage (NCBI taxonomy): Eukaryota > Viridiplantae > Streptophyta > Magnoliopsida > Poales > Poaceae > Aegilops > Aegilops bicornis. The sequence goes on from CM038673.1 coordinate 742,489,372, forward strand.
TCTATTACAAGTGGAGTCCTAGTCTTGCTTCCTTTGTAGGAGAATAGTCCTTACGCTTTCCTCATAAACCGGCCCACCATTAAACGTGAACCGGCCTTCTAGGCCTTGGGCCTTGTCATCCGTCTGTCCCGTATGCCAGATCACCAGTGAGTCATAATGACCAGGTGGATTGCTTGTAAACCGCTGTGTCGTATGGTCGCCAGTGAATCGCCAAATGCCAGCCAGATCTCAGTAAACCGCCAAGTCCGGCCGGGTTATACTTCCGGCCGGTTTACGCCGCGGGGTATATCCCCGACATGCCTCCTTATTACGCGCAAAATAATTATTCCTCCACCTGACAGCGGGGACCCACCGGACGGGCCACCGTATTTCGCAAAAAAAAACGTCTCCCCCTGACTGCTGGGACCCACCAGCTACACCTTCGCACGCAAAGAAGTGCATCCGGGCAAAAAAAACAAAAACAAAACGATTCGCCCCCCTGACTGCTGGGACCCACCAGCTACATCTTTGCACGCAAGGAAGTGCGTCCGGGCAAAAACGATTCGCCCCCCACTGCTGGGACCCACCAGCTACAACTTCGCACGCAAGGAAGTGCGTCCGCAAAAACGATTAAGCCCCGACCGCTGGGACCCACCAGCTACATCTTCGCACGCAAAGGAAGTGCGTCCGAAAAAAAAACGATTTGCCTCTCTGACTGCTGGGACCCACCAGCTACATTTTCGCACGCAAGGAAGTGCCTGACAGTCGGGACCCACCTGGTTGAAGCGTATATAGCGTTGTCATTCTGGTCGCAAATGTGTACGTACATACTGGTCGTTGTAGAGGCCCGCACGTGTCGTAGTAGAGGCACGCACGTAGCATGTACACGTACGTACAGCGGCCAGGGTGCAAGAAAGAAAATACGGCCAGCGGGGTCTCGAATGCCTACTCGCGCATACGTACGGCGAGGGCTCGTGTACATGGCTGGATCGGAACGGAGAAACAGCGTCGTCGTCGTGTTCATGGGGAGGCAACAAAATGCGTCGTGTTCATGGGGAGGCAACGGAATGCGTCGTGTTCATCGGGAGGCAACGGAATGTGTCGTGTTCATCGGGAGGCAACGGAACGCGTGGGAGCCAACCAGCTTGGACGAAACAGGCGATGGAAATGAGGCTTGGCGTACCGCAGAACGGAGGAAACGGCCTTGTGTTTGATCGGCCACGTTCAAAACGGGATCATGTTCATCGGGAGGGGTCTGGCGTACCGCCAAACGGAGGAAACGGACCTCCTACGGTCGAAACGAGGGTCCTCTTGATCGGGAGGGGTCCGGCGTACCGCAAAACGGACGAAACGGACCTCCTACGGTCTAAACGGGGGTCCTGTTGATCGGGAGGGGTGTGGCGTACCGCGAAACGGACGAAATGGACCTACTACGGTCGAAACGGGGGTCCTGTTCATCGGGAGGGGTGTGGCGTACCGCAAAACGAGACTCCACGGGATACTGTTCATCTCCACCGTCGACCTCCTCCAGCCTCCACGGGCTCCTGTTCATCCAGCCTCCACCGCGCGCTACTCCACCGGCTACTGTTCAACCACCCCTCCACCTTATATTGTTCATCCAGCCCTCCACACCACGGGGTCCTGTTCAACCACCCCTCCACGGGCACCCCTCCACCGTCTACTATTCATCCAGCCCTCCACACCATTGCGTCCTGTTCATCCAGAGGCAACGCCACCGCCATCGCTCATCCAACCCCCCGCAACACTCATTGTTCATCCAATCGATCGGCTTGATTAGCAGCAGAGCGGCGAATCTCTCGATCGGGTTCGATTAACGACCATCGATCGATTGCTCGGCACAAGAACGCATAGCTGCGCAGCAATCGCCGGGTTCGATTAGAGCCCAACGCCTCGCTCGGGTTGATTAGAGCTAACGCCGCACACACGCCACAGACGTAATGAGAAACGCGCATTGCTCGGCCCCGACCTCCCACCGTAACCGCAACTCCCGAAATTTTCCTCGCCTCGCTTCTACCACGGTTTTTCCGTCATGGATGCCCAAAGAATGTCATGCTTTGCGTCTACGGCCCGCCGGACGAAAAGCCCATTTTCTGTCATGATTTTTGTCATAGAAGTAGGAGCCCACCACATCTATGATGATACCGGTTTTGTCACAATTATCGTCATAGAAGTGTCATATGTATGACAGAAAAAATTTCATTCGGCCCAAAATGTCACGGATGTGTCTTTTTTTTGTAGTGCGGGTTGTCTCCCTGGCAGCCTTTCTTTAAAGCCATTAAGCTAGGCATAAAGTGCTCAGGTAATTGATTCACCCGGATCCCAAGGTATATCAAAGCCAATTTTAATTAGCAATGATTTGGCATTTAGTAGTGAGCACAAAGCAACATATATCAGGCAATGACGAAGTCTAACTCTCTTCCTATGCATCGGCATGTCATAAAATAACAATTCATGCACATCAAGTAAAGGTCAATACATAGCATAAGCAGTTTCTTGCAATTTTATCATGTTGGAAACATAGAGAGGCGGAGATGTAATTCCTCTCTCATAATAATTGCAAGTAGGAGCAGCAAGCACATGCACATTATATTCATCAAAATCATCATGTGCAACAGTAAAAGGCAACCCATCAATGTAATCCTTAATAAGTGCGAACTTCTCTGATATAGTGTAGTTGGGAGAATTCAAAAAGATAATAGGACTATCATGTTTGGATGCAATAGCAACAATTTCATTATTAACATAAGGAACTATAGCAAGTTCATCTCCATAAGCATAATTCAAATTGGCATCTTGGCCACAAGCATAGCGACCATCAAGTTCATCAAAAAGGGATATTTCAAATGAATCAACGGGATCATAGCAATTAGCATAGCATTCATCCTTCGGTAAGAATGAAGGGACATTAAACAATGTATGAGTCTAAGAGTTACTCTCATTAGAAGGTGGGAATGGGTAGCTAATCCGCTCTTCCTCCATTTGTTCTTCGCTCTCCTCATCATATTTTTCATCCAATGAGCTCACAGTTTCATCAATTCCTTCTTCCATAGACTCCAACAAAATATTAGTCTCTTCTTGGACAGCGGAGACTTTCTCAATAAATAGGTCAATATTAGAATTGTATTTATAATTCTCATAGCAATATTTAAGTATAGAAAAAATTTCACGTCTATAAACATCATCATCAAAAGCTTCATACTTTTCAAACAAAGATTCAATTTCATAAGCACCCTTAAAACCAACAAATTCTTCTATTCGTTTCACATCATAGTAATCATATCTACCATTAGCATAAGAAGCCAAGGTTTCATTATCGTTAAATTTGCAGGAAAAGGGAAGGTGTCGAGCCTTCATCCTAGAGCAACAAGTATAATCATATCTCGAGCATAAATTCCAAGCATATCGATGCAACATATCAATTTGATCCCATAATAGTTTCCCTTTTTGAGTCAAGTGATAATTGATACGTCTCCAACGTATCTATAATTTTTTATTGTGCCATGCTATTTTATTATCAATCTTGGATGTTTAATAATCATTTTATAGTCATTTTATATCATTTTTGGTACTAACCTATTGACATAGCGCCAAGTGCCAGTTGTTGTTTTTTCCATGTTTTTTACATCGCAGGAAATCAATATCAAACGGAGTCCAAATGCCACGAAACTCCATGATGATTTTTATGGGCGGAAGGAAGGCAATGGGCTCTGGTTGCACTGGGTGCCCGAGGGGGCACAACCCACCAGTGCGCCAGAGGCTTCAGCGCATACCGGTGGGTTGTGCCCACCTCGGGTGCCCCCGGACCGCCTCTTTGCTCTATAAATACCCCAAAAATACCAGAACCCTAGAAGCGTCGACAAAATATTCATCTAGCCGCTGCAGAGTCCAGAACCAGCAGATCCAATCTAGACACCATCACGGAGGGGTTCACCACTTCCATTGGTGCCTCTTCGATGTTGCGTGAGTAGTTCTTTGTAGACCTTCAGGTTCGTAGTTAGTAGATAGGTGGCTTTCTCTCTATCACTGAATTCTCAATACAATGGTCTCTTGGAGATCCATATGATGTAACTCTTTTGCGGTGTGTTTGTTGGGATCTGATGAACTTCGAGTTTATGATTAGTTATATATTTTTGTATCCATGAAAGTTATTTGAGTTTCTATGATCTCGTATATGCATGATCTCTTATAGCCTCGTATTTCTTCTCTGATATTTGGGTTTTTTTGGGCCAACTTGATCTATTTATCTTGCAATGGGAAGAGGTGACCGGTAGTGGGTTCGATCTTACGGTGCTTGATCCCAGTGGCAGAAGGGGAACTGACACGTATGCATCGTTGCTACTAAGGATAAAAAGTTTAGATCTATATATACCGCCATATAGATAAACGGATCTTGTCTACATCATGTCATCGTTCTTATTGCATCACTCTGTTTTTCCATGAACTTAATACACTAGATGCATGGTGGATAGCAGTCGATGTCTGGAGTAATAGTATTAGATGCAGGCAGGAGTCGGTCTACTAATCTTGGACGTGATGCCTATGTAATGATCATTGCCTGGATATCGTCACGATTATTTGAAGTTCTATCAATTGCCCAACAGTAATTTCTTTACCCCACTGTTTGCTATTTTTCTCGAGAGAAGCCACTAGTGAAACCTATGGCCCTCGAGTCTTCTTTCTCATATATTTGCTTTGCGATCTACTTTTCCTTTGCATTTTTATTCAGATTTATTAAACCAAAAATAAAAAATATCTTGCTGCACTTTATTTTATTTGCGATCTATTATTTTAATCTATCACAATTTTCTCCCGTCTCCTTGCCAATTTCTAGCGCCGTACCCCGGAAGGGATTGACAACCCCTTTAACACGTCGGGTTGCGAGGTGTTGTTGTTTGTGTGCAGGTTCTATTTACGTTATGTTGCTTGGTTCTCCTACTGGTTCGATACCTTGGTTTCATAACTGAGGGAAATACCTACCGTCGCTGTGCTACATCATCCCTCCCTCTCCAGGGAAATACCGACGTAGTTCCAGCTACCATCAAGGAGAATTTCTGGCGTCGTTGTCTGGGAGGATCTTCAACATAACCAGGTTCCTAATCACAAACATCATCTCCTCACAATTTACATTATTTGCCTTTTGCCTCTCGTTTTCCTCTCCCCCACTTCACAAAAAAATTCCGTTTTATTCGCCCTATTTTTCGTTCGCCGTTTTCTCATTATTTGCCTTCTATTTGCTTGCATCTTCGCTTGCTAAAAATCTATTGATATGGAGCCTCATCCACTTGCTAATCTTTTTGAGAGATCCAATTATGATGAACCAATTGCTAGTGAGTTGAGTGCACTAGATTATCTTTATGAAGTTTTGCTTGAGATTCGTGAATCTGAAAATTGTGATGAAGAAATTTATGAAGTGATTCATGATAGCTCCTTGAATGAAACGCATGATTGCAATGATTTTACTATAAATTCTATTAATATCAATTGTGCTAATAATATGCAAAACCCCAAGCTTGGGGATGCTAATTTTGGTATGTCCTCTACTTATTGCAATGATCATGATTGGGGTGATGTTTCTTATGATCTTGAAAATTTATTTAATCCTCATGATGAATATGTTTGTGATAATATTGAAAGTGGGTTTGGAAGAGTGTCAACTTTAGCTAAAAATAATCCCACATATTTGGAGAGTGTTCAGTCTTATGAATTTTTTGATGAAAGTGGGTTTGGAGAGGTCATGACTTTATTTGATGATCCCACTATTTTGGAAGAGTGTCAGCTTTGCATGCATGTGGATCATAAAGAGAAAATTTTATATGATAGTTATATTATTGAATTTGATTATGATCCTACATATAATTATTATGAGAGGGAAAATATGGTTGTAGAAATTTTCATGTTATTAAATTTCCTCTCGTTGTGTTGACATTGTCAATGTTTTATTCCTCTCCATTGCATATGCTAGATATTCTTTTCTTGATAATTTGTTTTCCTATAAAATTCCTATGCATAGGAAGTATGTTAGACTTAAATGTGTTTTTCACATGTTTTATGATTCTCTCTTTGTGTTTCAATTATTATCTTTCTTGTGAGCATCAATAAAAATTATGCCGAGCTAAGGGCGTAAAACTTTAGTGCTTGTTGGGAGGCAACCCAATGAATAAAATTTCCTTTTGCTTTTTGCTTTATGTTCTTGAGTGTTTACATAATTATGCTACTGGTATGATTGTGTTTCTTATGTTTTAATTAGTGTTTGTGCCAAGTAAAGCCTATAGGATCTTCTTGGGTGATAGTTGTTTGATCTTGCTGAAAAAGACAGAAACTATGTGCTCACGAACACAATTGTTAAATATCACTAGAACGTGATAAAATGCCAATTCTTTTTTCAGAAGATTAAAATACGAATTAACCTGGTTGTACTATTTTGGTAGAATTTCTGTAGTTACATAAGTATTTGCTAAAGTCAGATTACTACAGACTGTTCTGTTTTGACAGATTATGTTTTCTTTGTGTTGTGTGCTTATTTTGATGGCTCTATGGTTTTCTTTGATGACTTTTTGCCATAGAAAAGTTGGAATACAGTAGATATAATACAAAAACAAAATATGAATTGGTTTGATACAGCACTTATAGTAGTGGTTTGCTTTCTTATACTAACGGATCTCACGAAAGTTTCGTTGAGTTTTGTGTGATTGAAGTTTTCAAGTTTTGGGTTATCTTACGATGGATGAAGGAAGGATGTAAGAGCATAGGCTTAGGGATACCCCGGCATCCCAAGCTATTATCCAAGAATGAGCAGCCAACTAAGCTTGGGGATGCCCCCGAGTGGCATCCCCGCTTTCTTCCAACAACTATCTGTATTTTACTCGAGGCTATATTTTTATTCATCACATGATATGTGTTTTTCTTGGAGCGTCTTGTATGATATGTTTCTTTGCTTGTTTTATTTTGTGTTTTAAGTCATCAATCCTTGCTGGACACACCTATTTGAGAGAGTCAAAACTATATCATGACTTGTTAGAATTGCGCTCTGTGCTTCACTTAAATCTTTTATGAGCTAGGACTTGCTCTATTACCTCACTTATATCTTTTTGAGCATGGTGTGCTTGCTATCTTTGAAGAAATGCTCTCTTGCTTCACTTAGATTTATTTGAGAGTTAGTAAAATTTTAAAGAAATTCTCTCGTGCTTCACTTAAATTATTTTGAGAGAAAGAAAATCTGTTATGCTCATGATATTCACTTATATTTGTTTGAGCTTATGAAAAGCAACACATGAAAAATAGTCCCAAAGTGATAGATATCCAAGAAGGATAAAGTAAAAAATGACATGAAGATCATTGAACAAAATAAAGTTGATTCTCAGTAATAGTTTTGAGATATGATGATGTGATATGTGAGTTATTTTGATGAGTAATTGTGCTCTAGTAAGAATATTGGTGTTAAGGTTTGTGATTCCCTATGCATGCACGAAAGTCAATAATCATGCAATGAAAATTATATCCTACTAGTGGTGAATTATTCGGTGTTACTTATGCTTAATGCTTGCTTCACGAGATTATTCATTTCTTGGTTGGTCGCTTAAAAATCTTTTTGCTAGCCTTCATTTTGCACCAAGTATGGCCTCTACTTGTGCTTCCAAAATCCTTTAAACTAGTTTTGCCACATGAGTCCACTATATCTACCTATATGCGGTATTCTTTTGCCGTTCTAAGCAAATTTGCATGTGCCATCTCTATTTTTCAGAATAAACTTCTCTTTTGTGTGTTTGTTTCGCTCGCGGAACGGTAACGGGTGGCTAATATTTTCCATGTTGGATGTGTTATTCTCACGATGAGTGTTTATTCACTTGTCATTGCACAATAGTAAGGCAAAGGTCTTAGGCATGCCCAGTCCCAAAATGCAAAAATGAATTTACTTTATGTTGTCAAATAATAAATTCCTTGGAAAGTGTTGGTATGGAAGGCACCCGTGGATACGGCTAGCCATGGAAAGTGAAAGTATGGTGGAAAACATAATAAACTTTATTTTCTGTTTGGGAACCGCCTATTGCATATCTAGCATGGAAAGTGTTCGTAGCTCTACATCGTTTTCGTTGGTGGGATGGATACACCTCTCAAATTTTTTTTATCTCAATTTTTTTCGCTTTGAGCTCTGGCACCTCTACAAATCCCTACTTCCCTCAGTGAAGGGCCTTTCTTTTACTTTATGCAATTTTTATTTTGAGTCTCCATATTCTCTTACAAAAGCACCAACTAAGAGGCAATATGATCGTACTTAAGTATTGGGTGTAGCTAATATTCGAGTGTGTTTCATGAATGGATCAATGTTTGAGCATGATGGGCTAGGGATAACTTGTTTTAGCATTTATATTTAGAAATACATGGTTGCTTGTTGATATGCTTGAGTATCTAAATTATTATGTCAAAATTAGACTATTGCTTTGAATCACATAAAATTCCAAATGTCCATGCTATAAAGAAAAGAATATGATTTGACTTGATGAACAGCACTCCACATCAAAAATTCTGTTTTATCACTTACCAACTCGAGGACGAGCAGGAGTTAAGCTTGGGGATGCTGATACGTCTCCAATGTATCTATAATTTTTTATTGTTCCATGCTACTTTATTATCAATCTTGGATGTTTTATAGTCATTTTATATCATTTTTTGGTACTAACCTATTGACATAGTGCCAAGTGCCAGTTGTTGTTTTTTCCATGTTTTTTACATCGCAGGAAATCAATATCAAACAGAGTCCAAATGCCACGAAACTCCACGATGATTTTTTATGAGCCAGAAGGAAGGCAATGGGCCCTGGTTGCACCTGGGGGTGCCCCGAGGGGAGCACAACCCACCAGGGCGCGCAGGAGGCCCAGGCATGCCCTGGTGGGTTGTGCCCACCTCGGGTGCACCCCGGACCGCCTCTTTGCTATATAAATACCCCAAAAATACCAGAACCCTAGAAGCATCGACAAAATATTCATCCAGCCGCCGTAGAGTCCAGAACCACCAGATCCAATCTAGACACCATCACAGAGGGGTTCACCACTTCCATTGGTGCCTCTCCGATGATGCGTGAGTAGTTCTTTCTAGACCTTCGGGTCCGTAGTTAGTAGTTAGATGGCTTTCTCTCTCGCTGAATTCTCAATACAATGGTCTCTTGGAGATCCATATGATGTAACTCTTTTGCGGTGTGTTTGTTGGGATCTGATGAATGATACGTCTCCAACTTATCTACAATTTTTTACTGTTCCATGATATTATATTATCAACCTTGGATGTTTTATATGCATTTATATGATATTTTATATGATTTTTGGGACTAACCTATTAACCTAGAGCCCGGTGCCAGTTTCTATTTTTTCCTTGTTTTTGAGTTTTGTAGAAAAGGAAAACCAAACGGAGTCCAATTGACCTGAAACTTGACGGAGCTTATTTTTGGACCAGAAGAAGGCCATGGAGTAAAAGAGTTGGGCCAGAAGAGTCCCGGGCTGCCCACGAGGGTGGGAGGCGCGCCCACCCCCTGGGCGCGCCCCCCTACCTCGTGGACAGCCCGAGACCCCCCTGACTTGTTCTCAACGCCAGAACCTCTTATATATACAGAAACCTCCAGAATATAACCTAGATCGGGAGTTCCTCTGCCGCAAGCCTCTGTAGCCACCAAAAACAAATTTAGACCCGTTCCGGCACCCTGCCGGAGGGGGGGATCCCTCACCGATGGCCATATTCATCATCCCGGCGCTCTCCATGATGAGGAGGGAGTATTTCACCCTCGGGGCTGAGGGTATGTACCAGTAGCTATGTGTTTGATCTCTCTCTCGTGTTCTTGATTTGGCACGATCTTGATGTATCGCGAGCTTTGCTATTATAGTTGGATCTTATGATGTTTCTCCCCCTCTACTCTCTTGTAATGGATTGAGTTTTCCTTTGAAGTTATCTTATCGGATTGAGTCTTTAAGGATTTGAGAACACTTGATGTATGTCTTGCATGTGCTTATCTGTTGTGACAATGGGATATTCACGTGATCTACTTGATGTATGTTTTGGTGATCAACTTGCGGGTTCGGTGACCTTGTGAACTTATGCATAGGGGTTGGCACACGTTTTCGTCTTGACTCTCCGGTAGAAACTTTGGGGCACTCTTTGAAGTTCTTTGTGTTGGTTGAATAGATGAATCTGAGATTGTGTGATGCATATCATATAATCATACCCATGGATACTTGAGGTGACATTGGACTATCTAGGTGACATTAGGGTTTTGGTTGATTTGTGTCTGAAGGTGTTATTCTAGTACGAACTCTAGGATAGATCAAACGGAAAGAATAGCTTCGTGTTATTTTCCTACAGACTCTTGAATAGATCGATCAGAAAGGATAACTTTGAGGTGGTTTCATACCCTACAATAATCTCTTCGTTTGTTCTCCGCTATTAGTGACTTTGGAGTGACTCTTTGTTGCATGTTATTATTATTGAGAGAACTTGCACTAGTGAAAGTATGAACCCTAGACCTTGTTTCCTAGCATTGCAATACCGTTTATGCTCACCTTTATCACTTGCTACCTTGCTGTTTTTATATTTTCAGATTACAAAAACCTATATCTACCATCCATATTGCACTTGTATCACCATCTCTTCGCCGAACTAGTGCACCTATACAATTTACCATTGTATTGGGTGTGTTGGGGACACAAGAGACTCTTTGTTATTTGGTTGCAGGGTTGCTTGAGAGAGACCATGTTCATCCAACGCCTCCCACGGATTGATAAACCTTAGGTCATCCACTTGAGGGAAATTTGCTACTGTCCTCCAAACCTCTGCACTTGGAGGCCCAACAACGTCTACAAGAAGAAGGTTGCGTAGTAGACATCAATGAACTTCGAGTTTATTATCAGTTATATCTTTTTATATCCATGAAAGTTATTTGAGTTTCTTTGATCTCTTATAGCCTCGTATTCTTCTCCGATATTTGGGTTTTGTTTGGCCAACTTGATCTATTTATCTTGCAATGGGAAGAGGTGCCCGGTAGTGGGTTCGATCTTACGGTGCTTGATCCCAGTGACAGAAGGGGAACCGACACGTATGTATCATTGCTAGTAAGGATAAAAAGATGAGATCTATATCTAGCGCCATATAGATAAACGGATCTTGTCTACATCATGCCATCGTTCTTATTGCATTACTCCGATTTTCCATGAACTTAATACACTATATGCATGCTGTATAGCGGTCGATGTGTGGAGTAATAGTAGTAGATGCAGGCAGGAGTCGGTCTACTAATCTTGGACGCGATGCCTATGTAATGATCATTGCCTGGATATCGTCATGATTATTTGAAGTTCTATCAATTGCCCAACAATTATTTGTTTACCCACCGTTTGCTATTTTTCTCGAGAGAAGCCACTAGTGAAACCTACGGCCCCCGGGTCTTCTTTCTTATTTTCTTTGCGATCTACTTTTCCTTTGCATTTTTATTCAGACCTATTAAACCAAAAATACAAAAACATCTTGCTGCACTTTATTTTATTTGCGGTCTATTATTTCAATCTATCACAATTTTCTCCCGTCTCCTTGCCAATTTCTGGCGCCATACCCCGGAAAGGATTGACAACCCCTTTAACACGTCGGGTTGCGTGGTGTTGTTGTTTGTGTGCAGGTGTTGTTTACGTTGTGTTGCTTGGTTCTCCTACTGGTTCGATACCTTGGTTTCCTAACTGAGGGAAATACCTACCGTCGCTGTGCTACATCATCCCTCCCTCTCCAGGGAAATACCAACATAGTTCCAGCTACCATCAATAATACCTAAAGTATTCACGTTGATCCAACATGTCTCCCATTATCATGTTGAAGGGGGTTTTCTCGGGATTATCAAAGTAGTGTTTAATATTTTTCACATAACAAGCATCGAGGGTTTTAGGAGGTTCCCCATCTCCATCAATAGCAAGTACAACTAATTTTTTGGTATTCCGTGTTCCATATCCATAACTAAATATAGAGAACAACTTAGAAGAGAAAATAAAAACTAGTTAGTGATAAAGCAAACAAGCATGAGAATATTGTAGGACCTTGAAGTATGTCTAGAGGGGGGGGGTGATTAGATTACTTAACCAATAAAAACCTAACCTTTTCCCAATTTTAGACTTTGGCAGATTTTAGCTATTCTTTGATTAGACTATTTGATTGCTTTTAGGAACTCATGCTCTTGCTCAAGATTGAGCTTTTCAAAGCGTAACTTCTCATCAGCCCTTAAAAGTTCTCGATGATCTTCAAAGATAGTTTCATGAGCTAACTTAAGAGTGTTTAGTTCTTGAGTTAGACGCTCAATTTTCTCCTTATCATTCTCATTCGTTTCAACTTGATTAGCATGATTAATTGACGTTTCATCATAGTATTCATCACTAGAGTTGTCAACAAGTAAATCATCATCACCTAGCAAATCATCTTCATCAACATCAAAATCAACATACTCAGGGTGTGTTACCTTAGGACCTTTGGCCATGAAGCATCTACCAATTCCTTCATTTGGTGATTCAAATATGTCGTAGGAGTTGGTTGACACAAGTGCTAGACCAGCAACACCTTCATCTTGAGTGTATTCAGAGTCAGAGTGATAGCTTCTCTCGGAGTGATTGTCGGAGTCGGAGCCGGATACCCATTCACCAACATGAGCTTGATGTCTTCGCTTTTGTGTAGCTCTTTGATGACTTGTCCTTCCTTTCCGAATCCTTGCTTCTCCGTGAGGGTCTTCGTTCATAAGGATCATCTCTACTCCTTCTCTCTCTTGGTGGTGATTCTTCTCTTCTACTTCTTCTCTTGGGAGAATCTTCTCTTCTTTTGTAGGGTGCCATACACTCATAGGAATAGTGTCCGGGTCTCCCACAATTGTAGCAATTGCGCTCTCGACTAGAAGATCTTTTGTCATTGTAGGACCTTGACTTAGAGCTTCTTTCTTTGCTTCTACTCTTGTAGAATTTGTTGAAGTTCTTCACCATTAAGCTCAATTCTTCATTGAAGGTTTGTTTCTCACTTGATGATGTGGGGGCTTCACATGAGGCTTTGTAAGCACCACTCTACTTGTTGTGAAGTTCATCCTTATCCTTGAGTGACATCTCATGAGCAACAATTCTTCCAATGACTTCAGAGGCTTGAGATCTTTGTAATTGGGCATCATTTGGATCAATGTGCACACGGTATCATATTTTCCATCCAACGCTCTTAGGATCTTCTTGATGATGAATCTATCGGTCATCTCTTCACTTCCTAAGCCGGCAATCTCATTTGTGATAAGAGCAAGCCTAGACTACATTTCAGCGACACCTTCACCATCCTTCATTTTGAACTTGTCAAGCTGACTTTGGAGCACATCCAACTTGGATTCCTTGACGGAGTCGGTACCTTCGTGCATATCAATCAAAGTATCCCGAATTTCCTTTGCATTCTCAAGATGGCTGATTTTGTTGAATTCTTCAGGGCACAATCCATTGAAGAGAATATCACAGGCTTGAGCGTTGTATTGCAACATCTTCAACTCATCCGCATTAGCTTGACGGTTCGGTTCTCTCCCATCAAAGAATTCACCTTGCAAGCCAATACACACAATAGCCCAAACGGCGGGGTTATGTCCGAGAATATGCATTTTCATCTTATGCTTCCAAGTAGCAAAATTAGTGCCATCAAAGTAAGGACCTCTACGATGATAATTTCCCTCGCTAGACGCCATACTCTCCTAGGTTGTGAAACCAAGGCTATGACCACCAAAAGCTATGGAAATCAAAGCAAATGGAGACCAAAGCTACGATACCACTTGTAGGATCTTGAAGTATGTCTAGAGGGGGTGATTAGACTACTTGACCAATAAAACCTAACCTTTTCCCAATTTTAGACTTTGGCAGATTTTAGCTATTTTTGAACAAGTCAAGCAATCTTCACACAATTCAATCAAGCATGCAAAGAGTATATAGGCAGCGGAAAATAAAGCATGCAACTTTCAAGAATGTAAAGGGAAGGGTTTGGAGGATTCAAACGCAATTGGAGACACGGATATTTTTGTTGTGGTTCCGATAGGTGGTGCTATCGTACCTCCACGTTGATGGAGACTTCAACCCACGTAGGGTAGCAGTTGCTTGAGTCCACGGAGGGCTCCACCCACGAAGGGTCCACGAAGAAGCAACCTTGTCTATCCCACCATGGCCGCCGCCCACGAAGGACTTGCCTCACTAGCGGTAGATCTTCACTAAGTAAGCTATCTCCTTGCCCTTACAATCTCCTTGGTTCATCTCCACATTCTTATCTGTGGCTCCCAAGTGACACCTAGCCAATCTAGGAGACAACACTCTCCAAGAAGTAACAAATGGTGTGTTGATGATGAACTCCTTGCTCTTGTGCTTCAAATGATAGTCTCCCCAACACTCTACTCTCTCTCTCACATGATTTGGATTTGGTGGAAAGAAGATTTGAGTGGAAAGCAACTTGGGGAAGGCTAGAGATCAAGATTCATATGGTTGGAATTGAATATCTTGGCCTCAACACATGAGTATGTGGTTCTCTCTCAGAACTGGTAAGTTGGAAGTGTAGGTTTGTTCTGATGGCTCTCTCCACGAATGAAGAGGAGGTGGAAGGGTATATATAGCCTCCACACAAAATCTAACCGTTACACACAATTTACCAAACTCGGTGGGACCGAATCATTAAACTCGGTCGAACCGAGTTAGAAAACCTAGTGACAGATAGGATATTCGGTGGATCGACATGCATCTCGGTAGGACCGATATGGTTAGGGTTAGGGCATAACATAATCTCGGTGAGACCGATCACACAAACTTCGGTGAGACCAAATTTGGTAATTAGCTAACCAGAGAGTTGGTCGAGTAAACTCGGTGGGACCGATTTGCTCTTCGGTGAGACCGAAAAGTTACAAAAGGGAAACAGAGAGTTTACATTGTAATCTCGGTGGGACCCGATCGCTCACTTGGTTAGACCGAAACGTTACGAAGGGAAACAGAGAGATTACAATCCCATCTCGGTGAGACGGAGATCCCTATCGGTGAAACCGATTTGCCTAGGGTTTGTGGCAGTGGCTATGACATCTGAACTCAGTGGCGCCGGATAGAAAGAATCGGTAGGGCCGAGTTTGACTTTGAGTTTAGGTCATATGTGGATGTGAGAAAGTAGTGGAGGGTTTTGGAGCATATCACTAAGCACATGGGGCAAGAGGCTCATTAAGCAACACCTCATCCCTTCTTGATAGTATTGGCTTTTCCTATAGACTCAATGTGATCTTTGATCACTAAAATATAAAATGTAGAGTCTTGACCTTTTGAGCTTGAGCCAATCCTCTGTCCTTAATATTTTGAGGGATCCACTTTCATCATCCATGCCATGCCATTCATTGAGCTTTCCTGAAATATTCATCTTGGAATAGTATTAGCTCAATGAGCTATATGTTGTTATGAATTACCAAAACCACCTAGGGATAGTTGCACTTTCAAATATTCACCCCATGCTATTGCTACCCGGCAACGGCGCCAGAAAAAGGTCTTGATAACCCACAAGTATAGGGGATCATTTGTAGCCTTTTTCAATAAATAAGAGTGTCAAACCTAATGAGGAGCTAAAGGAAGAACAAATATTCCCACAAGTTCTATCGACCACCGATACAACTCTCCGCACACTTAACGTTTGCTTTACCTAGAACAAGAATTAAACTAGAAGTACTTTGTAGGCGTGGATAGGTTTGCAAGATAATAAAGAACGTGAAAATAAAAGTTAGTTGTTGTTTAAATGAAGAAACAATTCAGTTCAGTAAAACGCGTGCGGATTGGTGGTGGTAGGAATTGTGGAATTGTCCCTTAGCAATTGAATACGTTGCTAGACCGATAGCAAGTTTTTATGTGGGAGAGGCCACTGCTAGCATGTCGTCCCTTACTTGGAATTCTATGCACTTATGATTGGAACTATTAGCAAGCATCCGCAACTACTAACGTTCATTAAGGTAAACCCCAACCATAGCATTAAGATATATATTGGTCCCCTTTTAATCCCGTATGTATCAATTTCTATGTTTAGGCTAGAGCTGCTGTCACCCTTGCCCTTCAATGCATAGTCCTATCAACATACAACTAACCCTATGGTGTGATCCACACACGTGCTCACATGATGGGCACCAAAGGACAGCAACATAACCACAAGCAAATTAAACCAACCATAGCAATTCACTAATTACCGGCAGCACAACAGAAATCTACTCAGGCGTCATAGGATGGCAACATATCATTGGATAATAGTATGAAGCATAAAGCACCATGTTCAAGTAGAGGGTACAACGGGTTGCGGGAGAGTTGACCGTTCAATATAGAAGGGGGAAGATGATGGAGTTGTTGGTGAAGATGATGGAGTTGTTGAAGTAGATCGTCGTCACATGATGATTGTCGTGGCGGCATTCCAGTGCCACCGCGAGAGAGGGGGAGAGAGCCCCCCTCCTTCTTCTTCCTTGTCCTCCCCCCTAGATGGGAGGAGGGTTCCCCCTCTGGTCCATGACCTCCATGGCGGCGGAGGGGCGGGAGCCCCTCTGAGATTGGATCTCCCTCTCTGTTCTCTTCTGTTTCGCGTTCCTCAAATCTGGCCGAAAACCATTCCTTAAATATCCAGAGATCCGTAACTCCGATTGCGCTGAGATTTTAACACGACTTTTTTCCGGATATAAGCCTCCTTGCGCCCGAACTAGAGCTCCAACCAACGTACGAGGAGGGCACGAGCCACCACCACACGCCTCGGCTGCTTGGTGTGCCCAGGTGTCTTGTGGTGGTCGTGGGCCCCCGTTTGCGATGATTTGATGTCTACTACACAACCTTCTTCTTGTAGACGTTGCTGGGCCTCCAAGTGCAGAGGTTTGTACGACAGTAGCAAATTTCCCTCAAGTGGATGACCTAAGGTTTATCAATCCGTGGGAGGCGTAGGATGAAGATGGTCTCTCTCAAGCAACCTCGCAACCAAATAGCAAAGAGTCTCTTGTGTCCCCAACACACCCAATACAATGGTTAATTGTATAGGTGCACTAGTTCGGCGAAGAGATGATGATACAAGTGCAATATGGATGGTAGATATAGGTTTTTGTAATCTGAAAATATAAAAACAGCAAGGTAACTAAAGATAAAAGTGAGCGTAAATGGTATTGCAATGCTAGGAAACAAGGCCTAGGGTTCATACTTTCACTAGTGCAAGTTCTCTCAACAATAATAACATAATTGGATCATATAACTATCCCTCAACATGCAACAAAGAGTCACTCCAAAGTCACTAATAGCGGAGAACGAACGAAGAGATTATGGTAGGGTACGAAACCACCTCAAAGTTATTCTTTCCAACCAATCCATTGTGATATTCCTATAAGTGTCACAAACAGCCCTAGAGTTCGTACTAGAATAACACCTTAAGACACAAATCAACCAAAACCCTAATGTAACCTCAAGTATCCGTGGGTATGATTATACGATATGCATCACACAATATCAGATTCATCTATTCAACCAACACATAGAACCTCAAAGAGTGCCCCAAAGTTTCTACCGGAGAATCAAGACGAAAACATGTGCCAACCCCTATGCATAGGTTCATGGGCGGAACCCGCAAGTTGATCACCAAAACATACATCAAGTGAATCACGTGATATCCCATTGTCACCACAGATACGCACGGCAAGACATAAATCAAGTGTTCTCAAGTCATTAAAGACTCAATCCGATAAGATTACTTCAAAGGGAAAACTCAATTTATTACAAGAGAGTAGAGGGGGAGAAGGAAAATAAGATCCAACTATAATAGCAAAGCTCGCGATACATCAAAATCGTGCCAAATCAAGAACACGAGAGAGAGAGAGAGAGAGAGAGAGATCAAACACATAGCTACTGGTACATACCCTCAGCCCCGAGGGTGAACTACTCCCTCCTCGTCATGGAGAGCGTCGGGATGATGAAGATGGCCACCGGTGAGGGTTCCCTCCCAAGGGTGCCTAACAGGTCCGATTGACTTTGGTGGCTACAGAGGCTTGCGGCGGAACTCCCGATCTATTCTGTTCCCTGAAGTTTTTAAGGTATATGGATATATATATATAGGCGGAAGAAATACGTCAGGGGAGCCACGAGGGGGCGCACGAGGGTGGAGGGCGCGCCCAGGGGGTGGGCGCGCCCCCCTGCCTCGTGCCTCCCTCGTTGCTTTCCTGAGGTGCATTCCAAGTCTCCCGGGTTGCTTTCCTTCCAAAAAGAATTTCTCCAGAAGGTTTCATTCCGTTTTGACTCCGTTTGATATCCCTTTTCTTCGAATCACTGAAACAAGGGAAAAAACAGGAACTGGCACTGGGCTCTGGGTCAATAGGTTAGTCCCAAAAATAATATAAGAGTGTTTAATAAAGCCCATAAACATCCAATACAGATAATATAATAGCATGGAACAATCAAAAATTATAGATACGTTGGAGACCGTATCATGATTCCACCTCCCAAAAATCACAAATATTCCAAAATAATTCTCCGTAAATTTTTATCGCGTTTAGACTTCGTTTGAGATGGATATTCTGAGAAACAAGAAACATGCAACAAACAAGAATTGGCACTGGGCACTGGATCAATAGGTTAGTTCAATAAATCATATAAATGTTGCCAAAAGTATGTACAAGTTGTATAATATTGGCATGAAACAATCAAAAATTATAGATACGTCGGAGACGTATCAATGGTTTGAAGAAATCTTTTATAGCCGAGGTAACCCATGTGATGGTAAGGGCCTTGGTTGTACAATATACTCATGATACATGTTGTTAGTAGATCATGACGTTATTTGGACGGATACCCGACATCTACAAGTTGATCACACATCATAACGGTGTCTACCAGGACTATGTGGGAAATCAAGAAAAGATCCTTAGTGCAAGTATAAGGTTGTAAGTAAAGTCCTCATGCCCAGACATATTTCCATTTTATTGATCTCTCTCCATACAACTTACGATGTCCGGGAAATTTAAATGCTTAACAATGATTATAGCTTTCTTGAATCCCTCGATTAGCAGAATTTCTCATGGGTTTAATTCCCAAGGTCACCCTTGGTGAAAGAGGTGAGGATTTCTACAATTGGAAACCAGATCAAAGGTGATCAATTTCCTGCATGGCCTCCTTGATGATTGAGAGAATTTCTTATTTGCCCCTTTCTTAAAGTTTGTTTCCCTATTTGGCCCAAAAAAGTTTTTCTTCCCTATGTGACCTCAGATGTAAAATGTGTTCCCTATGTGACACTTCTGTCTACTTTGGCCACAAACAGTGTTAATTGCAACATGAAAAGACCACTCTAACCCTGGTGCCATACAAGGTTGAAAAAAATGATCTTTCATTTGTTCCACTAAAACCGGTTTATTAGAGGCGAAAGAAATAGAATAGAGAGCAGCTCGAGGCCTTACCAGTAGTGCTCGCCAAATGACGATTTACGTCGGAGGACTCGTGAGGAAGTCTATCCGCAAAAAAAATTACATTGTCGCTGGACGGATGTACATGTTGTGCTGCAAGTTTTGTGGATGTATATTCACTAGTGTATAGTTTCATGCATGGATCGATGTAATCGAATAGCCCGCTTCTAATCATTCATCTTTTTGTGTGTATAGTACGTGTGCTAAGATGGTTAACTCAAACTAATTCAAGTTAATTGTGATTAACTCCAACAGGACGCCCCTGGTGCCTATATATTTGCATTTGCGTATGTCAAGGAGCTAGCTAGGAGTGTAGCACCTCCTCGTGCACTCGCGACAAGCTGATGGTACATATGTATGTTATTAGTACATGCAGCAGGAATGGTACGGTGCTGCTAAAGTCCCTTATGCATGCATGCATACTGTGTTTATATTTGCAGTACAGTAGTATTTGTCTGTATGCAAGGTAGTTGCGAGCCCAGAAGAAACGAACCATCTTTTTTAGCCATGTATAACATCAGGGGTAGAATGTTCTTTACATGTTGCACTTAACACCATTAGTAGTCAAAATAGACGGAAGTTTCAAATAGGGAACAAATTTTACATTGGGTTCCAAATAAGGAAGAAAATACTTTTTGGGTCAAATTGGGAACCAAATTTTAAGAAAGGGCCAAATAAGGAATTCTCCCTCAATGATTCTTGGTATCCTTGCGATGTTTCCAAAGCTTCGGGATTCTATTTATGGCCTCAAGCAGTTCCCACGGGCCTGGTACTCCCGACTTAGCGATCGTCTACATCAACTTGAGTTTCACTCCTCCCATGCTGATACATTGCTCTTTATTTTTCGCCAAGGTTCAATGGCCATTGATATGCTTGTTCATGTTGATGATATTGTCATTGTCGGTTCATGTCCTCAAGTAGTGGATCATTTACTGCACACTCTCGCTGGAACCTTTCACATCAAGGATCTTGGCGCCTTGTATAGTTTCTTGGGATTGAAGCCACCTACAATCCAGAGGGAATGCTCTCTCAGCGCAAGTATGCGGATGATATACTCCACCGGGATCATATTAAGAATTACAAGGTGGTTTCTACTCCCATGCCAGTCACTGCCAATCCAGCAGCAGGCCTTGGCACCCGCTTACTAATGACGATGCTTTCAGTATAGTAGTACGGTTGGAGATTTGCAGTATCTCACGCTTACACGGCTGGACATTTTCTTTGCTGTCAACAAGATGTGTCACTGTTTGTCTAAACCCACCGATGTGCAGTGGGAAGCTGTCAAGCTCATCTTGAGATATGTCAAGGCACGGAGACCATGTGACTTCGTATTTGTCAATCCAGTTCCACATTGCTGAGTGACTTCACCGATGCTGATTGGGCAGGATGTGCTAACGATAGACGATCCACGGGTGGTTTTGCAGTCTTTCTTGGACCTAAATTGGTCTCATGGAGTGCTTAGAAAAATAGCCCACTGTGTCATGTTCGACCAATGCACAATATCAAGCCATTGCCAGTGGTGTAGCTGAGGTCACTTGGGTATAGTTTGTGCTTAAGGAGTTGGAGTTCCACAGCCTAGACCACCAAGTTTGTGGTGCTACAATTTGGGCGCCACTTACCTCACTTTCAACCGAGTGTTTCATGTGAGGACGAAGCACATTGAAATGTATTTTCACTTTGTTCGAGAAAAGGTGGCACTTGGAGCATTGGATGTTCATTTTGTATCTTCGGCTTATCAAGTAGTCGATGCTTTCACTAAACCTACTACAAAGATCATGTTGGAGAGATTACGATGCAATCTCAACCTTATGGCCGATTGAGATTGAGGGGGAATGCTAACGCACAAACATATCTCATGTAACCTGGCATTTCATCAAATAACTAGAGATCATACCCGTCTATATAAGGAATGTAGAATAAACCAGGGTGATTTGTTGTGATCATATCTTGATGCACAAGTCTTGTATCTTCTATATCTAAATAGCTAGCCCCCACTAACATACTTCTCTCAACATGCAAGCATGCCACATCATCAAGCAACATGCATGGCAGAAGGCCCACCACAACATGCATTCATGCACAGGAAAATGTCCACCTCAACATGCAAACAAAAATGAGATATTTAATGAATATTTTACAATACATTAATCAAACACAATAAAGCATATGGATTTGCAATTTTAGTTTTTGTATTATTACTATCCACGTTTCATTCAAATCAAATATCACCAAAATATATTGCAAATATTCCTGCAACAACGTGCGGGGTATCATCTAGTTGCGATAAATAGAAGGCAACACCCTGAGCATCTCACGAAAAAAACTCCTCTCTAACTGTATATATAGTTTAACCGAATAAATGACTAACTACACACCTTCGTTGTTGCATGAGTTGGCAGTAGTTTATTTTGAGCTAAGCTAGCTTTCTAGAGAGAGGGGGGAGGGAGAGAGTAAGAAAGAGATATGCATGTTTGGTGGGACCAAGCTAGCAGCGGTTGACGGGGGTGGGTAAAATTGTCATTTGGACGCGATGTTGGCGTTCAATGGCCTTTGACTGGATGTAAATGGGACGGGATGATATTGTTGTAAGAGGGAATTCCTTATTTAATATCGGCTTAAAATTTTATGCTTTATTTGACACCGGAATTTTTCTTCCTTATCCACCACCAATTTTCTCTTTGTGACACTTCCATACATTTTGAGTACTAACAGTGTTAAGTGACACCTGAAAACATGATTTTACCCCTGATGTAACATGTGACCAAATTTTTTTGCATGACTAAGAAAACAATAACTTTTCCCTGTTGCTAAATGCAAAATTGGGCAGGACCTCCACTGTAAACATGAAAAAAAAATCTACATCTTAGATTTAAATTATTTCAAAATTTATTGAAAAATTGGGTAGAACCACCCCTATATTTTGATGCCACACAATTCACATATACATAATTCAACACACAATATTCAAATTTTCCAATGGCATGAGACATAAACATCTGTGCTACATCCAAGCACATATATATGACTTTCAACATATCTAGGTTCACATATATAAGTCCAAGTCCGCACATACATCACATGAGCAACACAAAAGTGACTTTAGGTTCACATACATAGTCCGTACATACATGCCATGAGTAGCACAAAAGTGACTTTAGGTTTACATACACGAGTCCAAGCCCACACAACATAACATGAGCAACAACAAAACTGACTTTAAGTGAAAGAAATTAGATGAAGTTCACAAGCTAGCCCAAGATGCATCTTCTTCCTTGTGTCCCTTGCTTTCACAGGATTCTTATTTGTAGTCTCCAAAGTTTGAATATGTTTTCCCTTCTTCTTGGTTGCAGTTTCCAAGTTTTGGCTATGGATTAGTTGAATACATACAAATCAAACTTAGTTATCATTTGGCACAAATTAATCAAACTCAGTTTTCATTTGGAACAAGCATAGGTGTAGAATTTCTAACCTTGGTGGAAAATACATAGCGGTTTCTTGATAACCCACAAGTGTAGGGGATAATTGTAGCCTCTTTCGATAAGTAAGAGTGTCGAACCCAAGGAGGAGCTAAAGGTAGAACAAATATTCTCTCAAGTCCTATCTCGCCATCGACACGACTCTCACGACGCTTAACGTTCTCTTTACCTAGAACAAGTATGAAACTAGAAGTACTTTGTAGGTGTTGTTGGGTAGGTTCGCAAGATAATAAAGAGCGCGTAAATAAATACTAGGGGATGTTTAGACAAAGACACAATAAAGTTAGTATAGCGAGTGTGGAAAAGTGGTGGTAGGAGTTGCGAAATTGTCCCTAAGCAATTGACTACTTTACTAGACCGATAGCAAGTTTTATGTGGGAGAGGCCACTTCTAGCATGTCATCCCTTACTTGGAATTCTATGCACTTATGATTGGAACTATTAGCAAGCATCCGCAACTACTAATGTTCATTAAGGAAAAACCCAACCATAGCATTAAGATATATTGGTCCCCCTTCAATCCCCTAGGCATCAATTTCTATGCTAGGTTGAAGCTTCTGTCACTCTTGCCCTCCAATACATAGTCCTATCAGCATACAACTAACCCTATGGTGTGATCCACGTGCGCGCTCATATGATGGGCACCAAAGGACAGCAACATAACCACAAGAAAATTAAATCAATCATAGCAATTCATCAACCACCGATAGGACAACGAAAATCTACTCAGACATCATAGGATGGCAACACATCATTGGATAATAATATGAAGCATAAAGCACCACGTTCCAGTAGAGGGTACAGTGGGTTGCGGGAGAGTGGACCGCTGTAGATAGAGGGTGGAAGGTGATGGAGATGTCGGTGAAGATGACGGAGGTGTTGGTGTAGATCGCGGTGATGATGATGGCCCCCGGCGGCGTTCCGGCGCCACCGGAAGCGAGGGGGAGAGAGCCCCCCTCCTTCTTCTTCTTCCTTGACCTTCTCCCTAGGTGGGAGAAGGGTTTCCCCTCCGGTCCATTGTCTCCATGGCGTGGGAGCGGCGAGAGCCCCTCCGAGATTGGATTTGTCTCTCTGTCTCTCTCTGTTTCTGCGTTCTTTTCACTGTTTCTTTTATATCCGGAGATCCGTAACTCCGATTGGGTTGAATCTTTCGCCCAGATTTTTCTCATAAAATTAGCTTTCTTGCGGCAAAAGAAGAGCGTCAACCGCCTTACGGGGTGCCCACGAGGGTCCAGGGCGTGCCTGCCCCCTGGGGCGCGCCCCCTGCCTCGTGGCCCCCTCGGGCACCGTCTCGCGTTGATTTTACTTCCCAAAAATCATAAATATTCCAAAATAATTCTCCGTCTGCTTTTATCCCGTTTGGATTCCGTTTGATAAGGGGTTCTGCGAAACATAAAACATGCAACAAACAGAACTGCACGAGCCTTCGGATCAATATGTTAGTCCCAAAAATAGTACAAAAAGTTGCCAAAAGTATATGAAAGTTGTATAATACTGGCATGGAACAATAAAAAATTATAGATACGACAGAGACGTATCAGCATCCCCAAGCTTAATTCCTGCTCATCCTCGAGTAGGTAAATGATAAAAAGTTAATTGTTGTTGTGGAATGCTACCTAGCATAATCTTGATCATGTATCTAATCATGGCATGAATATTAAGACATGAGTGATTCAAAGCAATAGTCTATCATTTGACATAAAAACATTAATACTTCAAGCCTACTAATAAAGCAATCATGTATTTTCAAAATAACAAGGCCAAAGAAAGTTATCCCTACAAAATCATAGAGTTTGGCTATGCTCCATCTTCACCACACAGAATATTCACATCCTGCACAACCCCGATGACAAGCCAAGCAATTGTTTCATACTTTTGACGTTCTCAAACCTTTTCAATTTTCACGCAATACATGAGCGTGAGCCATGGACATAGCACTATAGGTGGAATAGAATAAAATGATGGGGGTAATGTGGAGAAGACAAAAAGGGAGAAAGTATCACATCGACGCGGCTAATCAATGGGCTATGGAGATGCCCATCAATTGATGTCAATGCGAGGAGTAGGGATTGCCATGCAACGGATGCACTAGAGCTATAAGTGTATGAAAGCTCAAACTGAAACTAAGTGGGTGTGCATCCAACTAGCTTGCTCATGAAGACCTAGGGCATTTGAGGAAGCCCATCGTTGGAATATACAAGCCAAGTTCTATAATGAAAATTCCCACTAGTATATGAAAGTGATAAATCAAGAGACTCTCTATATGAAGAACATGGTGCTACTTTGAAGCACAAGTGTGGTAAAAGGATAGTAACATTGCCCCTTCTCTCTTTATTTCTCTCATTTTTTTCTCTTTTTTTTTGGGCCTTCTCCTTCTTTTTGGCCTTCCTCTTTCTTATTATTTTTTTTATATTTTTTTCGTCCGGAGTCTCATCCCGACTTATGGGGGAATCACAGTCTCCATCATCCTTTCCTCACTGGGGCAATGTCCTAATAATGATGATCATCACACTTTTATTTACTTACAACTCAATATTACAACTCGATACTAGAACAAAGATATGACTCTATATGAATGCCTCCGGCGGTGTACTGATAACCCACAAGTATAGGGGATCTCAACAGTTTTCGAGGGTAGAGTATTCAACCCAAATTTATTGATTCGACACAAGGGGAGCCAAAGAATATTCTCAAGTATTAGCAGTTGAGTTGTCAATTCAACCACACCTGGATAACTTAGTATCTGCAGCAAAGTATTTAGTAGCAAAGTAATATGGAAGTAACGGTAACGATAGCAAAGTAATATTTTTGGGTTTTGTAGTGATTGTAACAGTAGCAACGGAAAAGTAAATAAGCGAAGAACAATATGTGAAAAGCTCGTAGGCATTGGATCAGTGTTGGAGAATTATGCCGGATGCGGTTCATTATGTAACAGTCATAACATAGGGTGACACAGAACTAGCTCCAGTTCATCAATGTAATGTAGGCATGTATCCCGGATATAATCATACGTGCTTATGGAAAAGAACTTCCATGACATCTTTTGTCCTACCCTCCCATGGCAGCAGGGTCCTAGCGGAGACTAAGGGATATTAAGGCCTCCTTTTAATAGAGTACTGGACCAAAGCATTAACACATATGAATACATGAACTCCTCAAACTATGGTCATCACCGGGAGTGGTCCCGATTATTGTCACTTCGGGGTTGCCGGATCATAACACATAGTAGGTGACTATAGACTTGCAAGATAGGATCAAGAACTCATATATATATTCATGAAAATATAATAGGTTCAGATCTGAAATCATGGCACTCGAGCCCTAGTGACAAGCATTAAGCATAGCAAAGTCATAGCAACATCAATCTCAAAACATAGTGGATACTAGGGATCAAACCGTAACAAAACTAACTCGATTACATGATAAATCTCATCCAACCCATCACCGTCCAGCAAGCCTACGATGGAATTACTCACGCACGGCGGTGGGCATCATTAAATTGGTGATGGAGGATAGTTGATGATGACGACGGTGACGGATTCTCCTCTCCGGAGCCCCGAACGGACTCCAGATCAGCCCTCCCGAGAGGTTTTAGGGCTTGGCGGAAGCTCCGTATCAAAAAACGCGATGAATCCTTCTCCCTGATTTTTTTCTCGCCGAACACGAATATATGGAGTTGGAGTTGAGGTCGGTGGAGCGTCAGGGGGCCCATGAGGCAGGGGGCGCCCGAGGTGCGTGGCCTCCACCCTCATGACAGGTGGAGGCCCCGACGTGGATTCTTCTTCCAAAGATTTTTAATATTTTCCAAAAATAAGTTCCGTGGAGTTTCAGGTCATTCCGAGAACTTTTGTTTACGCACATAAATAACACCATGGAAAGTCTGCTGAAAACAAATACATCCGGGTTAGTTCCATTCAAATCATGCAAGTTAGAGTCCAAAACAAGTGCAAAAGTGTTTGGAAAAGTAGATACGACGGAGACGTATCAACTCCCCCAAGCTTAAACCTTTGCTTGTCCTCAAGCAATTCAGTTGATAAACTGAAAGTGATAAAGAAAAACTTTTACAAACTCTGTTTGCTCTTGTTGTTGCAAATATGTAAAGCCGGCATTGAAGTTTTCAAAGAAAGATTATGACTAACCACATTCACAATAACTCTTAGGTCTCATGTTTACTTATATCAATGGCATAATCAACTAGCGAGCAATAATAATAAATCTCGGATGACGACACTTTCTCAAAACAATCATGATATGATATAACAAGATGGTATCTCGCTAGCCCTTTCTGAGACCGCAAAACATAAATGCAGAGCACCTTTAAAGATCAAGGACTAGCTAGACATTGTAATTCATGGTAAAAGTGATCCAATCATAGTCATACCCAATATAAATTAATAGTAATGGATGCAAATGACAACAGTGCTCTCCGGCTGGTGCTTTTTAATAAGTGGGTGATGACTCAACATTAAAGTAAATAGATTGGCCCTTCGCAGAGGGAAGCAGGGATTTGTAGAGGTGCCAGAGCTCGATTTTGAAATAGAGATAAATAATATTTTGGGCGGCATACTTTCATTGTCAACGTAACAACCAAGAGATGGCGATATCTTCCATGCTACACACACTATAGGAGGTTCCCAAACAGAATGGTAAAGTTTATACTCCCTGAGGGAGTCCTGGATTAGGGGGTGTCCGGATGGCCGGACTATGACCTTTGGCCGGACTCCTGGACTATGAAGATACAAGATTGAAGACTTTGTCCCGTGTCCGGATGGGACTTTCCTTGGCGTGGAAGGCAAGCTTGGCGATACGGATATCTAGATCTCCTTCCGTTGTAACCGACTCTATGTAACCCTAACCCTCTCCGGTGTCTATATAAACCGGAGGGTTTTAGTCCCAGAGGACGAAAAACAATCATACCATAGGCTAGCTTCTAGGGTTTAGCCTCTACGATCTCGTGGTAGATCTACTCTTGTACTACCCATATCATCAATATTAATCAAGCAGGAGTAGGGTTTTACCTCCATCGAGAGGGCCCAACCTGGGTAAAAACATCGTGTCCCTTGTCTCATGTTACCATCCGCCTAGACGCACAGTTCGGGACCCCCTACCCGAGATCCGCCGGTTTTGACACCGACATTGGTGCTTTCATTGAGAGTTCCTCTGTCTCGTCATCTTTAGGCCCGATGGATCCTCCGATCATCAACAACGATGTGCTCCTGGGTGAGACTTTTCTCCCCGGACAGATCTTTGTACTCGGCGGCTTTGCACTACGGGCCAGTTCGCTTGGCCATCTGGAGCAGATTGAAAGCTACGCCCCTGGCCATCAGGTCAGATTTGGAAGTTTGAACTACACGGCCGACGCCCGCTGAGGGAGTCCCGGATTAGGGGGTGTCCGGATAGCCGAACTATCACCGGTGGCTGGACTCCTGGACTATGAAGATACAAGACTGAAGACTTCGTCCCGTGTCCGAATGGGACTTTCCTTGGCGTGGAAGGCAAGCTTGGCAATACGGATATGTAGATCTCCTACCAATGTAACCGACTCTGTGTAACCCTAACCCTATCCGGTGTCTATATAAACCGGAGGGTTTTAGTCCGTAGGACAAACAACAATCATACCATAGGCTAGCTTCTAGGGCTTAGCATCTACGATCTCGTGGTAGATCTACTCTTGTACTACCCATATCATCAATATTAATCAAGCAGGAGTAGGGTTTTACCTCCATCGAGAGGGCCCGAACCTGGGTAAAAACATCGTGTCCCTTGTCTCCTGTTACCATCCGCCTAGACGCACAGTTCGGGACCCCTACCCGAGATCAGCCGGTTCTGACACCGACATTGGTGCTTTCATTGAGAGTTCCTCTGTGCCGTCACCGTCAGGAAGGACGCCTCATCCCGTCTTTCAAGACGACATTATCGCCAGAGGAGCCTTGGCCGCCGGCCAGACTCTTCGGCTAGGTGGTTTCCTTATGACCACCAGTTCGGCCGTTGCGCCGACGATGACTTCTCGTATCATCGAAACCAATCTTCATGTTAACTCGGAACTTGCCGAGCAGCTATATCCGATCGAGCTCTCCTCCGTGAATGAGCTCTTGGATCGCATCGCTGCCCTGGGAGTCGCCACTGACTACGATCAGATCGGGCCTAAAACCGATCTGAGAGAGATTAACTCTCCCCAGGCTACCCACCATGTTGCTGTGGTAGAGGAACAATGCGGCGACTCTTCTTCTATCCTAAGGACTAGCTACGTCCGTATTCCCAACCCCAACATGTCGGATTACCAAACCCAAACTTCCGAGTTCGGAAACTTCTCGACTCCTGAGTCTTAGATTAGACGGGGTTCCGGATTTAGTTCCACCCGCCCACCCAAACATTAGCGATCTATCCCGAATTCGCAAGATCCCTCCAAACAAAGACATCATTCTTGGGCCAGATTCCTCCTGGTTATGGACAGGATAAAGGACTACCGAGAGGAGGACGCAATCTCGCTCTTCTGCAATAGTTGCACGGACGAAGGAATTCTAAACGCCATAAGTCGTCGTGAAATTACACGCCTTGCTGACTTGGTGACCATAGTACAAAAGTAATGTGCGATGGAGAGTGCTTGGAAAACCGAAAGTAAATTTTGGGATAATCCGGCCCCGAACACAGCCCTAGTCCGGAATAAAAGGGTGCATTATCACCAACCATCTGGGTTAAATACTAAAAAACAAAGACCCCCTAAAGGGCATGGAACCGTACTGGAGGGATGGCTCAACGGACCCTGTAAAATTCATAGCACAGAGGACGCCACTCCAACTCATAGCCTTGAGCATGTTGGATACTACGGCAGGTGGCCAAAAGTGGCGAGGAGCTTCTAGCTTCATAATCCCAGCCCAACAATACCAGTACGGTATTAACAGTCTTCGAGACTTTCGCATCAAATAACATGCGGAAGCGAACACTCTGCAACCTTGCCGAAGTCTACCAAGTAGCAACAATAAATCCATGGAGTGACACGGCTATTACCTTTACTGCCAGTGACGAACCAAAATTCCGAACAACCCGAGCACCAGCCGCACTGGTCCTTAGTCCAATTGTGGACGGTTTTCGCCTTACTAAGGTACTCATGGATGGCGGCAGCGGATTAAACCTCATCTATGAGGAAACCCTTCGAAAAATGGAAATAGACTGGAACCGCATTGAGCGAAGCAGCACAACCTTCAGAGGAATAATCCCTAGCCGGGAAGCATGCTGCACAGGAAAAATCACATTGGACGTAGTGTTAGGCTCACCGGACAATTACAGGTCCGAGGAGGTCACCTTTCAAGTGGCCCCTGCTCAGCAGCGGATATCACGCTATATTAGGGCGAGAGGCATTCACAATTTTTCAAGCTATACCCAATTATGGGTACATGAAGCTTAAAATGCCCGAACCTAACGGAATCATCACTCTCGCTAGTGATCCGAACATAGCACTCCGCGCTGAAAACAAGACAGCCGCACTAGCCCTCGAGGCACTATCTGAAGCCCTAGCGGCCGAGGAACTAACAGTGATGCGCTCCACTGTGAACAGAGACGATGTGATACTTGTCAAAAGATCCAAGTCCACCTCTTTTAAACCAGCGGATGAAATAGTCAAATTACAAGTCCACCCAACGGACCCTGCAAAGACGGCCTCCATTGGGGCACAATTAAACCCTGATGTAGACGCCGCACTACGAGAATTTCTACGAGAAAACTGGGACATTTTTGCTGGCACCCTTCAGACATGCCAGGAATCCCACGTCGGTTGGCCGAGCACAGCCTAAATATCCTAAAAGGATTTAAGCTACCAAGCAAGCTCTTCGGCGTTTTTCTGAACCCAAGAGACAGGCCATGGGAGAGGAGCTAGCCAAACTTCTGGAAGCCGGATTCACCAGAGATATAAAACATCCGGACTGGCTAGCAAACCTGGTGATGGTACCAAAGAAGGACAAATCCTGGCGCCTATGTGTTGATT
This sequence comes from Aegilops bicornis, assembly GCA_021605145.1. Lineage (NCBI taxonomy): Eukaryota > Viridiplantae > Streptophyta > Magnoliopsida > Poales > Poaceae > Aegilops > Aegilops bicornis. The sequence continues at coordinate 742,520,275 of CM038673.1, forward strand.
TCAAAGACCTTAATAAGGCTTGCCCAAAGGATCCCTTCCCCCTCCCTCGCATTGATCAAATTATCGACACCACAAAGGACACGATTCATTGTGTTTCCTCGACGCATACTCCGGCTACCACCAAATTAAGATGGCAGAGCAGACCAAGCCGCAACGGCATTCATCACCCCATACGCCCATTACGCTTCAACACAATGCCCTTCGGGCTCAAAACGCCGGTGCAACATATCGCATGATTCGTATACATGTCCGGCAAACCAGCTCGGCAAAACAAAGGAGGCATATGTAGATGACGTGGTCGTCAAATCCAAGCACGTCGAAACCCTAGTAGACGACTTGAGGCTCACATTCGACAATCTTCGCAAATATGACACCAAGCTCAATCCGGAAAAATGCGTCTTCGGCGTTCCAGCCGGAAAGCTCTTGGGCTTCATTGTGTCCTAGAGAGGAATGGAAGCAAACCCAGCCAAGATCCGAGCTCACGCAATTGGATATTCCAAAAGACCTCACACAAATACAAAATTGACGGGATGTGTGGCGGCTCTAAGCCGCTTTATCTCCTGCTTGGGAGAAAAGGCGTTACTTTACCGCCTCCTCCCAAGACCGAACACTTCGAGTGGGCGGATGCACACGGCCGGACTCGAAGAAATAAAGGCCATATTGGCAACAAATCCGGTCCTGGCCGCGCCCAACATGGGCGAACCAATGCTATTATACATCGCCGCAACACATCAAGTTGTTAGCGCGGTGCTCGTCGTCGAACGAGAAATGGACGGACACGGGTTCCCTCTTCAAAAACCAGTTTATTACGTGTCCACTGTCCTAACTCCATGCAAGTCCCGGTACCCACATTATCAAAAGATAGCATATGCGGTGTTCATGGCATCCCGGAAGCTGCGACACTACTTTCAAGAGTGTTTGATTACAGTAGCCTCCGAAGTACCTCTTAACGACATTATAAAAAACCGCGATGCGACAGGCCGGATTGCTAAATGGGCCATCGAGCTCCTCCCATTCGACATAACCTATAAGCCACGGCGAGCTATTAAGTCACAAGTGTTGGCCGATTTCATCGCCGAATGGACCGCCGAACTCCCTAAAGAGTACGGCGCATATTCCAATTGGATCATGCACTTCGACGGCTCCAAAATGTTGGCGGCCTGGGCTGGCAAGGCCCTCGACGTCCCCAACCGGGGACACAGTCCAATACGTCCTTCAGATAATGTACACGGACTCCAACAACGCAGCCGAATACGAGGCCCTCCTGCACGGCCTCCGGATGGCGGTCTCCATGGGAATTAAACGCCTAGAGGTGCGCGGGGATTCAAACCTCGCGATATCTCAAATAAACGGAGACTTTGACGCCAAAGATCCGAAAATGGCAGCGTACCGCAACGCGGTCCTAAAACTGTCAGCAAGATTCAAAGGGCTTGAATTTCATCATATAGCCCGGGATAACAACCAGGCGGCGGACGTATTGGCACGCATCGGCGCAAAACGCGATGTCGTCCCGCCCAACATCTTCCTAGAGCAGCTGTTCAAGCCATCCGTACTATGGGAAGGGGAGTCCGGAAATAACAATCCGGACCCAACCGCACTGCCTGACACCGAACACTCTAACACAATCGGAGGCTCTGCCAACGAGAAAACACCATCCGCCCCCGAAATAATGGCAGTTATTGCCCCGTGGACGGAGCCCTACCTAGCCTACCTAACTAGGCAGGAACTCCCCGAAGACCAAAATGAGGCTCGCTGCATAGTGCGGCGATCCAAAGCCTATAAAGTCTATGAGGGAGAGCTTTATAAGAAAAGCACAACAGGAGTCCTTCAAAGGTGTATCTCCGAAGAGGAAGGGCGAAACCTCCTGGCTGAAATTCATGCCGGATTGGGTGGGCACCACGCCGCAGCCCGGGCCCTGGTAGGCAAGGCCTTCCGTACAGGATTTTATTGGCCGACGGCTCGGCAGATGTGAGGATTTAGTCCAACGATGCGTCGGATGCCAGCTTTTTGCTAACCAAAGCCACATGCCACCCACCGCCTCAAAACTATACCCATCACCTGGCCGTTCACTGCAGGGGCTTGACATGGCTGGACCCCTTAAGGGAGGAACCCACAAGCAAAAATACCTATTGGTCATGGTGGATAAATTCACCAAATGGATAGAGGCCAAGCCTGTTAAAACGGCCGAATCCGGACCGGTGATAGACTTCATATCAGGGATAGTGCACCGTTACGGTGTCCCCCACAGTATCATCACTGATAACGGCACCAACTTCACAGCTGATGGAGTCAAATTATGGTGCAAAAACATGGGCATTAAGCTCGATTACGCCTCAGTCTATCACCCTCAAACTAACGGTCAAGTCGGCGGCAAACGGTCTAATCATGAGCGGCATTAAACCCAGACTAGTGCGGTCCCTTAAGGAATCTAATACGACCTTTGGGTAGAGGAGCTCGACTCTGTACTCTGGGGGCTGCGGACCACGCCAAACCGCACTACCGGATTCACACCATTTTTATGGTGTACGGCGCAGAGGCAGTTTTGCCCTGCGACATAATTCATGACTCACCTCGCGTGCGCATGTATGAAGGAAGAGTAGCGAACTTCGATTGGCGGACAGTCTGGGCGCCTTGGAGGAGGAGCGACGTGGCAAAAGCTCGTTCCGCATTTTATCAACGGCAGGCTCGAAGATATCAAAGCAGAGAAGCACGGGCCAAAGCTTACAACGTTGGCGAACTAGTTCTACGCTCACGGACAAGAAAAAGTACAAACTCAAGCCCAAATGGGAAGGTCCCTTCATCATCGACCAGGTCCTGACCGGCGGGGCATACCGTCTGCGAAACGCATCGGATAATCGACTCGAGCCAAACCCATGGAACGCAGCCCGTCTACGAAGATTCTACGCCTAGTGTCGGACTCTGGGTTCGTCTCCTTCCTCCGTCCAAAAATTTATACTTTAGCTGTCTTTTATTTCTCTCCATCCTTCTTCCTTTTTCTTGATGCCTTTAGAGGCTCATTTGCGCCTTGTTCGCACATGCTTGACGCGCCACTCGCGCTCATTATACCTGGGGGCTTCTTTAACAGAAGCTTATCTATACGGGTTTTATGCCCAACACATGTGTCAAACTTCCGCATGTACCTTTTACTCACCATTATATGCATCGATATGACTTAAGTTTTGGCCAAGCTGGGTTGCCTGGCTCCTGTGCTTACCCCTACGTTCCCGATTGTTCGGCTAGGCGGTAAAGGGAGCACCTCTACGATTGTTACTGCCGGGTCAGTCGGATGTGTACCTTAGACTGGGTGAAGCCGAAAGCTAGCGTCCTTAAGGGAATATTCGGTCGGTGAACTAAAAGATTGATTTTTAAACCATTTATCCATCTGCCCCCAGATGATTTTCTGCTTTCTTAGCAGTTCGGACATGCACTTCAGGGCATGCCTCCTGTGAAAGGAACCCTTAACGAAACTATTCTCCCGGAAGATGTTTCTTACTATCCATGTAATATAACATAACTAGTTGGGCACTTGTCTGATACAGCAATAATGACCCCTACGCCTTGTCTCCACGCATGCCCCGGTTCTTACATAACCGCGAGGGTATTCGGACACACTCCAGACTATTGGGTCCCGAGGTTGAAGCGAAAAGGTCCGCTACGACAAACGATCTACAATCCGGCTAGAAGGCATTTTACATGTCATTTTCAATTACATAGTCCATTCGACTAATTGTATTCCTCTTCAATACCATCTAACAGGCTGTCTAGTTTATAGTCCTGCTGGGAATACTTCGCGGCCAATTCTACTTGGTCGTACACTAAGCTTACAGGGATCTCCTTCCCATCAGGCCCCACAGGTCCGACCTCGGCCATGTGGTTTGGGTCAGCCGTGTACCGCTGCCTTCACCATAGCCTAGGCCTCCTCGGCGCCTTTGACGGCAGGCCGATATCTTCCATAGCCGGAAGTGCCGCGTGCTCCTTGAAGCCGCCTCGCCAGCTCCCCAATGCCTTCGGCAGGGAGATAGATGGCCACAAGGCTTGGCGACGCCTTTCATCACCTGCCGAACTTCGTCAGGTACCGACGCAGTTCGGGAAGAAGATCACCTGAAGAACTGGGCATCTCCTCCTCCGGACGACCTGTAAGCAAACCTGCACACATGTTTATGTTAGTCGCCTTCCTCGCCGAACTCTTTCACAGTTTGTTTAAGCACTTAGTGAAAATGCCGCGACGAAGACGTTGATTCTCCTTTACGGAGTCAGACAACTGGGCACGAACATCCTTTAGTTCCTCTCCCAGTTGGGTGTTGGCGTCTTGGAGGTTATCTTTCTCTGCCGCACCCTTGTAAGCACGCTCTCGCCGCCTTTAGCTGGCGAGGAGTTGTTGCTTGTCCGGATCGATCCGCGCCATCTGCAATATCATTGTCGACTTATACACACGCCGCAATTCACAAACTACTTATTTTTAAAGTATATATTACGGAGGGGTTCCTATGGCTCCCCTCGTATGCTAGTCTTGGCCTCAAGTCGGGCCTTCCACTCTTCAAGCTCCCCGGGACAATCGGGTATTCTTTTCCGTAAGATCCTCAGATAACAAATGATCCTTAAATCAGTTATCCTAACTATTTTAAGTCTCGGGGAGACTCTTGGCATATACAATCACAAAATTTCTTACCCGTATGTCCTTTACATACCGCCCGTGGCTCTGGTTAGACCTTCTTGAGCGGCACGGAGGTGCGCATCTCCGAATTGAAGGCATTTAATGCCACCGGGAGAAACATGCGTCATGAAGAACTGTCCGTGGCGCCTGTGATTCATGGCACTCTCCACCTCGAGTTGGTGGCGGACAATCTGTCGGCGTCCTCTCGCCGGAGGAGCATCCGGCCTTGCGCCTCGTGTTTACCTCCGCTTCCGGACCCGGCGTTGGAGCCTGGCTGGCGAGGCTCGATTAGCAACCTCCCGGACACGGTCCGGCGAGCGCTCTTTTCCCGAAAAGAGCACTGGTGTTAGTACGCCTTCCAGGAATCAATCCTGGGGATATGGTCGCATGCCTTACCGCTGCGGCGGCGTTTCGATCCGAACCGCATTCCTTTTTAGCCTGCGTGGTCGTGCTGCCCCTTGTTGGTTAGCCGCCGCGGGCTCGGCCTCCTGCCTCGAAGGAACTCCCTGCGAAACACCATCAAACACGCGGTGGTTAGAAATAAAGCACGGGTGGGTCATGGGATCCGGACTTCGGTCACGGTTACCTGGGAGGCCGGAAACAGTCCGGGGTAGTCAGCCGTGATGGCAACCAAAGCATTGTCGATGCTTAGTTGATGGAACACCCCATCGATCAGCTCCACCTTTATATCCGGGTCCTCTTCGGAGGCCGGATCGAGGGACCGTTCCGGATCCTCGGGTTGTGGAGGCGGGCTGTGTATCTTCTCCACGGCCCGGCGCAGTTCCTGCGTAGAAACCATAAAATGAGATATGTAGCCACGGGAACATGGATCGGACGGGCCACAAAGATATTCACTTACCCAACTTCGAGGATTATTCGAAGAAAACCCGTTCAGTGGACTGACGTGGAGAAAATCCTCCTCTTCTCCTTTGTACATAGCGGACAAGGTCTTCACCAGTTCGGTGACCGATCCCGGCCCTTTGCGGCCGTGACGGGTGGCGTCATCCTCCCCGTTGAAATCCCACATGGGGTGGCCCCTATATTGCAGCGGCTGAACTCCCCGCATTATGCATGTGGCCATGACGCTAAGCATAGTCAGTCCGGAATGAGCCAACAATCTTATTCGGCTCATCAGGTAAAGGACGTCCCTGCTGACTTCCCCCTGGGGGCTCCGCGGGCGCCAACTCAGGCGTTTCTTCAAAGGAGCATTGCTGAACTCTGGGAGACCGATCCGAACAGGATCCGGCAGCGGGACGTCTTCTATGTAAAACCATTCCGAAGGCCAGTCTTCGGACGCCTTCTTCGGGGTTCCGGATAGATATCCGGTCCCGGTGATGCGCCACAGTTCGGCTCCGCCCACTTGATATATTGACCCCTCACTAGAACGGGGCACAAGGCGTAACAATCTCTTCCACAGATCGAAATGGTCCTCAACACCTATGAACAGCTCGCAGAGGGCTACAAAGCCCGCTATGTGCAAGATAGAGGCAGGCGCGAGGTTGTTTAGCTGGAGGCCGTAGAACTCCAGAAGCCCCCGGAGAAATGGATGGATTGGAAATCCGAGTCCTCTCATTAGATGAGAGACGAAGCATACCCGCTCTCCCATAGAGGGATCGGGGACGCTCTCCGCCTGCTTCCCGCCCTTGTAAGTAGCGAGTCCGGAACGCACCAACCAGGAAGGCCGGGGGAAGGAATCCCTTGGTTTGAAGCGCCACTAATTTGCTGTGCGGGACTGAACATCTCCCCCAATCTCCGGCCTAAGGGCTGGGAGCGCGAGAGGAGGAGCCGCGACGACTATCCATGGTGGAATGGGTTTTCTTTGTCGAAGGCGCTCTAATGATGGCTCGCGGGGGGAGGATGGTGCGATCCGGATCTGGATCCCCGTCCCTTTTATAGACGACTCATTTGCACAGAAAGGGGGTAAATGTAAAGATACCCTGACTTTTTACATTCGTTCGACACGTGGAATATGGCCATTATTGGGCGTAGAAGCCAAAGGAGCGCAGCACTTACCAGAAGCCGGACAATATTCGACAAGTATATGGAATTTGGAGAAGAACCCGCCTCGCAATGCCGAAGACAATCTACGCGCCGGACTCATCGTCATTGAACCCTGGTTCGGGGGCTACTGAGGGAGTCCCGGATTAGGAGGTGTCCGGATAGCCGAACTATCACCGGTGGCCGGACTCCTGGACTATGAAGATACAAGATTGAAGACTTCGTCCCATGTCCGGATGGGACTTTCCTTGGCGGAAGGCAAGCTTGGCAATACGGATATGTAGATCTCCTACCAATGTAACCGACTCTGTGTAACCCTAACCCTATCCGGTGTCTATATAAACCGGAGGGTTTTAGTCCGTAGGACGAACAACAATCATACCATAGGCTAGCTTCTACGGTTTAGCCTCTCTGATCTCGTGGTAGATCTACTCTTGTACTACCCATATCATCAATATTAATCAAGCAGAAGTAGGGTTTTACCTCCATCGAGAGGGCCCGAACCTGGGTAAAAACATCGTGTCCCTTGTCTCCTGTTACCATCCGCCTAGACGCACAGTTCGGGGCCCCCTACCCGAGATCCGCCGGTTTTGACACCGACACCCGCGGAGACTGGATCTTCGACGGGTTCGAGCCACAACCAAGCGTGCCGCACTATTACGATGGGCATGATCTAGCTCTTCCGCCGAACGGTGTCCTGGAGGCAGCGCCAGTGTCCGCTCCGAACCTTAGCTCGCAGCCGACTGCGCCTATCGAGGACGGGTGGCTGCACACTGCCTCGGGGGCTGCAATCGATACGGCGATCGAGCTGAACACCATACCTGTCCTTTGCGGCTTCGTGACTCGAGGTGCGGACTCTTTCCGGACTCTGAACCTTCCGCGCCCGCTAATCGAATCTGATTGGGCGCGGTAATGGAGTTCACCGCCGCGGACATCTTTTCAAAGACTCGCCCTTTGGCGACATCCTGAATTCACTAAAGTCTCTCTCTTTATCAGGAGAGCCCTGGCCGGATTATGGTCAGGAAGGTTGGGATGCGGACAACGAAGAAATTCAAAGCCCACCCACCACCCACTTCGTAGCCACTATCGATGATTTAACCGACATGCTCGACTTCGACTTCGAAGACATCGACGGTATGGACGACGATGCAGGAGACGACCAAGGACCGGCGCCCACAGGGCATTGGAAGGCCACCTCGTCATACGACATATACATGGTGGACATCCCAAAAGATGGGAATGGCGATGGAACAGCGGAGGATGACCCCTCCAAGAAACAGCCTAAGCGCCGGGCGTCAAGGCCGCTCTAAATCCCGCCACAGCAAAAATGGTGATTCCGGCACGGGAGACAATAACACCCCGGAAAGTGCCGAAGACAACCCCCTCCAGCAGGATTTAGCACAGGAGGATGGAGAAGTGTAGGACCTTGAAGTATGTCTAGAGGGGGGGTGATTAGACTACTTGACCAATTAAAAACTTGACCTTTTCCCAGTTTTAGAGTTAGGCAGATTTTAGCTATCTTAGGACAAGTCAAGATATCATCACACAATTCAAGCAAGCATGCAAAGAGTATATGAGCAGCGGAAATTAAAGCATGCAACTTGCAAGAAGGTAAAGGGAAGGATTTGGAGGATTCAAACGCAATTGGAGACACGGATGTTTTTGGCGTGGTTCCGATAGGTGGTGCTATCGTACCTCCACGTTGATGGAGACTTCAACCCACGAAGGGTAACGGTTGCGCGAGTCCACGGAGGACTCCACCCACGAAGAAGCAACCTTGTCTATCCCACCATGGCCATCGCCCACGAAGGACTTGCCTCACTAGCGGTAGATCTTCACGAAGTAGGCGATCTCCTTGCCCTTACAAACACCTTGGTTCAACTCCACAATCTTGTCGGAGGATCCCAAGTGACACCTAGCCAATCTAGGAGACACCACTCTCCAAGAAGTAACAAACGGTGTGTTGATGATGAACTCCTTGCTCTTGTGCTTCAAATGATAGTCTCCCCAACACTCAACTCTCTCTCATAGAATTTGGATCTGGTGGAAAGAAGATTTGAGTGGAAAGCAACTTGGGAAGGCTAGAGATCAAGATTCATATGGTAGGAATGGAATATCTTGGTCTCAACACATGAGTAGGTGGTTCTTTCTCAGAAATGGTAAGTTGGAAGTGTAGGTTTGTTCTGATGGCTCTCTCCACTAATGAAGAGGAGGTGGAGGGGTATATATAGCCTCCACACAAAATCTAACCGTTACACACAATTTACCAATCTCGGTGGGACCGAATCAACAAACTCGGTCAGACCGATTTTAGTAAACCTAGTGACTGTTAGGGTTTTCGGTGGGACTTACTTGCATCTTGGTAGGACCGATATGGTTAGGGTTAGGGCATAACGTAATCTCGTTGAGACCGATTACACAAACTCGATGAGACCGATTTTGGTAATTAGCTAACCAGAGAGTTGGTCAGGCAAACTCAGTGGGACCGATTCGCTCTTTCGGTGAAACGAAACGTTACGAAAGGGAAACAGAGAGTTTACATTGCAATCTCGGTGGGACCGATCCGCTCTTTCGGTGAGACCGAAAAGTTACGAAAAGGAAATAGAGAGATTACAATCCCATCTCGGTGAGACCGAGAACCCTATCGGTAGAACCGATTTGCCTAGGGTTTGTGGCAGTGGCTATGACATTTGAAATCGGTGGCGCCGGATAGGAAGAATCGGTGTGACCGATTTTGGCTTTATGATTAGGTCATATGTGGATGTGAGAAAGTAGCTGAGGGTTCTGGAGCATATCACTAAGCACATGAAGCAAGAGGCTCATTATGCAACACCTCATCCCTCCTTGATAGTATTGGCTTTTCCTATAGACTCAATGTGATCTTGGATCACTAAAATATAGAATGAAGAGTCTTGATCTTTTGAGCTTGAGCCAATGCTTTGTCATTAGCATTTTTTAGGGATCCACTTTCATCATCCATGCCATGCCATTCATTGAGCTTTCCTGAAATGTTCATCTTGGAATAGCATTAACTCAATGAGCTATATGTTGTTATGAATTACCAAAACCACCTAGGGATAGTTGCACTTTCAAGAAGCCAACCCTCATGAGAGAGCGCCAGAAAGAGAGGTAGAGGACGATAATTACATGCCTCCCTCCGAAGATGAGGCAAGCCTCGACGACGACGAATTCGTCATGCCCGAGGATCCCGTCGGACAAGAGCGTTTCAAACGCAGGCTTATGGCCACGGCAAGCAGCCTCAAGAAAAAGCAGCAACAGCTTAGAGCTGACCAAGACTTGCTAGCTAACAGATGGACTGAAGTCCTTGCGGCCGAAGAGTATGAACTCGAGCGCCCCTCCAAGAGCTACCCAAAACGCAGGCTGCTACCCCAATTAGAGGAGGAAGCACCCAAACCCACATCACCAGCACATGATACGACTGACCGGCCACCTCGTGGCCGCGATAGAGAGGCCTCTCGGCCCTCAACTAAAGCCGCACCCCGGCGCCGCTCAAAAAATACCAAGGCACGGGGAAATTCGCGGACTCATGCGACATATATTGGAGGACAAGGCAAGGCAAACAAGATCGATCTACGGATCGCGGCGCCCATGACACGTGATTTATAATCACACGCCGGATATGGCAACTCCGCCGGGCCGAACACGATGAGACAAAGCTCATTCGAAAGGCGTCGTGATGTAGCCCAATACAGGCGCCAAGACACCCACTATGCTTCACGGATGAAGTGATGGATCATCAAATCTCCGAGGGTTTCAAACCCGTAAACATTAAATCATACGACGGCACAACAGAGACCTGCGGTTTGGATCGAGGACTATCTCCTTCACATCCACATGGCCCGCGGTGATGATCTACACGCCATCAAATACCTCCCACTCAAGCTTAAAGGACCAGCCCGGCATTGGCTTAACAGCTTGCCAGCAGAGTCAATTGGTTGTTGGGAAGACCTGGAAGCCGCATTCCTCGACAATTTCTAGGGCACATATGTGCGACCACCAGACGCTGATGACCTAAGCCACATAATCCAGCAGCCAGAGGAATCGGCCAAACAATTCTGGACACGGTTCCTAACCAAGAAAAATCAAATCGCCGACCGTCTCAATGCAGAGGCCCTTGCAGCCTTCAAACACAACATCCATGACGAGTGGCTTGCCCGGCACCTAGGACAGAAAAGCCGAAATCCATGGCAGCCCTCACAACACTCATGACCCGCTTTGCGCGGAGAGGACAGCTGGCTAGCTCGTAGTAACAACATGACCAAGAGCCCTGGTAATTCGGATACCAAGGACAACAATGGCAGGTCACGTCGCAACAAGCACAAGCGCCGCATAAACGGCGATAATGCTGAGGATACGGCAGTCAATGCCGGATTCAGAGGCTCTAAACCCGTCAGCGGAAAAAGCCATTTAAAAGAAATACTCCGGCCCGTCCAATTTGGACCGAATACTCGATCGCCGTGCGGATACACGGCACCCCGAAAAACCAGCCAACCACACCAACAGGGATTGTTGGGTGTTCAAGCAAACGAGCAAGTTAAATGTCAAAACAATGACAAGGGGCTGCATAGCGATGACGAGGAGGAGCCCGGCCGCCGAACAATAGAGGATGAAGGGCTTCCCCCACAAGTACGGACGGTGAACATGATATATGCAACCCACATACCCAAAAGGGAGCGGAAGCGTGCAATAAGGGCGTATATGCGATGGAGCGGTCGCCCCAAAGTTCAACCCGTGGTCTTCCTGCCCGATCACTTTTGATCGAAGGACCACCCACTAGCATCCGCCATGGCGGATTCGCCACATTGGTTCTAGACCCCATCATTGACGGATTTCACCTCACTAGAGTCCTAATGGACGGGCGGCAACTGAACCTGCTTTATCAGGATACAGTGCAAAAAATGGGCATATACCCATCAAGGATTAAACCCACGAAGACGACCTTTAAAGGTGTCATACCAGGTGTAGAGGCCAACTGTACAGGCTCGATAACACTTGAAGTGGTCTTCGGATCCCCGGATAACTTCCGAAGTGAGGAGTTAATCTTCGACATAGTCCTGTTCCGCAGTGGCTATCACGCCCTGCTCGGACGAACCACATCCGCAAAGTTCAATGCGGTGCCCCACTACGCATACCTCAAGCTCAAGATGCCGGGCCCTCGAGGAGTCATTACGGTCAATGGAAACACCGAACGCTCTCTCCGGACGGAGGAGCATACGGTGGCCCTCGCGGCGGAGGTACAAAGCAGCCTGTCAAGGCAATTCTCCAGTCCGGCCATTAAACGTCCGGACACCGTCAAGTGCGCCCGGAGTAACCCACAGCCAGACCGCCTGGCACGTTTCGAGCACGCATAGCAATGCGGCCCTAACCCCAGCCCTCGCGAAATTGCGAAACCAGTATTGCGCATACATAACTACGCTCCGGAAATACCATGGGCATAGGGGGAGGGGCACGACAAGCGGCATGCCCAGAATGCGGCTCAAGCGCACCAAGGGCTCCCGATTGTGTCATTCTTTTCTTTTCTTCTTTCTCTTTTTTTTTTCTTTCAGGACTCCGTTCTCACGAAGCCCTGTCCGGCAGTAGAATCACCGAACACATGATGCAACAGCCAGGGAAGCAGAAAGCTACGTCGAGTGTCCAGGTGGTCTCTATTACGAGCAGTATACCTGTTTTACATACCATCCCGCAGCTTACCCCTGGAGGGGGACATGTTAAAAAGTCCCGTCCATTGCTTATCGCACAATTTGTATCGTTCTCGCTTCTTATCGCAGCCCTATTGAATAAACAATACAGATCTTCTGCCTATTATTGAATTCCTTTATATATATATATATATATATATAATATATATATATGTATATATATATATATATAATATATATATATGTATATATATATATATATATATATATATGTTCAGTTATGACATTGTGCAACCGTACATCTTGGTACGGGCAATACACCAAGGGCTTAAACTACCCCACAATATGGTGTGATAAGTCCGAACACTTTCACAAGTGCGGCACCCCGAACTTATAGCATTATATGCATCGGCTCCGAATCATGTCTTGGGTCAATAGTTGGGTTTGCCCGGCTCCCATGTTTTGGTACCTTATGTTCCGTTATATCGGCTAAGGTAGCGCTGGGAGAACCACTGTGATTGTGCCCCGGTTGAGCTGGGTTAAGCACCTCAGTGGAGAAAGCTAAAACTGACCATCATGATAGGGCGAGAGCCGGTCGCTGTTCGAGAGGTTTTCGAGTCCCTAAAGACTTATGCCGCTTAGAGCGAGGAGTCGGCATTGTCCGGCTTAGGCGTGGATAGCGCCCCGAACTCGGTCTTCGAATACCAGGGGCTTCACGAAATTTAAAATTATAGAATTCTATGGCTAAGTGAGAGTGTTCAAGCATTATAGTCTGGTTGCCTTGTTCTTGCGTTGAGCGCCTCCCTCGAAGGACCCAAGAATGGGAACAAGAGCGCTCAAGTTTATCCCGAACACCCCAGCACTCGTGGCATGGGGGCTGAAGCCGACGACTCGCCATCTCTCAAATTTAATAAACAGCCGCACAGAAGGTAATATTTTAAATTCAAAAGTGTTGCTTAGCGCATATGAACAAGTTTTCAGCGTATGGGATAACAAATGCGAATCTACTCAAAAATTACATCTTTGGAGCATTCACCCGCTATAAGGCGGGCACCCTACAGGACGCCCTCATAATACATTTCAGGCTTGCGATGCTCCTTGCCCGGTGGTGGTTCGTCCTTCACAAGCTTCTCAGCGTCCATCTTGCCCCAGTGCACCTTAGCACGGGCAAGGGCCCTACGGGCACCTTCGATGCAGACGGAGCGCTTGATGACTTCAAGCCTTGGACAGGCATCCACCAGCCGCCTTACCAGCCTGAAGTAGCTTCCAGGCATGGCCTCCCCGGGCCACACCGGATCATGAGACCCTTCATGGCCTGTTCGACCACCTTATGGAGCTCGACCAGCTGCTTGACTGGTCGCCGAGGGCATCAGTGTCCAGCCTCAAAGATATCTGAGACCAGAACACCTTCTCCGTCGAGCTTCCCTCCTCGGCTCGGTAGAAAGCGGCAGCATCGGACACACTGCGGGGCAGACCTACGAATGCTCCAGGAGAGCTCCGGATTCGGGTAAGTAACAGATAATTCACTTTCACATGCTTGCTTCGCATAAAGAATGCCTTACCCGCCGCTATCTTCTTCATCGCCTCAATTTCCTGGAGGGCTTTTTGGGCTTCGGCCTTAGCGGCTTTAGGCGCTCTCGAGACGAGGCGAGCTCGGACTCTCGAATCTTTGAGTCATGCTCCAAACTCTCGTGTTTTTTCACGAGAGCCTGGAGCTCTTGCCGCACCTCCGCCACCCGCGCCTCCTGCTTCTCTCGCTCGGTGCGTTCCGCGGCCGCATTACTTTCGGCCTTGGACACCGCTTCCTTCAGGGTCGCCACCTCGTTCGTGGCCCCTGCAACATTCACGTTATTCCTATCATTTTTCACAACCACACCTTATATATATATATATATATATATATATATATATATATATATATATACTTACATAAGGTATTACTTACCTTCCTTGTCCTCGAGCTGCTTCTTGGCAAGGCCGAGCTCGTTCTCGGACCGCTCGAGGCCCTGCTTCAATTCATTGACCTCCGCAGTCAGTGCGGCAGAGGTCAGCAGCACAGCCTGCATTCCCATATTGACACATTTATGTTAGACTCCTACGTATATCTTTTTGATCCTCAGTTCGACTTTTCTTTCCGAACACCAAACTGAGCATCAGGGGCTACTGTCTATGCGGTAATATTTTTACATATTTTAAATACGTACCTCAAAGCCTGTTAGAAGGCTGGCACAGGCTTCGGTCAGCCCGCTCTTGGCGGACTGAACCTTCTGGATCACCGCACTCATAATAGTACGGTGCTCCTCGTCGATGGAGGCGCCGTTAAGCACCTCCAGCAGATTATCCGGTGCCTCCAGTTGGGCGGAGGTCACCGGCGTCGTAGGCTTGCCCTTCTTAGTAGGGGGCCGCCTGCCGGATGCCGGAACCGTTGGGGGTTCCGGTGCGATGTCCGGCCTAGGGCCGGACCTAAAGCCCTTAGGGGTTTTATCCCCTTTTCGCCTGGAGTCCGGGAGGTCGCCTTGCGGCGCCTCCAGGACCATCTCCTCCTGGCTTGGCTCCTTTTGGGACGCCACCTCGGCGTCATCCGCGGCGCAAGGAGAGGAGGCGGTCGGAAGTGAAGTGTTGTTCACATCCGACGAATCCAGGGAACCGCTCGACGAAGAGTCGAGCCCGGCCTTGGGCGGACTGCATGATTATATCCGGCGTCAGAGGGAACTGTGCATCAAGGGAACGCTATGAGTTATTCTGGTATCCGGAGACTTACGATTTCGCCAGGGGCTTGGCCCTGAGTGGCCACTCTTCTTCACCGTCGTTGGCATCGGTGGAATAGTCCGGAGGGAGGGTCCTTCCCTTCTTGGACCCTCCGGACCCCCCAGTTGGGTCGGCCTTCCTTTTCTTCTCTCCCCCTGCTGGGGGAAAGACCTCTTTTTCTTCCTCCTTGTCTTCATGGGAGGAGTCCGCCTCGGAGTCATCGGACGGTGAGTCCGACACCGCCTGGCGTCTGGAACTCTTTCGAGTTTCCGTGGCCTGCTTCTTGGCCTTCTTCTCCGGCACCGCGTAAGGTGCCGGAGCCAGCAGCCCCGTCAAGTGGGCATCCGCTGGGTCTTCCGGCAAGGGAGCCGGACAGCTGATATGTCCGGCCGTCTTCTGACAATCCTATCAAAGGTAAGGGAGTTTAGATCCTGCATAGAGTCAAACTATGAAAACAAGTGTCCCGTAAAGGGCAAAATAACTTACCGCGTTGGCTTGACGTCGCGCACTGAATCCGCAATCCTCGGTAGCGGATGTGGGAGCCTCGGCGCCCTTGAACAGCACCTTCCAGGCGTCTTCGTATGTAGTGTCGAAGAGCTCGCCAGTGGTTTGGTGCTGCGCCGGATCAAACTCCCACTAGCTGAAAGCTCGTTGCTGGCACGGGAGGATTCGGCGGATAAGCATGACCTAGACTACATTGACGAGTTTGAGCTTCTTGCTCACCAGGTCTTGGACGCAAATTTGGAGTCCGGACAGCTCCTCCGGATCGCCCCACGACAAGCCCGTCTCTTTCCAGGAGGTGAGCCGTGTAGGGAAGCCGGATCGGAATTCGGGGGTCGCGGCTAACTTAGGGTCACGCGGCTCGATGATGTAGAACCACCCCGATTGCCACCCCTTTATGGTCTCCACGAAGCAGCCCTCGAGCCATGTAACGTTGGGCATCTTGCCCGCCATGGCGCCTCCGCACTCCGCTTGTTGGCTGCCCACTATCTTCGGCTTGACACTAAAGGTCTTCAACCATAAACCGAAGTGGGGCAGGATGCAGAGGAAAACCTCGCACATGACGATAAACGTCAAGATATTGAGGATGAAGTTTGGGGCCAGCTCGTGGAAATCCAGGCCGTAATAGAACATGAGTCCCCGGACAAATGGGTGGAGTGGGAAACCTAGTCCACGGAGGAAGT
This sequence comes from Aegilops bicornis, assembly GCA_021605145.1. NCBI lineage: Eukaryota > Viridiplantae > Streptophyta > Magnoliopsida > Poales > Poaceae > Aegilops > Aegilops bicornis. The sequence continues at coordinate 742,536,519 of CM038673.1, forward strand.
GGGTGAGAAACACCACCCTCTCATGGGGCCTGGGGGTGGGGATGAGCTGACCTTTCTCGGGGAGCCGGTACTCGATGTCATTAGACAAGTATCCGGCCTTCCTCAGCTTCTTGATGTGTCCCTCCATGACGGAGGAGACCATCCACTTGCCTCCCGCTCTGGACATGGCTGGAGGAGGTCGAGGTGAGATGTGCGGACTTGGGTGCTGGAGCTCGAGTGCGCAGGAATGGATAAGCAAAGGAGGAAGAAGGCGAGATGGAAAAAGGTGAATCCTTATCCCTTATATGGGCGGACGCAACTAAGCGCCCCACCAGCCCGGTAAAACTCACAGATCTCCCAAGCGCCAGTAAATTAATGGCGGTTGGAGTTACCCACGTCCGTATTGATGAGAATCCCGGAATAAGGGGACACGATCTCTGCTTCGACAAGACGTGCCAAGGAAACCGCCTCGCTAAGTGCGCTGAGGTGGGACAATAAAAACGATTCAAATAAAGACTTGGCCGTGGCATGATGGCACACTACGGAATACGTCAGCAGATTGATTTTGTGTAAATATTATTCTCTCTACGGTGTTACATGGAAATTATTTTGCAGAGCCGGACACTGTACTTGTGTTCAAAATCTTCTATGAAGTATTCGGAGGAGTAACCCGCCTTGCAATGCCGAAGACAATATGCGTGCCGGACTCATCATCATTGAAGCCTGGTTCAGGGGCTACTGAGGGAGTCCTGGATTAGGGGGTGTCCGGATGGCCGGACTATGACCTTTGGCCGGACTCCTGAACTATGAAGATACAAGATTGAAGACTTCGTCCCGTGTCCGGATGGGACTTTCCTTGGCGTGGAAGGCAAGCTTGGCGATACGGATATGTAGATCTCCTTCCGTTGTAACCGACTCTGTAACCCTAACCCTCTCCGGTGTCTATATAAACCGGAGGGTTTTAGACCTAAGGACGAAAAACAATCATAACATAGGCTAGCTTAAATGCTTTAGCCTCTCAGATCTCCTGGTAGATCTACTCTTGTACAACCCATATCAACAATATAAATAAAGCAGGAGTATGGTTTTACCTCCATCGAGAGGGCCCGAACACAGGTAAAACATCGTGTCCCTTGTCTCCTGTTACCATCCGCCTAGACGCACAGTTCGGGACCCCCTACCCGAGATCCGCCGGTTTTGACACCGACACTCCCCCTCCACCAACAAGCATTAATCCATGGCTTGCTCGAAACAACGAGTGCCTCCAACTAGCAACAGTCCCAGGGGGAGTGTTGTTTGCAATTATTTTGATTTAGTTTGCATAAAGCATGGGACTGGGCATCCCGGTGACCAGCCATTTTCTCATGAGTGAAGAGCGGCGTGCACTCCTCTTGAGAATAACCCACCTGGCATGGAAGATACGGACAGCCCTAGTTGATACATGAGCTATTCGAGCATACAAAACAGAATTTCATTTGAAGTTTTAGAGTTTGGCACATACAAATTTACTTGGAACGGCAGGTAGATACCGCATATATGAAGGTATAGTGTAATCAAATTGAATAACTTAGGGGTTTATGGAAGTGGATGCACAAGCAGTATTCCCGCTTAGTACAAGTGAAGCCTAGAAAAGACCGGAAGCGACCAACTAGAGAGCGACAACAGTCATGAACATGCATTAAAATTAATAAACATTGAGTACAAGCATGAGTAGGATATAATCCACCATGAACATAAATATCGTGAAGGCTATGTTGATTTGTTTCAACTACATGTGTGAACATGTGCCAAGTCGAGTCACTTAAATCATTCAAAGGAGGATACCACCCCATCATACCACATCACAACCATTTTAATAGCATGTTGGCACATAAGGTAAACCATTATAACTCATAGCTAATCAAGCATGGAATAAGCAACTATGATCTCTAATTGTCATTGCAAACATGTTTATTCATAATAGGCTGAATCAGGAACGATGAACTAATCATATTTACAAAAACAAGAGAGGTCGAGTTCATACCAGCTTCTCTCATCTCAATCAGTCCATCATATATCATCATTATTGCCTTTCACTTGCACGACCGAACGATGTGAAAATAATAAGAGTGCACGTGCATTGGACTAAGCTAGAATCTGCGAGCATTCAATAAACAGGAGAAGACAAGGCAATATGGGCTCTTCGTTAAATCAACAATTATGCATATAAGACCCACTTCAACAACTTAATTATGGTCTTCTCCTATCGACCCCCAAAGAAAAGAAAAGAAATAAAACTATTTACACGGGAAAGCTCCCAACCAAGCAAAAAGAAGAACGGTAAATCTTTTTGGGTTTTCTTTTTAATTATTACTACTACAGCAAGAAAAGTAAACTAACTAAAAGCTACACTAATTTTTTTGGTTTTTCTTAAGGTTTATTAAACACACAAGAAGAAAACAAGAAAAAGGAAAATAAACTAGCATGGATATTACAGAGAAAGAGTATGAGCACCGACAACTAGCAATGAGCGTGTGAACTTGAATGTAATGTCGGTGAGAAATACGTACTCCCCCAAGCTTAGGCTTTTGGCCTAAGTTGGTTTATTGACACTGGTAATTAGACTGTCGTGGAGGTTCAAACTGTGGTTCCGGCTCCGGCTCTGTGGCTGATGTAGGGTTCCGGTAGGCGTGAATGGCCGCCAGTGGAACGAGATACGAACCTGCAGATAAATCAAACAAGGAAGGAGCAGGCAAGGTAATAGTCTAAGGGTGATGTTTCTCAAAGAACAATCTATATTTAAGCGCCCCTTCCCTATTCTTAACAATAAAGTCATGTGCTACCATACTCTTATAATCTAAATAAGCAATGGGCAGCAATCTTTCTTCTTTTTCATAGTGCCTAATAGGTATATTATAGTGTGCAGCAAGGCATGAAGCATAAATACCTCCAAAGATGGGACCCTTTGTACGGTTCAGACTTAACCGTTTGGCAATAATACTGCCCATACTAACAGTGTTATCACAGAAAAGACCATGGAACAAAATAATAATATCAAGAACACTAAGGTTTCCACAGTTTCCGCGACCAATTAAGCAACGACTAGCAAATATAGCAAAGTAGCGTAAAACAGGGAAATGTATGCTAGTGATTCTTGCATCGGAAACCTTCCTAGTTTCCCCTACAGTAATAGTGTCAATAAACCCATCCACATCTTTACGATGTGGTTCCTCTAAACTACCCTCGAAAGGTATTTTGCAAACCTTGCAAAATTCATCTAGTGATATCTTCTTAACCACATCATATAAATGAAACTCTACTGAAGGAGGTGATTCCTTAGGATAATAGTAGAAGTTTTGCACAAAAGTATTGGTGAGTAAGAGATACTATTTGCGTTAGTCGCAGAGGAAGTCGGTGAGGCCTGCATTCTCAGCCAATTCATAAAAATCATCATAAATCCCGGCTGCTCTCAAGAAATCATTGGAAGGCCATTCACACGGCCGGACCTCTGCGGTGCGAGGCAAATTATATTTGGGCCTCTGTGCTTCTTCACTTTGCTTTTCCTTCGAGCTTCGGCTCGATGAGCCCCTCAAAAATCTCTTCATTATTTTCTGAAAATTTCTGAAATTTTTAGTAACTTCAAATAAAAGTGAACCAAGCTCAACAAAATTGATAGCAACTACTCCTACAAGTGCCTAGAGCCTATATCATGTATTAGAACTACTTGGAACCATATAAATTTGACATGCAAGCTCAAGAACATGGTCACCTAGGCAGCACAAATTTGCAATGAATAAAGCACTAGAACAAAGACTAATTGGACCAATAGAGGAGTCACAAACCAAGGAACAATCCCCCCAAGCAGTTTTGTGAGAGGTGCTTTGAGCAAGGAGATCGAAAATTGTAGCAAAATGAGCTAAAACTCATGCTTGAGCTGGGTAGTGATTTTTTTGGCAGGAAGAAGAAGTGTATGGGTGCAGGAATAAGTGGAGGGGAGCCACCGTGGGCCCACGAGGCAGGGGACGCGCCCTGTAGGGGTGGGCGCGCCCTGGACCCTCGTGGCCAGGTGCTTGCTCCCCCTGCTATGTTCTCAGTGCCAGATATTCTCAAATATTCCAGAAAAATCATATTTCAATTTCAGGGCATTTGGAGAACTTTTATTTTTGGGGTATTTTTATATTGCACGGATAATTCAGAAAACAGACAGAAAAATACTATTTTTGCTTTATTTCAACTAAATAACAGAAAGTAAAAAGAGGGTACAGAAGGTTGTGCTTTCTAATTTCATCCATCTCATGCTCATCAAAAGGAATCCACTAACAAGGTTGATCAAGTCTTGTTAACAAACTCATTCTGAATAACATGAAACCGGAGAAATTTTGAATAACACTAGGTTACCTCAACGGGGATATGCACATCCCCAATAATAAGAATATCATATTTCTTCTTGACAGTAGGTAGAGGAAATTCAAAACCTCCAAAAATAATCGATGGAATTTTTCCAATAGAATTGATACTGTGGACTTGAGGTTGTTTCCTCGGAAAGTGTACCGTATGCTCATTGCCATCTATCTATTATATACATAATACAGAAGACAAATAAGACACCACGTTCTTCCACATAAGCTAAAATAATATACATCGTTGATTCGTAATATTTACGGCTGAGATTTAAAGATATTACGTTACACACAGAAGTTATATATGTTGAACCGACACGTACAAAGTGCATGAATAAGAAGTCTGAAAACAGTGAAAAAAGAAAAGAAAACTACAACCATGTTTTCCTAAAAACAGGTTGCCGCAGACAAACATATGCACGTGTTAGAGTCCAGTACATGTACGGGGTGGAAGCGTTGCATGTCCTAATAGCAGGAAAGGAAAGAAGGGAAGAGAAAAGAGCAGGCTACATACGTAAAGAAACCTACAACTAAACTTCTCTAAAAAAAGGTAGTCTGAGAGACACGCACGTCTTAGAGTCCAACACACATACGGGGTGACAGTGTTGCATGTCCTAATCGGTCAGAAAAGAAGGGAGAGAAGGAAGTGCCGCCAGTTCTAAAAAAGTGCTGCCATGTATACGCGCTACAAGCAAAAATAAATAAAAATAGTGCTGCCAGTTCTAAAACAAAAATTGCTGCCATGTATGCGAGATACAAGCAACCAGAAAAATGAATTATTGTTGAGATAAATTTTGGAAAGGATACATGTTGAATGCGCTGATATATCGCCTTTCTCTTCAAATCAAATACATTGACATGTATTAAAATATCTTTTTTTTCATGCAACTCAACACGCATGGGATAAGATCCATTTTCTTTGTATTTTATTATAAAGCCCATTTGTATATTCATCATCTCTCTTAATAGGCGCAGTATCTAAATTAAAAGTTCTCTAGACTAAAGTCACTCCTGATCTATTTCTCAAAACAGTCACGCCCGATCTTAACCCAAAAGAAGCAATATCATGCTCTTAATACATGAAAAAAATACATGGATGATACGTAAAAAAGGCTCACGTAAAAATACCTTTGCAAGGATTTTTTTGCATGATCCTAAAAAGATGATGTGTTTCTTTTTCACAATTCCAAAAAGAATAAAATGGAAATATCAACGGTGGACTACGATTCAGTTACACAGAATCATCTTATTCATTAGCTATATCCTGAACACTAATTATAATGGTCCGACCTAAAGACAACATATCATAAAATTATAAGTTCTCTAGACAAAAGTCACTCCGGATATGTTTCTCAAAAAAAGTCAAGCTGGATCTTAACCCAAAAGAAGCAATATCATGCTCTTAATACATGGATGATACATAAAAATACCTTTGCAAGGATTTTTTTGCATCATCCTAAAAAGAGGATGTGCTTCCTTTTCACAATTCCAACAAGAAAAAAAAATGGAAATATCAATTGTGGCGTGCATATTCAGTTAGACAAAATCATCTCATTCATCAGCAATATCCTGGACACTAATTCTAATGCTCCGACCTAAAGACAAATCATAAAATATTCATGTGAAAAAACTAGGATTCTGAAACGCACGGCAAGAAGGATTAGCAGGTCGGACTCAATTACATGTGCTGATCTAATGGCGACATCATGGGCTACCTTAGTAAATGGAACATCTGTTATGTTTCTTCTTCCATCAGGCACGGTCTAGGAAAAAGTGTACTCATGTAGGAAACAAAATTAGAGAAACATTGAGTTTGTTTCTTCGACCATAAGCTGCACATGACAACAAACTTTAACTAACATTTAATGTACGCACTGGTGACACAACTTGCACAATAAATCTATTAGCTAGAAGGCCATCTCGAGCAAATGGCACACGTATTGGATAATGCAATGGCATCTCACTGAATACACTTTGCAAAAAATAATTATATACCACCATATAGAATTACTATTGTAAACATTTAAACCATAAAGCTTTGTACTTTTTAGATTTGACGTGCATTTTTCCAATAATTTTTGGTGTATATCTTTCCGTCTGAAACTAAATTTAAACATTAATGTCTAGCTCGTACCTACATATTGGCCATGTGTAGTTGTGCTTTTTTACGTGTAGGGGCCACTAAGGAGCAGTCAAGTCACACAGTAAGTTAGTCGGAAGAAGCAACCATCATTTCACTCTTCAATGACACGACGCAATATAAAATGATTGATATTGAATCGATGGCAACCCCAATGTGCAATCAGAGGTGTGACGTCCAACGACTGTAGAGGATCTGGTGACCACCGTGCCAGCGCAATTTTGATCAGCTGGGCTTGAATATTTTCTTATCACGCCAGAACTGGATGCGGCGGGGATGGCTAATGAAGGTCTCTAACGAATACATGTGCCCAGATTGTCGAATCTACGTTATGGTGTACTACGAGCGAGCTTGATCTATTGAGAAGAAACCATGTCGGACAACGACGGCGCACAGATTTCGATTGAATTTCCGCATGCATGCATGAATAATTGAATATTCAGTCGCCGTGCGGCAGCTCAGTGTTTCCAATGCAGCGCCATGAAAACCTCCTAGCTCTAATCATTGGTTGACATAGGTGAGAGTGAGAGCGGTGCGTGAAGGCAACATTGCACGGGGAGCGAGCAGACTAAAGCAAGCTTGGCGAGGGGCACTCCAGAGACACAGAGCTTACACCATGTGGATCGAATTGGATAGAGAGAGGAGCCGGAGTCTAATCCCGATTTGTATGTGCCAAACAGATGGAATTAAACCAGAAAACGTGCAAGCTTGCTCCTGCCAATTTTGGCTTCTCCTACATCTCTTGCATGCAATTTTTCTGAGATCTTTACGTTCAACTATTAAATTAATTTGGGCAATCATGTTATGGAATCTCTGACCGACTGGAACATCATAGATTTTCAACCACTATCCGTCACCAGATCCTTGCCAAGAAAAAGTAAAAATCATGACTGGAATCCATGTCCTCCAAAAATAAGTAACGATAGTCGTTGTGTCAAACAACCAATAACCAATTCTATTTTCCGGGGAAATCACAACATACTAAAATTTAGCTATGGATTATACTAATAGTTCGTAGCATATTGTATCTGCAAAAAATTAACTTTCCTCAATTTCGCATATCACCAAGACACTGTACATGAATCGTTTTATAAGGGCAGTATATGTCGCAGTAACACTAATGAAGCCAGCTAATAAATATATTTTAGAAAATAAATAAATAACCAAGATAAAACTTAAAACGCATCAGACAATTATGTAAACAATAAAATACTGGAATTGATGCAAAAAAAATAGAGATAAGAGTATGCAAGATTAATTTAATTCTTCGACAAAGCATAATAGAGATAAGAGTTAGACAGAGTGCATGATTTAAAGGTAGTGGTGAATATAAATCATATTGACTTGAAGCATGAAGCATCTCAAGGCAGTAATGACCTGGTGGGTTAAAAAGAAAATAACATAGGATTTAGGAACAAGCCATTGAAATAATTTATATTTTATATAAAATCATCCATAAATCATTCACTAATATTTTGAAAGATGTAAATGTTAGTTATGCTATTTTTATTTGTCAACGACATCTTGGTGGTAAGGATAAAATACATTTTTAAATTTAAATATATGTCTACTTTTGAAAACAAATGACTTAAGAACAATTTTTGACGAGTCTTCATTTTGTTTAATCTATATTTGTTTCTATTGTAAAAATATGAAATACTTTTATCATAAGCTTCTCGAACTTCTAAAGTTGATATTATACTACACAAATTAAATACACGAAATAGTCTAGCCGCGCAAATGCGCGGGTCACTCCGCTAGTTAACATTAAAAGTGACATTGCCTTTGTTGCAATCAATAACGGCCCCTGCAGTATTCAAAAAGGGTCTTCCAAGAATAATAGACATAATATCGTCCTCGGGAATATCAAGAATAACAAAGTCCGTTAAAATAGTAACATTTGCAACCACAACAGGCACATCCTCACAAATACCAACAGGTATAGCAGTTGATTTATCAGCCATTTGCAAAGATATTTCAATAGGTGTCAACTTATTCAAGTCAAGTCTACGATATAAAGAGAGAGGAATAACACTAACACCGGCTCCAAGATCACATAAAGCAGTTTTAACATAATTTCTTTTAATGGAGCATGGTATAGTGGGTACTCCTGGATCTCCTAGTTTCTTTGGTATTCCACCCTTAAAAGTATAATTAGCAAGCATGGTGGAAATTTCAGCTTCCGGTATCTTTCTCTTATTAGTAACAATTTCTTTCATGTATTTAGCATAAGGATTCATTTTGAGCATATCAGTTAATCGCATACGCAAAAAGATAGGTCTAATCATTTCAGCAAAGCGCTCAAAATCCTCATCATCCTTTTTCTTGGATGGTTTCGGAGGAAAAGGCATGAGTTTCTGAACCCATGGTTCTCTTTCTTTACCATGTCTCCTAGCAACAAAGTCTCTCTTATCATAACGTTGATTCTTTGATTGTGGGTTATCAAGATCAACAAAGAGTTCAATTTCTACATCATTATCATTGCTAGGTTGAGCATCATCATGAACATTATCATTACCATTTTCATTAGGTTCATGTTCATTACAGATTGTGTTTCAAAGATCGTAAATAGAAATATCATTTGGATTCTCAGGTGTTCCAGCAATAGGTTCACTAGAAGCATGCAAAGTCCTATCATTTTTCTTTTTCTTCTTTTTAGAAGAACTAGGTGCATCTAAATTATTTCTCTGAGAATCTTGCTCAATTCTCTTAGGGTGGCCTTCAGGATACAAAGGTTCCTGAGTCATTTTACCAGTTCTAGTAGACACTCTGACAGCATAATCATTATTCTTACTATTTAATTCATTAGGCAAATCATTTTGAGCTTTAAGTACTTGTTCTACTTGAGTGGTAACCATAGAAGCATGTTTACTAATGAGTTTAAGTTCACCTTTAACTCTAGATATATTACCACCCAAGTATTCAATCATATAAGCATTTTGTTTTAATTATCTACCAAAATAAGCATTGAAGTCTTCTTGCTTAACCATAAAGTTATCAAACTCATCCAAATAGTGGCTAGCAAACTTAGTAGGAGGGATTTCAGCTTTATCATATCTATAGAGAGAATTTACCTTTACTACCTGTGTCGGGTTATCGAGACCACGCGTTTCTTCAATAGGTGAAGGATTAAGATCATATGTTTCTTCAACAAGCGGTGAATTAAGACCATGTATTTCTTCAATAGGAGGTAAATTCTTAACATCTTCAGCTTTAATACCTTTTTCTTTCATATAATTCTTTGCCTCTTGCATATCTTCAAGACTGAGAAATAGAACACCTCTCTTCTTCGGAGTTGGTTTAGGAATACGCTCAGGAGTTGGCTCAGGAAGTGTCCAATTATTTTCATTTGTCAACATATTATTCAATAGAATTTCAGCTTCATCCGGTGTTCTTTCCCTGAAAAAAGAACCAGCACAACTATCCAGGTAATCTCTGAAAGCATCGGTTAGTCCATTATAAAAGATATCAAGTATTTCATTTTTCTTAAAAGGATGATCAGGCAAAGCATTAAGTAATTGGAGAAGCCTCCCCCAAGCTTGTGGGAGACTCTCTTCTTCGATTTGCACAAAATTGTATATATCCCTTAACGCAGCTTGTTTCTTATGCGCAGGGAAATATTTAGCAGAGAAGTAGTAAATCATATCCTGGGGACTACGCTCACAACCAGGATCAAGAGAATTAAACCATATCTTAGCATCACCCTTTCATGAGAACGGAAATATTTTAAGGATATAAAGGTAGCGAGATTTCTCATCATTAGTGAACAGGGTGGCTATATCATTTAATTTAGTAAGATGTGCCTAGCAGGTTTGATTCATAGCCATAAAAAGGATCAAATTCAACCAAAGTAATTATATCAGGATCAACAGAGAATTCATAATCCTTATCAGTAACACAGATAGGTGAAGTAGCAAAAGCAGGGTCATGTTGCATTCTAGCATTAAGAGATTGCTGCTTCCATTTAGCTAATAATTTCTTAAGATCACTTCTATCATTGCAAGCAAGAATAGCTCTAGCAGATTCTTCATCCAGAACATAACCCTCAGGCACAACCGGTAATTCATATTTATTAGGGGGAGAGTCTTCATCATCACTATCTTCAATATTATTAGTTTCAATAATTTCATTCTCTCTAGCCCTAGCAAGTTGTTCATCCAGAAATTCACCAAGTGGCACAGTAGTATCAAGCATAGAAGTAGTTTCATCATAAGTATCATGCATAGCAGAAGTGGCACCATCAATAACATGCGACATATCAGAATTAATAGCAGAAGCAGGTTTAGGTGTCGCAAGCTTACTCAAAATAGAAGGTGAATCAAGTGCAAAGCTAGATGGCAGTTCCTTACCTCCCCTCGTAGTTGAGGGATAAATTTTTGTTTTCTCGTCTTTCAAGTTCTTCATAGTGACCAGCAGATATAAATCTCAAGTGAATCAAAGAATAGAACTATGCTCCCTGGCAACGGCGCCAGAAAATAGTCTTGATAACACACAAGTATAGGGGATTGCAACAGTTTTCGAGGGTAGAGTATTCAACCCAAATTAATTGTTTCGACACAAGGGGAGCCGAAGAATATTCTCAAGTATTAGCAGTTGAGTTGTCAATTCAACCACACCTGGATAACTTAGTATCTGCAGCAAAGTATTTAGTAGCAAAGTAATATGGAAGTGCTTGATAGCGATAGCAAAGTAATATTTTTGGGTTTTGTAGTGATTGTGAGTAGCAACGGAAAAGTAAATAAGCGAAGAACAATATGTGAAAATCTCGTAGGCATTGGATCAGTGATGGAGAATTATGCCGGATGCGGTTCATCATGTAACAGTCATAACATAGGGTGACACAGAACTAGCTCCAGTTCCTCAATGTAATTTAGGCATGTATTCTGAATATAGTCATACGTGCTTATGGAAAAGAACTTGCATGACATCTTTTGTCCTACCCTCCCATGGCAGCGGGGTCCTAGCGGAAACTAAGGGATATTAAGGCCTCCTTTTAATAGAGTACCGGCCAAAGCATTAACACATAGTGAATACATGAACTCCTCAAACTATGGTCATCACCGGGAGTGGTCCCGATTATTGTCACTTCGGGGTTGCCGGATCATAACACATAGTAGGTGACTATAGACTTGCAAGATAGGATCGAGAACTCATATATATTCATGAAAACATAATACGTTCAGATCTGAAATCATGGCACTCGGGCCCTAGTGACAAGCATTAAGCATAGCAAAGTCATAGCAACATCAATCTCAGAACATAGTGGATACTAGGGATCAAACTAACAAAACTAACTCGATTACATGATAAATCTCATCCAACCCATCACCGTCCAGCAAGCCTACGAAGGAATTACTCACGCACGGCGGTGAGCACCATGAAATTGGTGATGGAGGATGGTTGATGATGACGACGGCGACAGATTCCCTTCTCCGGAGCCCCGAACGGACTCCAGATCAGCCCTCCCGAGAGGTTTTAGGGCTTGGTGGCGGCTCCGTATCGTAAAACGCGATGAATCCTTCTCCCTGATTTTTTTCTCCCTAAACACGAATATATGGAGTTGGAGTTGAGGTCGGTGGAGCGTCAGGGGGCCCACGAGGCAGGGGGCGCGCCCAGGGGGGCAGGCGTGCCCTCCACCCTCGTGGACAGGTGGAGGGCCCCTGACGTGGATTCTTCTTCCAGTATTTTTAATATTTTCCAAAAATAAGTTCCGTGGAGTTTCAGGTCATTCCGAGAACTTTTGTTTCTGCACATAAATAACACCATGGAAAGTCTACTGAAAACAGCGTCAATCCGGGTTAGTTCCATTCAAATCATGCAAGTTAGAGTCCAAAACAAGGGCAAAAGTGTTTGGAAAAGTAGATCTGACGGAGACGTATCATGTACAGGATGTGCAATGATCTAGCGTAGCAATGACATCAAAAATGGACAAGCCATGAAAACATCATGCTAGCTATCTTACGATCATGCAAAGCAATATGACAATAAATGCTCAAGTCATGTATATGATGATGATGGAAGTTGCATGGCAATATATCTCGGAATGGCTATGGAAATGCCATGATAGATAGGTATGGTGGCTGTTTTGAGGAAGACATGATGAGGCTTATGTTTGATAGAGTGTATCGTATCACGGGGTTTTGATGCACCGGCGAAGTTTGCACCAACTCTCGAGGTGAGAAAGGGCAATGCACAGTACCGAAGAGGCTATCAATAATGGAAGGGTGAGAGTGTGTATAATCCATGGACTCAACATTAGTCATAAAGAACTCACATACTAATTGCAAAATCTATTAGTCATCGAAATAAGGTACTACGTGCATGCTCCTAGGGGGATAGATTGGTAGGAAAATACCATCACTCGTCCCCGACCGCCACTCATAAGGAAGACAATCAATAAATACCTCATGCTCCAACTTCGTTACATAACGGTTCACCATACGTGCACGCTACGGGAATCACAAACCTCAACACAAGTATTTCTACTAATCCACAGCTACCCACTAGCATGACTCTAATATCACCATCTTTATATTTCAAAACTATTGCAAGGAATCAAACATATCATATTCAGTGATCTACAAGTTTTATGTAGGATTTTATGACTAACCATGTGAATGACCAATTCTGTCATCTCTCTAAATAGATATAAGTGAAGCAAGAGAGTTTAATTATTTCTACAAAAGATATGCCCATGCTCTAACAAATATAAGTGAAGCAAAAGAGCATTCTACAAATGGCGGTTGTCTAAGTGAAGAGAAACAGGCAATCCAAACTTCAAATGATATAAGTGAAGCACATGAAGCATTTTATAAAGCCATACTCAAAAGATTTAAGTGAAGTGCAAAGAGCATTCTATAGATCAACCAAGGAATATCTCATACCAGCATGGTGCATAAAAGAAAAGTGAAAACTAAAGCAAAAGACGCTCCAAGATTTGCACATATCGCATGAACGAAACGAATCTGAAAACATACCGATACTTGTTGAAGAAAGAGGGGATGCCTTCCGGGGCATCCCCAAGCTTAGACGCTTGAGTCTCCTTGAATATTTACTTGGGGTGCCTTGGTAATCCCCAAGCTTGAGCTCTTGCCTCTCTTCCTTCTTCTCACATCGAGACCTTCTCGATCATCGAACACTTCATCCACACAAAACTTCAACAGAAAACTCGGTAAGATCCGTTAGTATAATAAAGCAAATCACTACTCTAAGTACTGTTACAAACCAATTGATATTTTGTTTTTTTCATTGTGTCTACTGTAATATAGCTTTTTCATGGCTTAATCCACTGATATAAATTGATAGTTTCATCAAAACAAACAAACTATGCATCAAAAACAGAATCTGTCTAAAACAGAACAGTCTGTAATAATCTGAACATTAACCAGACTTCTGGTACTGGAAAAATTCTGCCAAAATTAGTAAAAATAAACAATCTGTAAATAAAGACATTGCAAAAAGAATCAGAACCATATGACATTCTAGTAAAAAATGAAAAATCGCGCACTAAAGCCAAAGTTTCTGTCCTGCACCGTACAAACCAACAAGCATTGTAAACATCCTAAAGGCAAACCTTGGCACATTATTTTTATTTCTAAACTTTATAAAAGCACATAACAGAAATAAATGACTCTATGAAACTTCCAGGTTGTCTCCCTGGCAGCGATTTCTTTAAAGCCATTAAGCTAGGCATATAGTGCTCAAGTAATGGATCCACCCGGATCCCAAGGTATATCAAAGCCAATTTTAATTAACAATGATTTGTGATTTAGTAGTGAGCACAAAGTAACATATATCATGCAACAACAAAGTATAACTCTCTTCCTATGCATCGGCATGTCATAAAAGAACAATTCATGCACACATAGTAAAGGCCAATGCATAGTATAAACAGTTTCTTGCAATTTTATCATGTTGGAAACATAGAGAGGTGGAGATATAGTTCCTCTCTCATAATAATTGCAGGTAGGAGCAGCAAGCACATGCATATTATATTCATCAAAATCATCATGTGCAACGGTAAAAGGCAACCCATCAATGTAATCCTTAATAAGGGTAAACTTCTTCGATATAGTGTAGTTTGGAGAATTCAAAAAGATAATAGGACTATCATGTGTGGGTGCAATAGCAACAATTTCATGTTTAACATAAGGAACTATAGCAAGTTCATCTCCATAAGCATAATTCATATTGGCATCTTGGCCACAAGCATAGCAAGCATCATCAAAAGGGATATTTCAAGAGAATCAACGGGATCATAACAATCATCATAGCAGTCATCCTTCGGTAAGCACGAAGGAAATTAAACAATGTATGAGTTGAAGAGTTACTCTCATTAGAAGGTGGGCACGGGTAGCTAATCCGCTCTTCCTCCTTTTGTTCTTCGCTCTCCTCATCATCTTTTTCATCTAATGAGCTCACAGTTTCATCAATTTCTTCTTCCATAGATTCCTGCAAAATATTAGTCTCTTCTTGGACAGCGGAGACTTTCTCAATAAGCGCATCAATATAGGAATTATATTCATAATTATCATAGCAATATTTCAATATAGCAAATGTCGGTGTAGAACGACACCTATGGGATCACAAGAATCCCTACTACGGTTGTCGGGGCGCAGGGTTGCAAGAAGAGCAGGATCAGTAGTCAGCACAAGGATCGTTTACCCAGGTTCGGGCCGCGAGGATGCGTAAAAACCTAGTCCTGCTTTGGTGGGTGTATTTCAGAGAGTTCTTGAGCTCTCGAACTAGTTGTGGTGAGCGAGTGGTTCGAAAGAGCCGAATCCTTCTCCAGTATGCCATGGGCCTCCTTTTATAGGCGAAAGGGGATGCCACAGTGGCATACACGAGGTGGAAAGGCACACAGTGCTACGAGCTTATCGCGTGTATTACAGGACAAGACGCATTTAATGCGCCGCTGAGGTGTCCCCTAGCTTTATCGGGGACGGGGGCGAGGCCCGTCCCGTCCGTCGCCGCTCCTCCTCGCTTCGACACGTGCCCTGGCCAGTGATGCATGCAGCGCCATGTAGGCACGCAGGCAGCTGAGGTGGTGCGGTGGTAGGGTCTTCACGAAGATCTGCATGCCGCCACGCAGGTGTCTGCTGAGTTGGCCTGGAAGCTGCATGTTGCCATGCTGGCGCCTGCCCAACTGGTTGGGCTGGCGGCTGCATGTGAACGGCGGTGGAAACTTGGTTGGCGCGGGCCTGGCGGTGGCCCCGCTGGCGTCCTTGGTGAGGGCCTTGTCGGGTGGCCCGGCAAGGGTCTTGCCGTGTGGCCCGACAAGGGTCTTGCCGTGGCGCGCTGTCGTCCCCGGCAAGGACCTTGCCGGGGGTCTGGTGGCCTTCCTCGGCAAGGATCTTGCCGAGGATCGTCGTCTTCTAATCCTCATCTGATCTTGAATATGTCTTCACAAAGATCTGCATGCCACCACAGAGGTGCCTCCCGAGCCCTGGCCCCACGTGGATGATGGTGTTGGGGACCGTGGGCTCAAGGGTGGCTCGCTCTGTTGGTGTGGGGCGAGCTGTCCCGGCAAGGGTCTTGCCGGGGGAACCTGCTTCGTCCCTTTGCTCTTTGTGGTCTTGGCCTTGGCGTCGCTCTGGTTATCTTGGGCTTCGGTCTTACCTTGGCTCACCTCCCCTGTTCTGCTTGGTGTGATCGTGGGCGCGGCTCCGACTGCCCATGCACAGGTAAAGGGGTACAAAGGTGCGCCCCTTCTTTTTGTACACCGACAGGAGCCCCCGGGCCTGGACCACACATAAGCGTGACACGTTGTTGGGCCAGGCCCAAAACGGTGCGCGGGCAGGCGGGGCGGTTTTTACCGCGGTAAAACTTTTCGCGCGCTTCGCTTCCCACGACCTGCGCGTGGCGTGGCGCGGCGTGGAGGGGTGCGCGTGACGTGGGCGGCATGCGTGGGGAAGTTTCTGCATGCATGTGTCACATCATGGTAAAGAGGCGGCTCGCGCCTTCCCCATAAAAAGAGGGAGGCGTGGAGGCGCGGCTCATTTACCGCGCAGGGCCGAGTTGCGGTCTTCAAGGCGTCCACACCCCATGATCACAGGGTGGGGAGAGGTCGCCTCACCCGTCCCCTCGATTCTGCATGTTCGCCACGCGTCCCCCATGCGCTTGGGGTGGCAAGCGGTGGAGGCGGGAAACCGGCCCGTCGCTGGTTGGGGCAGCGGGTCGGTCCCGATTCTCAGCGCCTCTGGTGGCTAGATTGGCCGAGCGGGGCGGCCGAGCCCCGACCCCGCCCCTTTATAAGGAGGGGGAAGGGGGGATGGCGTCCCACACTCTTGTGTCATCTATCTCCTCTCGCTTCTACTTCTTCCTTTCACTCGCCATGGAGAAAGGGAATTCTGGTCCTTCGACGGTTGCAGCGAGGGTCGTCGCTCGACAGCGCGTCCCTCCTCCTGAGCCCGCGGTGGTGGAACCGCCTGCGAGGGGAAGGGGGAGGGGGCGAGGCCGGGGCAGAGGTCGTAGTGCTCGGGGAAGAGGAGGACGGGGCGGCGCTCCGGCTTCGCCCCTGCCAATGATGCCTTTTCCGATGGAAGGCCATGTTGGAGACCAGCCCCGCGAGTTCTTCATCAGGCTGTGCCGGCCTCCGCGTCGCCGTCTTCGTCTTCCCGCCCTGTTTGCTCGGGAGATGGAGCGTGACCCGCCCCAATCCCTCAGATTGCACATGAGGGGCTGTGGGAATGGGGGCACGCGGGTCGACGTCGACTTCCCGGCTCCTCGGGTCATGTACCTTCGTCGTGGATGGAAGACGTTCGCTCGCATCCACAGCCTGACGGCGGGGCTCGTCTTCTACTTCAAATTAATGGAGGACAGCCTGCTCTCCATCAAGGTCTTCGAAGACTGCGGGACTCGCCTGAAGTGCTGCGTGGAGAGCTCCTCCGACGGAGATTCCGATGATGGAAGCTCTTCCTCGAGCGAAAGTGATGAGGAGGACAGCGGGGCAGATGATGGGGACGAGTCCGACTTGGCGTCGGACGCCCCGCGCCTGGGCGGGTGCGGCAGCAGCAGCATCTGCACCTGGCCGCTCCTTCGGCAAGGTTTTGCCGGGGGCGGGGCCAGCTCCTTGAACTTCTCGGGGCCGTCTCCTTGGGCGGCTGGCGTTGGGAGGCTGCAGAAGAGGAAGACGGTGGGTGGCAAGGCCGTCAACTCGAAGTACGCGGGCACCGACGCCTTCATCGCGTATTGCCAGTCCTGCCGCCTCGTCTTCCAGCTCCTTTCCCGGCACCATCATCACCGGCCCACCCGTGGGCGGCCACCGAGGTCTTCTCTTGGTGCTTTCTGTTGCTCGTAGCTTGCCTAGGCGCCCCTTTTACCCTTTCGCCTCCTTGACCTGCCTCCTGAGGAGAGGGACAAGAAAGGGATCACAGGCATCTTATCTCTTTTTTCAACCTATAAGCCTTCGGGCCTTGTTAAATTTAAAGCTTGTAATCCCCCTTGTTCATGTTTTCCATTCCGTACGGACTGTACATGTGTGGGATGTTTTTAATGAAAAAGGGATGTTTGTCGGGTTTTTCGTTCGTGGGTAGACCTCGCGACAAGGAGCGAATCCTTGTTACAATTTAAGATAAACGTTTTCACCGACAGCAGGCCTTGCCGTCCCCCACTTCGCCGACCATTCTCGCGCCCTTGGCGAGAGCGAGGATGAAGCGGGCTTAGGCCCCTCGTTCTACTTCCTTGCCACCGCGGCTACAACCAAATCTGGGCCAGGGATAATCCACAGGTATAGAAAAGGGAGCACGGTGGCCTAGAAATAAAACGAGGTTTCACATATCCCAGTTCCGTTCCGAAATGCATGATAGAGGATGAAAGACTTATGTGGATCTGCAGCCCCGGCAACCTTGTCTTGCCATGGTTGGATCCTTGTGCTTGCAGCCCCCGGCAACTCTGATTTGCCGGGCTCGGGACGCCGGTCTGTTTCCTTTCTTCCAAGTAGCTCAGCAGAAGTGCTCATGTGCCCTGTGTTGGGGATATTACTACTAGGCGTAAACCGGCCAGGAGAGGCCGGTTTAACTTCATCAGTAGTTCATTATACTTGAAGCCCATGAAGATAGAGGGAGACGTTGTGTAAAGGCCCATCGCCCAGGACCGGTTTAAGGCATGTAGCTATAAACCAGCATTGATATGTAACTTGCATTGTAAGGTAGAAAGAGCGGAGACCGAGCCGGACACGTTTATGAGCCAGCCTCGGGACTCTATAAACCGACGGGCATCAACCCGTGTATATAAGGGGATGACCCGGCGGCGGTTCAGGGGAACAGACAACAATTCGAGACTCAGGCAAAGCGTATTCGCTCCCTGGTCATCAAAACCCCATCAATTCCAGCACTACTAGTCGTAGGCTTTTACCTTCATCGTAAGGGGCCGAACTAGTATAAAACTCTCTCGCGTCCCTTGTCCGCTTTAACCCCTTTAAGCTAACACGTAGTGATGGCTCCATGACTAAGTCCTTTCATGAGGACAGCTGCCGTGAAAAAACCACGACAGTTGGCGCCCACCGTGGGGCCATCGCATGATGGTTTCAAGTTCTTGGAGGGCAGATTCGAAGGACTCAAGGGTTATGCTGTGGGCTGGATGACCAAGAGTCATCGCGGCAAGCTCTACATCGACGATGCAGGCTGGGGCCCCAAGGCCGGCTCAATCGAGTACGGGTACTGGGTCCCCTTTGGTGGCATACATGTCTTCATCAAGAAGATCGTGAACCAGACCTCGAGCCGGACATCTGCACCGACCTCGTCGAAACGGCTCAGCGTGTGAGATCTGCCCGGGTCAAGCCCATCATCAGGCGTGCCTTCGTGGGAGTCATCCATGGAGGGGAATACGAAGACAAATCAGAATCTGGTGGTGAGACAGTCGTTTATTCTGGCAACGAGTCATCGACCGGAGAGACCGAGTCGTTATAATAGCTACAAGATGGCCGGATTGGGGGCTGTTCTGATGGCGACAGTATTCCGGACCCCTCTGATCTGCCAAACTGGGTTGCGATCTTCATGGCCGGTACGCAGCCGGCGCTCCACTCTTCGACCGCAGCAGTGATGATTTCCGGATCAGCGCCGATGGCGATGCGGGCGAGGAGGCCTGTCGCATCACCGGCTCATATTCTATCTGATTTGTTTGACGCATTGGCAGCACTGATGGCGGAGGCTAACCCGGCAGATCAGGAGGCACACAATGAGGAAATTGCGAAGATAAAGGATCAGACTAATCAGGCCAAAGCCGATCTGGCAGCTGAAGATACTAGGATGGCCGCGGAGCGAGCCGCTTTGGATGCACAGGCTTACCGGCTTATGTTGGATCGGAATGCATCACACGAAGTCCTGAAAAGGAGACACCGTTTTCGCCTGCCTCCAGTTTATGATGCTAGGAACCTCTTTAACACCCCAGGAGCAGGGACCAGCAATCCGTCGGTGGTGAACCGGGCGGAGGTACCTGGGGCAGGGGCGCCGGTTCAGCCACGTTTGATGGATCCGCCTCGACAGAACAACATTGTGACGCAGCCCGTCCCAACGCCACCGGTTCATTATTCCACCCCCCATCCAAGCCGGAGTTACAGCGGGCGTATGGATGAACCGGCCGTATCAAGCAATGTGCGGAATCATGAACCGCCCCGTGGTGACAATCCGGCAGGGGGCGCTGGTGATGCTCATGAGGTAGTGGACCGGGCTCGAGCTCGCAGGGAGGCCGAGTTAGCTATGCAGCATGAAGCCCGTCAGCTTGCTCCGGTTCGTCCAACCACATCAGTAGAGCCAGGAGTCACCTCTAGTTCCTTGGGGGTGCCGTGTCTCGTACCAGCGTTGCGCAACGTGCGCCTGCCCAAGGATTTCAAAGGCCCGCGCAAGGTGCCGAATTACACTGCCGATTTATCCCCTGAGACATGGGTTGAAAGTTATGAGATGGCCATGGAGATGCTGGACGTGGATGATGCGGCATGTGCAAAGTATTTTACCATGATGTTAGAAGGGACGGCCCGTACTTGGCTAAAGAGTTTACGGCGAATTCTATCAGGTCATGGGCCGAGTTAAGAACCCGGTTTATCCAGAATTTCAAGGATACATGTAAGCAGCCTATGTCGATTGTGGACTTAGCTGCCTGTGTCCAGGAGGAAGGAGAGTCAACAACCCGATGGGTGCGCCGGGTTTCGGAAATTTTGCATTCATCAACCCGCATCAATGCGGATACTGCAGTTCTGACCTTGGAAGGCAATTGCCGGTTTGAACCTCTAAAGTTGAAGTTGGGACGGCTAAAACGCCATTGCAATGATATGTTAACCCTCATGGCTGCTTTAGTGAAGTATGCCGACTCTGATAGTACCAAGGATCCCGAGTCTGATGATGATAAAGCAGGGAAGGGAAAAAAGAGCGGCAACGCCAAGGGGCAGCACCACAACCCGGCGGGTCATGAAAACGGCAGCAAGCGTAAAAGCGAGATCACAGCTTGGACTTTGTGGCTAATACCAGCACACAGGACAAGGGCCAACGGCGCAAGGGTAAACCGCGCCAGCGTAGTGGAGCACCTAGTCCTAACCCGGAACGCCTATCTTACCTATTGAACCAGCCCTACCCGAAAGATGGGACGAAGGAGATGCCGGCCACACACCTCTAGAAGGACTGCTACATCATGCAAGAGTTCAAAAATTCTAATGCTTTCCGGTATGATCACGGACCAGGTGGCGGTTCAGGCCCCGATCTCATGGGCGGGTTATGGTGGAGGAAATTCAGTTCAAAGCTTCCATGGTAATCGGGGCATACATAACAATCAAGGTAATCAAGGAAACCAAGGTGGATACAATCATCAGGGCAATCAGCAGCAGCAACAGCAATCGGGTTACCAGAGCAACCCGAAACAGTTGAATATCGGCCAGTATCATGTTTTCACCACTAGTTTAGACAAGCGTGACCAAAAGCTTCATAAGAGGCAGTGAGCTCTGTTGAACCGGCGGTGCCCTGTTACCTACGCTAGTCGGAGCAGCCGATTGTGTGGAGCAGAGAAGATCACCCGCCCCGGGTTGACAATCCGGGTCATCTGGCATTGGTGGTGGCACCTCAGGTGGGAGGTTATAAGTTCATCAAGGTACTCATGGACGGAGGAAGCAATATCAATATCCTTTACTATGAAACTTTTCGTCGCATGGGGTTAACAGATAAAAATCTTAAACCGTCCAATATGGTGTTCCATGGTGTGGTACCAGGTAAATCAGTGTATCATGTTGGTAAGATAGCTCTGGAGGTGGCTTTTGGGGACGAGCATGACTCGAGATCAGAAACTTTGACCTTTGAAGTGGTGAAAATCAGAAGTCCATATCACACCCTGTTTGGGCGGCTGGCTTATGCTAAATTTATGGCACGGCCTTGCTATGTCTATCTGCAGCTCAAGATGCCGGGTCATAAGGGAACTATAACCGTACATGGGAGCCGCAAGATTGCTCTGGAGTGTGAAGAAGGTGATGCGGCGTATGCTGAGTCGGTTTGTGAAATACATGTCGCAGCATGTCCAAGACTAAACAGGCCTCCGGTTCATAATTGGTCACCAGCTTGGCCTGACGGTTGCGGGTCATCTCGCGCCGGTTCAGCTTCTTCTTCTCTACCCAGTGGCTGGAAATCAACAGTTGCCCAGTAGATCCTAGTTAGGGCTTGGAATACAGCTTCATCACTTATCAGCATGGATGGTTCAATGTCAGGGGCATAAATGTGCTTACGCATTGGCGGGATAAGATTCTGAGCTTCGGGGATTGGTGCAGCAACCCGCTTATTCTTGTCATCATAGTTTGCTTGATAGTATGATAGGTCCGCTTCTTCAACTAGTTGACAAGCCAATGGGCGTACCTCCCGGTTTATGATCCGGAGATCATCTTCGCCAAATTCTGTCCCGTCTTCCTTCAAACTGGGATAACCTTAGGCCGCTTCAATTGGATCAAAGTCAGGTACCCATGCCTTTGCCCGGGTCAGTGCAGCCAAAGCGCCCGTTGTCGGTGTCAAAACCGGCGGATCTCGGGTAGGGGGTCCCGAACTGTGCGTCTAGGCGGATGGTAACAGGGGACAAGGGACACGATGTTTTTACCTAGGTTCGGGCCCTCTCGATGGAGGTAATACCCTACTTCTGCTTGATTAATATTGATGATATGGGTAGTACAAGAGTAGATCTACCACGAGATCAGATAGGCTAAACCCTAGAAGCTAGCCTATGGTATGATTGTTGTTCGTCCTACGGACTAAAACCCTTCGGTTTATATAGACACCGAATAGGGTTAGGGTTACACAGAGTCGGTTACAATGGTACGAAATCTACATATCTGTATCGCCAAGCTTGCCTTCCATGCCAAGGGAAGTCCTATCCGGACACGGGACGGAGTCTTCAATCTTGTATCTTCGTAGTCCAGGAGTCCGGCCAACGGTGATAGTTCGACTATCCGGACACCCCCTAATCCAGGACTCCCTCAAGAGCCCTGAACCAGGCTTCAATGACGATGAGTCCGGCGCATATTGTCTTCGGCATTGCAAGGCGGGTTCCTCCTCGAATACTTCATAGAAGATTTTGAACACAAGGACGGTGTCCGGCTCGCAAAATAATTTCCACATAACACCGTAGAGAATAATATTTACACAAAATCAATCTGGCGGCGTATTCTGCACCGTGCCATCACGCCATGGCCAAGTCTTCGTTCGAATCGTTTTCTTGTACCACCTCGGTAGCGTTTAGCGAGGCGGTTTCCTTGGCACGTCTTGTCAAAGCGTAGATCGTGTCCCCTTATTCCGGATTCTCATCACTACGGATGTGGGTAACCCAACCGCGCCATTAATTTACGGCGCTTGGAAGATAAGTGAGTTTTAACAGGCTGGTGGGGGACACATAGCTTCGTCCGTCCATATAAGGGGATAAGGATCCACCTTTTCACCTACGCCTTCTTCCTCCTTTGCTCATCCATTCCTGCCTTTTCGAGCTCCAGCGCCCAAGTCCGCACATCCCTCCTCAACCTTCTCCAGCCATGTCCGGAGCGGGAGGCAAGTGGATGGCCTCCTCCGTCATGGAGGGGCACATCAAAAGGCTGCGGGAGGCCGGATACTTGTCCGGCGACATCGCGTGTCGGCTCCCCAACAAGGGGCAGATCATCCCCACCCCCAGGCCCCATGAGAGGGTGGTGTTCCTCACCCACTTCCTCCGCGGACTAGGTTTTCCACTTCACCCATTTGTCCGGGGGCTCATGTTCTACTACGGCCTGGATTTCCACGATCTGGCCCCAAACTTCATCCTCAATATCTCGACATTTATCGTCGTGTGCGAGGCCTTCCTCTGCATCCAGCCCCACTTCGGCTTATGGTTGAAGACCTTTAGCGTCAAGCCGAAGATAGTGGGCGGCCGACAAGCGGAGTGCGGAGGCGCCATGGCGTCAGGATGCCCAACGTAACATGGCTTGAGGGCTCCTTCGTGGAGACCATAAAGGGGTGGCAATCGGGGTGGTTCTACATCACCGAGCCGCGCGACTCCAAATGGGCGGCGGCCCCGAATTCAGATCTGGCTCCCCACACGGCTCACATCATGGAAAGAGACGGGCTGACATGGGGTGATTCGGAAGAGCTGACCGGACTCCAAACCTGTGTCCGAAACATGGTGGACAAGAAGCTCAAGCTTGTCAACATAGTCCAGGTTATGCTCATCCGCCGGATTCTCCCATGCCAGCAACGGGCCTTCAATTTGTGGGAGTTTGATCCAGCATAGCACCGGACCTTGAGCCGGCTCTTTGACACTACGTACGAAGATGCCTGGAAGGTGCTGTTCAAGGGCGCCGAAGCTCCCGCATCCGCTACCAAAGATCTCGGATTTCGCTCGTAGCGTCAAGCCAGCGAGGTAAGTTATTTTGCCCTTTATGGGACTCTCTTTTTTCATAGTTTGACTCTCTGCGGGATCTAAAACTCACTAACCTTTGACAGGACTGGCTGAAGACGTCCGGACAGATTAATTGTCTGGCTCCCTTGCCAGAAGACCCAGCGGACGCCCGCTTTACGGGGCTGCTGGTTCCGGCACCTCACGTGGTGACGGAGAAGAAGGCCAAGAAGGAGGCCACGGGAACTCGAAGGAGCTCCCAGCGCCAGGTGCTGTCAGATTCTGAAGCAGAATCCTCTCCTGAGAACGAGGAGGAGGAAAAAGAAGCCTCTCCCCCAGCGGGGGAAGAGAAGAAAAGGAAGGCCGCCCCGACTAGGGAGGCCGGAGGGTCCAAGAAAGGAAGGACCCTTCCTCCGGACTTCTCCACCAACGTCGACAACGACGAGGAGGAGTGGCCATCAAGGGCCAAGCCCCTGGCGAGATCGTAAGTGTCCGGATTCCGGAATAACTCATGATTTTTACTTGTCGCACAGTGTCTTCTAACGCCGAATATAACCATGTAGCCCGCCCAAGGACGACCTCGCTTCGCCGAGCGGCTCCTCGATTCGTCGGATATGAATAGTACTTCACTTCGGCCGCCTCCTCTCCTCGCGACCTTGGCAACACCGCAGTGGAGTCCCAAAGGGCCCAACCAGGAGGAGGAGGTCTGGAGGCGCGAAGGCGACCTCCCGGATCCCGGGCGCAAAGGGGGAAAAACCCCAGAGGGCTCTAAGTCCGGCCCTGTGCCGGACTCCGTACCGGAACCTTCAGTGGTTCCGAAGTCCAGCAAGCGGCCCCTTCGTAAGAAGGGCAAGACTGCGACACTGATGACATCCGTCCATCCGGAGGCACCGGATAACTTGCTGGAGGCGCTTAACGGCGCCTCCATCGACGAGGAGCATCGCACTATCATGAGTGCGGTGGTCGAAAGTTCGATCCGCCAAGAGCGGGCTGACTGAAACTATGCGACCTTCTAACAGGCTTTGAGGTAAGTTTCGAATATGTAAAAATATTACCGCATAGACAATAGCCCCTGATGCTTAGTTCGGTGTTCGGAAAGAAAAGCCGGACAGAGGATCTAAAAAGATATACGCAGGAGTCTAACATAAATATGTCAATATGGGAATGCAGGTTGCGCTGCTGACCTCTGCCGCACTGACTGCGGAGGTCAATGCATTGAAGCAGAGCCTCGAGCAGTCCGAGAACGAGCTCGGACTTGCCAAGAAGCAGCTCGAGGACAAGGAAGGTAAGTAATATCTTATTAAAGTAATACCTTATAGAAAGGATTTGGTTGCAAAAAATGACAGGAATAACGTGAGTATTGCAGGGGCCACGAACGAGGTGGCGACCCTGAAGGAAGCGGTGTCCGCGGCCGAAATCAAAGCGGCCGCAGAGCGCACCAAGCGAGAGGAGCAGGAGGCGCGGGTGGCGGAGGTGCGGCAAGAGCTCCAGGCTCTCGTGAAAAAACACGAGAGTTTGGAGCGTGACTCGAAGACTCGAGAGTCCGAGCTCGCCTTGGCTCTTGAGAGTGACAAAGCCGCTAAGGCCGAAGCCCAAAAAGCCCTCCAGGAAATTGAGGCGATGAAGAAGATAGGGGCGGGTAAGACATTCTTTATGCAAAGCAAGCATGTGAAGGTGAATTATCTGTTACTTACCCGAATCCGGAGCTCTCCAGGAGCATTCGCAGATCTGCCTGCTGCAGGTGTCCGATCTGCCGCTTTCGCCAAGCCGAGGAGGGAAGCCTTGAAGGAGAAGGTGTTATGGTCTCGGTATGCCGAGTCCGGACATCCGGTGCCTCGAGCGACCTCTTGAAGCAATGGTCGAGCTCCACAAGGTCGCCGAACAGGCCATGAAGGGCCTCATAGTTTGGCTGTGGCCAACGGAAACCATGCCTGGGAGCTACTTCGGTCTAGTGCGGCGGCTGGTGGACGCCTGCCCGTGGATTGAAGTCATCAAGCGCTCCGTCTGCATTGAAGGTGCCCGTAGGGCCCTTGCGATGCTAAGGTGCACTGGGCAAGCGACGGTGAGAAGCTTGTGAAGGACGGACAACCACCGAGCAAGGAGCATCGCACGCTGAAATGTATTATGAGGCGTCTGAAGGGTGCCCGCCTTATAAGCGGGTGAATGCTCCAAAGATGTAATTTTTGAATAGACTACGCATTTGTTATCACATGCGCTAAAAACTTGTTCATATGCGCTAAGCAACGCTTGTGAATTAAAAATATTACCTTACATGCGGCTGTTTATCAAATCTGAGAGATGGCAAGTCGTTGGCTTCAGCCCCCATGCCACGAGTGTTGGGGTGCTCGGGATAAACTTGAGCGCTCTTGTTCCCATTCTTGGGTCCTTCGAGGGAGGCGCTCAACGCAAGGAACAAGGCAACCGGACTTATAGTGCTTGAACACTCTCACTTAGCCATAGAGTTCTATAATTTTAAATTTCGGCGAAGCCCCTGGTATTCGGAAGACCGAGTTCGGGGCGCTATCCACGCCTATGGCGGACAATGCCGGCTCCTCGCTCTAAGCGGCATAAGTCTTTAGGGACCGAATAAACCTCTCGAACAGCGATCGGCTCTCGCCCTATCATGACGGTCAGTTTTAGCTTTCTCCTTTGAGGTGCTCAACCCGGCTCAACCGGGGCACAATCGTGATGGTTCTCCCAGTGCTACCTTAGCCGATATAACGGAACGTAAGGTACCAAAACATGGGAGCCGGCAAACCCAACTATTGACCCAAGACATGATTCGAGCCGATGCATATAATGCTATAAGTTCGGGTGCCGCACTTGTGAAAGTGTTGGACTTATCACACCATATTTTGGGGTACTTAAGCCCTCGGTGTATTGGCCGTACCAAAGTGTCACAGGTGCAACATGTCAAAGATGAACATATATGGAAAAAAGGGGAGCATAATAATAAGCGAAGCTATGTATTGTTTATTCAAAAGATCTGCAATGAAAGCGAGCGATACAAATGGTGCGATAAGCAAGGGATGGGACTATTTAACATGTCCCCCTCGGGTAATGTCTAGCAGGATGGTATGTAAAACAGGTATAATGCTCGTAATAGAGACCACCTGGACACTTGACGCAGTTTTCTGCTTCCCTGGCTGTTGCATCGTGTAGTCGGCACGAATGCCGGACAGGGCTTCAGGAGAACAGAGTCCTGAAAGTAAAAAGAAAAAAAGAAGAAAAAAGAGAAAAAAAGGAATGACACAAACGGGAGCACCTAGTGCGGTCTAGCCGCATTCTGGGCATGCCGTGGTCGTGGCCCGTCCCCTATGCCCATGGTGCTTTAGAGCGCAATTACGTGTGCGTAGTACTGGCTTCGCGGGTTCGCGAGGGCTGGGGTTGAGGCCGCATTACTACGCTTGTTCGGAACGTGCCAGGCGGTCTTGCTGTAGGTTACTCCGGGCGCGCTTGACAGTGTCCGATTGTTTATTGGCCGGACTGGAGGATTGCCTTAAGAGGCTGTTCTGCACTTCTGCCGCAAGGGCGGCCGTATGCTCCTCCGTTCGAAGGGAGCGTTCGGTGTTTCCATTGACCGTGATTACGCCTCGAGGGCCTGGCATCTTGAGCTTGAGGTACGCGTAGTGCGGCACCGCATTGAATTTTGCGAATGCGGTTCGCCCGAGCATGCGTGATAGCCGCTGCGGAACGGGACTATGTCGAAGATTAACTCCTCACTCCGGAAGTTATCCGGGGATCCGAAGACAACTTCAAGTGTAACGGAGCCTATACAGTTGGCCTCTACACCTGGAATGACGCCTTTAAAGGTCGTCTTTGTGGGTTTGATTCTTGACGGGTCTATGCCCATTTTATGCGACCGTATCCCGATAAATCAGGTTCAGTTCTGCCGCCAAATCCATCAGGACTCTGGTGAGGTGAAATCCGTCAATAATTGGGTCAAGAACCAATGCGGCGAAACCGCCGTGACGGAGCTAGTGGGGTGGTCCCTTTGATCAAAGGTGATCGGGTAGGAAGACCATGGGTTGAACTTCGGGGCGACTGGCTCCATTGCATATACGTCCCTTAGTGCACGCTTCTGATCCCTTTTGGGTATGTGGGTTGCGTATATCATGTTCACCGTCCGCACTTGTGTGGGAAAGCCCTTCTGCCTCTATTGTTCAGCGGCCGGGGCTCTTCCTCGTCATCGCTATGCAGCCCCTTGTTGTTGTTTTCGGCGTTTAGCTTGCCTGCTTGCTTGAACACCCAACAATCCCTGTTGGTGTGGTTGGCTGGTTTCGGGGTGCCATGTATCCGCACAAGCAATCGAGTATTCGGTCCAAGTTGGACGGGCCTGGGTATTTCTTTTCGAATGGCTTCTTTCACGACCGGGTTTAGAGCCTCTGAATCCGGCATTCTTTATTGTATCTTCAGCATTGTCACCGTTAACGCGGCATTTATGCTTGTTGCAACGCGACCTGCCATTGTTGTCCTTGGTATCCGAACTACCGTGGTGTTTGGCCAAGTTGTTGCTTCGAGCTAGCTACCTGTCCTCTCCAGCATAAGCGGGTCATGAGTATGGTGAGGGCTCCCATGGATTTCGGCTTTTCCTGTCCTAGGTGCCGGGCTAGCCACCGTCGTGGATGTTGTGTTTGAAGGCTGCTAGCGCCTCGCATCCGGACGGTCGGCGATCTGATTTTTCTTTGTTAGGAACCGCATCCGTAATTGTCGGCCGATTCTTGGGCTGCTGAATTATATGGCTAAGGTCATCGGCGTCTGGTGGTCGCACATATGTGCTGGAAGTTATCGAGGAATGCGGCTTCGAGGTCCTCCCAACAACCGATTGACTCTGGCGGCAAGCTGTTGAGCCAATGCCGAGCTGGTCCTTTAAGCTTGAGTGGGAGGTATTTGATGGCATGTAGATCATCACCGCGGGCCATGTGGATATGGAGGAGATAGTCCTCGATCCGGACCGCGGGATCTGTGGTACCATCATACGATTCGATGTTTACGGGTTTGAAGCCCTCGAGATTTGATGATCCATTACTTCATCTGTGAAGCATAGTGGGTGTCTTGGCGCCTCATGTTGGGCTATATCACGGCGTAGCTCATATGAGCTTTGTCTCATCGTGTTCGCCCACCGGTTGCTGTATCCGGCGTGACGGTAATCATCCCGAGTCGTTGGGCGCCCACACGATCTGTAGATCGATCTTGTTTGCTTTGCCTTATCCTCCAGTATATCTCGCAAGTCCGGCGCGTTCTCCCGTGCCTTGGTACTTTTTGAGCGGCGTCGGGGTGTGGCTTGAGCGGAGGGCTGAGAGGCTTCTCTGTCGCGGCCACGGGGTGTCCGGTCTGCCATGTTGTGCACTGGTGACGTGGGTGCTTCCTCCTCTGATCGAGGCAACGGCCTTCGTTTGGGGTAGCTTTTGGAGGGGCGTTCGAGTTCGTACTCTTCGGCTGCAAGGACTTCGGTCCATCTGTCAGCTAGCAGGTCTTGGTCAGCTTTAAGCTGTTGCTGCTTTTTCTTGAGGCTACTTGCCGTGGTCATGAGCCTGCGTTTAAAACGCTCTTGTTCGACGGGATCCTCTGGCACGACGAATTCATCGTCATCGAGGCTTGCCTCGTCTTCGGAGGGGGCGCATATTATCGTACTCTACCTCTCTTTCTGCCGCACTGTCGTGTGGACTTGCTTCTCCCTCCTCCTGTGTTGAGTCCTGCTGGAGGGGTCGTCTTGACCGCCTGTGGTATTATTGTCTCCGTGCGGAATCACCGTTTTCTTGTGGCGGGATTTAGAGCGGCGCCCGACATCGGGCGCTTGGGTTGTTTCTTGGAGGGTCATCCTCCATTGTTCCATCGCCATTCCCATCTTTTGGGATGTCCACCATGTATATGTCATATGATGAGGTGGCCTTCCGATTGCCCGTGGGCGCTGGCTCTTGATCATCTCCGGCACCGTCGTCCATACCATCGATGTCTTCGGAGTCGAAGTCGAGCATGTCGGTTAAATCATCGACAGTGGCTACAATGTGGGTGGTGGGTGGGCGTTGAATTTCTTCGTCGTCCGAATCCCAACCTTCCTTACCGTAGTTCGGCCAGGGCTCCCCTGACAAAGAGAGAGACTTTAATGAGTTCAGGATATCGCCAATGGGCGAGTGCTGAAAGACGTCCGCGGCGGTGAACTCCATAACCGGCACCCAGTCGGATTCGATTTGGCGGTAGCGCGGAGGTTCGAGTCGGGAAAGGAGTCCGGCACACTGGAGTCACGAGCCATAAGGGCGGGGATGGTGTTCGCTCAATCGCCGTGGAGATTTCAGCCGCGAGGCGGTGTCCAACCAACCGTCCTCGATCGGCGAAACCGGCTCCGTATTAAGGGTCGGAGCGGGCAGTGCGACCTCGAGGCCTTTGGCGGCAGAGCTAGATCGTACCCATCGAGACGGCGGCACGCTTTCGGGCGTGGCTCGAATCCGTCGAAGATCAAGTCTCCGCGGACATCGGCCGTATAGTTCAAGATTCCAAATCTGACACGATGGCGGGCGTAGCTTTCAATCTGCTCCAGATGGCCTAGCGAATTGGCCCGCGGTGCAAAGCCGCGAATCTGAAGATCTGTCCGGGAGAAAAATCTCACCACGGACTGCATCGTTCTTGATGATTGAAGGAGCCATCGGGCCTATAGGTGACGACACGGAGGAACTCTCAATGAAAGCACCAATGTCGGTGTCAAAACCGGCAGATCTCGGGTAGGGGGTCATGAACTGTGCGTCTAGGCGGATGGTAACAGGAGACAAGGGACACGATGTTTTACCTGTGTTCGGGCCCTCTCGATGGAGGTAATACCCTACTCCGCTTGATTAATATTGATGATATGGGTAGTACAAGAGTAGATCTACCACGAGATCGAGAGAGGCTAAACCCTAGAAGCTAGCCTATGGTATGATTGTTGTTCATCCTACGGACTAAAACCCTTCGGTTTATATAGACACCGAATAGGGTTAGGGTTACACAGAGTCGGTTACAACGGTAGGAAATCTACATATCCATATCGCCAAGCTTGCCTTCCACGCCAAGGAAAGTCCTACCCGGACACGGGACAGAGTCTTCAATCTTGTATCTTCATAGTCCAGGAGTCCGGCCAACGCTGATAGTTCGGCTATCCGGACACCCCCTAATCCAGGACTCCCTCACCCGTCCTAGCAGTAGACTTTTTTAGTTCTCAACCCGGGCAGGAAGCATGGATAACCTTTCTAAGGTATCCTTAATCAAGGTGGGAGGAGGATTGTTGTGAGAAGCAGTATATATGATCCGTTCTTGGCGTGTATGCAGCTGCTCTATCAGAGTATATGCTGCTTTTAACTTCTTCTGAATGTCAGACCCCAAGTGGCCAATACGAGTTCCTATATCATTGCAAGGATTAGTAAACCGGCAGATACATGAAAGAACATGGTCAAATCGGGAGTTAAGGATGCTTACCAAACACAGCTGCGGTCATGGCATGAACCTGCCGCTTTATGCTGTCAGTTCATCAACCACAGGTTTAAGAGCAGCTTCTGCTTTCTCAGCCCTTTTGATCAAATCGGATTTTTCACTTTCCCAATTCGACCGTTCCTTGTTGAAGCCTTCTTTCAGTTTCTCCATAGCGCCTAGAGCGCTGGTCAACTCTTCCTTCGCCTTGGAGGTTTCAGCTTGTTGCAATTTAAGGTTTTCCTGGAGATCGATTGGTTTGGCTCTCTTTTTGGCTCAGCTCAACCTACAAAGAGACAGTCATATGGTGAGGTGACAGTACATACTTGAAGTACCAAGCCCATAACAAGTTATGCCCTTGGCACTTGGGGGCTAATGCTTATTTGCTCTGTCAGACAATTTTTTCGAAGTCCCAAGCACAATACAAGTATTAAGCTTGGCACTTGGGGGCTAATGTGTATTTGCTCATAACTTGCTAAAAAGGCAATTCTTCTACAAAGTCCCGCTTCATCTTTATACTGATTAAACCGGCCCTTGGGGGCTATATCAGTGAAGTTAAGATGCATTGTTGCAAGCTCGAGATTGCTATTAAAGTCCCGGTTTAAGTTGGTATCTTAAACTGTCACTTGGGGGCTACTGGAATTGATAAGCTGCAAAAACAATACAGAAAGAGAAGCATGTATAAAGTTACCTCATATTTTTCTTTCATCATATTGACCAGACCGGCTTCATAGTCACGGCTGGTGTACAGACGGTTCAGATAGCCGGAATGAAGGTCTTGAGCGTTCAGATGGGCGTAGGTGGACAGATCGGCATTCCATTTGCCTTTGCCAATTGCAGAAAATTCCTCTTTGGCGGTATGCTTCGACAAAGCGACAGGATTCCCTGGATCCGTATAGCCAATGCCAGTAATCAGAACATCATCATCTTTCTCCTTGGCAGCTCGTACCGGAGTGGTCGGTTTGTTAGTATCCTTTGCTGGACTTGCCGGTTTGTCAGTTCGGATAGGACTGGTCGGCTGGTCAGCATGGCCTGTGGTGTCAACTTCTGCCTGCTCAGTAACAAAGTCATGATCTTGAGGCGGTGGGTCATTCAACATATCATCAATATTCGCCTCTTCAGGATGTGGAGTCTTCTCCGTATTAACACCCACGTCTTCATCAGCCGGGGTGTTCAACCGAGCTTTCTTGCTTGGTCTAGGCTTAGCACTGAAAAGGTAAAACATGAAGGTCAGTATAGCGTATAAAACGCATATCAAGGATAAAGCAAGTGCATAACTTACCCAATAACCGTCTTGAGGGGTGGAAGTTTGGTGGCTGACGACTCGCCGGAGGATGAATGAGAAGTGCTCTGATAATTTGAATCAGACGGATTAAGAGGTTGACGAAAACAACCCGCTTTGGGGCGTGAAGTGTCAAGGGAATAAGAGACCTCTGACCGACATTTCCGAACCGGACTGTTCGGTAAACCGGCGGAGGTAACTACTTGGCCGCTATGCCGGGTTGTGCGGCGTGCCTCGTGATGTTGTGTCTTCACAAGAAAGTTCGGATCCAAGTAAGCAAGAGGATGAGAAAATTTAACTTTCCGGTTTGCTCGACGGGTTTTTAGTGATGGCAAAGGGTTTGAATCGGAGGAAAGAACGATTACCTCTACACCATCGGCGTGACTGACTTCAGCATCGTCCTGACAATAATCATCATCAATAAGGCGTATGAAAAATGAACCAAGTGAGTCAAGTTCTACCTCTAGTTCCGGATTACCCACGTCATCATCGGCTGGTGGATCGGAAGATGCAGTGGTCCTTCTCTTGGCAGGCTTTTTAACAACTTTGGTTTTTGGACGAGTTGGCTTGACCGGTTTGTCTTGCGAGGGTTTCTTGTTCCAGAACGGATCATCACCCTGTCAAAAAATCATCACATTTTCAGAACATATTGGGGCAGAAGCAATTTCGAGATAAGCAGATGATATGATTCTTACAATTTGGCGGTTTGTTGATGGCGCAGAAAGGGAGTAGTCGGTTTTAGTACGCATGACCTCCGGTTCATTCAACATCTTTTTTACAGCTTCAGTGACTTCGTCTTCTGTAAGCTGAATATCAACGTGCCGTTGAGCATCCTTCAAACTACCAGTATACTCACACATCAAATTGGGGCACCAGCTTAAGGGCAAAACGCTCCAGCTTATCCAGCAGCGTGCAAAATCCACTCCTATCAAACCGTTCACCATAAAGGCCCTAAGCTTTGATAGCTGAGGAGCATATTTGATTCTCTCTTTACCAGTCAGCCTCTGAGGAAGAGGATGTGTGTTGCTCAGATGCTCAGGACGGTAACCCGGCAGGGGATTTTCGTCAGCTGGAGACGTATCTTTGCAATAAAACCAGGTTTGGTTCCATTCTTTGGGGTGACTGTGGAGATTGGCATGAGGAAAGGTGACTTATTTTCTTTTCTGAATCGCCATCACACCCAGTTCTGTGTTGGGTCCATCTTTGAACTCGGTGCGACGGTTTAGGTGAAAGAAATCCCTGAATAGTTCTACTGTGGGTTCCTCTTGAAGATAAACCTCACAAAAAACTTGGAAGTGGCAGATATTAGTCATCGAGTTAGGACCGATGTCTTGTGGGCGCAGCTGAAAGCTGACCAGTACGTCCCATAAAAATTTTGAACCGAGAGGGTTGAAACCCCGGCCTAAGTGATCAGCAAATACAACAACCTCTTCGTCCTTGGGTGTAGGAGGACATTCCGGGCCAGGGACCCTCCAGTGAATGATATCTTTCCGGGTCAAAGCACTCGTTTTGACAAGGTTGTCTAACTGTTCCTCTGTTACTCGAGAAGGGACCCAGTTGCATTCATACACTTGCTTGGCCATGACAATGAATGATCTACAACATGATAGTTACCGGTTTAAGAATTACAGCGGACAACTATACGGTGGTTCAAGGATATAAGCATATTGCTAAACCGGAGTTGGTAATCTTAAACCGGAATTTACTAAATAAAGGCTATAAGTGGAAGTACATTGGCGGTTCAACAAGGGGACTAATGGCATACCGGGTCATCATTTTTCTAAAAGTTAAACCGCCTAGTCTGACATTGAAGATGCAAATCTATAGATGTGTAAGTGAAGGACAAACAGGTTTCACAAATTGGCAGTATACCTTTGGATCTACCGTATATCAGAAAAGGGAAATATATTCAGACCTAAGAAGCAGTGCCGAAACAGTGGAAGAAGGTTCAGATGGGATCTTCTATTTTAATGGGATGCATAGATGGAAACAGAGGCTAAGGTTATCATTATATAGAGCAAATATTCAGGATTCTATCAAGAGCTATCATATGAACAAAGAACACTGATGAACACCGAAGAACATCGAAACCCTAGAAGCAGATCTATGGTGGAGGGATGGAAAGTTTACCGATGCTAATGGAAGAGCAGAGAAGCACCGCGGATCTCTGGTACGCTCAGGGTGATGCAGCGGCTGGAGTTGAGGCAGAGGCGACGGTCGATGGTTGATGGTGGCGATGGAGCTCCACAGGTCAAGCAGCACGTGGAAGACAACGACGCGAAGAGGCATGAGGGGGAAAGGTAAAATGACCCCTCGGCCCTATTTATAAAGGCAAGGGATAAGTTTCAGGTGCGAAAATCGAGGAGCCAAAAATTTGGAAATAAGGCGGAGCTGTCGCCTCGATTGTCGGAGACCCATTAATGAAGATGTCTCATACACAGTTTTTAATGACAGATGACGTCACGACGGTTTACCACGGCCTGGGAAGATGACGTCACGGCGGTTTACAAAATTTCGTGAAGATGTTGAAGACGAAGTTTTCTTGACTGACATGAACCAGTTCAAATCAGTTTGGGGCCTAATGTTGGGGATATTACTACTAGGCGTAAACCGGCCAGGAGAGGCCGGGTTGACTTCATCAGTAGTTCATTATACTCGAAGCCCATGAAGATAGAGGGAGACGCTGTGTAAAGGCCCAGGGCCCAGAACCGGATTAAGGCCTGTAGCTATAAACCGGCATTGATATGTAACTTGCATTGTAAGGTAGAAAGAGTGGAGACCGAGCCGGACACGTTTATGAGCCGGCCTTGGGACTCTGTAAACCGACGGGCGTCAACCCGTGTATATAAGGGGACGACCCGGCGGCGGTTCAGGGGAACAAACAACAATTCGAGACTCAGGCAAAGCGTATTCGCTCCCTGGTCATCGAAACCCCATCAATTCCAGCATAACTAGACGTCGGCTTTTACCTTCATCGTAAGGGGCCGAACTAGTATAAAACTCTCTTGCGTCCCTTGTCCGCTTTAACCCCTTTAAGCTAACCCGTAGCGATGGCTCCATGACTAAGTCCTTTCATGAGGACATCTGCCGTGACAAAACCACGACACCCTGCGAACCAAAGGAGGACAGAAAAGAAGACGCGCACTCAACCTCTAGGCTAGGGGTTAGTCGCCGCTAAGCACTATCAACCCTAACCAAGGAAGAGACTCGACCTAGCATGCATGCTATAACTTAGGGCGCCGGCGCTTCATTTATCTATGCTTAGGGTCTGCGCCTGGCTTTGTACAAAGGGTCACATGCCTTGCCGGCAAAGCTTGTACAAAAGGTGGCTTGCCGGGAGGCCCAAGCAAGTCGCCTTATGGGTAAAACTTGCGAAGATGCTCAATGTTCTAGTAGTTGCCCACTGGGACAGCATCTTCGGTCTCCAGGCGGACTGCGCCGGGCCTGGTGACTCGTATTACCCGATAAGGGCCTTCCCACTTTGGTGTCAACTTGTTGGAATTCTTGGCCGACTGAACGTGCCGAAGAACAAGGTTGCCTTCCTCAAAGCTTCGGGCATGAATCTCTCGGCTATGGTAGCGGCGCAAGGCTTGCTGGTAGCGTGCTGCTCTCACAGCCGCCTGAAGACGATATTCCTCAAGGAGTGTCACGTCATCCTGGCGCAACTGCTCTTGCTCAAGCTCATCATAAGAGAGAACTCTAGGTGACCCGTATATGAGTTCTGTGGGGTGAACTGCTTATGCCCCGTATACCAGGGCAAAAGGTGTCTGGCTGGTGGCTCGATTTGGCGTCGTCCTGATCGACCAAAGAACCGTCGGCAACTCATCAATCCAGCACCTTCAACTCTTGTGCAGCTTGTCAAAGGTCTTCGTTCTCAGGCCTCGCAACACTTCAGCATTTGCCCTCTCCGCTTGGCTGTTGCTCCGTGGGTGTGCCACGGAAGCAAAACAGACCTTGCTACCGAGGTCTTGAAAATGTATTGCATGAAGGTGTGGCTTGTGAACTGCGTGCCATTGTCGGTGATGACTTTGTTTGGCACACCAAAACAGCAGACCAGTCCCTTGAAGAACTTGACTGGTGATCGAAAGTCACCTTTCTCATCGCTTCCACTTCTCGCCACTTTGTGAACTTGTCGATTGCAACGTACAAGTACTCAAAGCCCCGACAACAGCGGGGAAGGGGCCCAAGATATCGAGCCCCTGACCGAGAATGGCGGGAGAGAGGGATTGTTTGAAGGGATTGAGCTGGTTGATGAAGCTTCTTTGAATGGGCCTTGCACGCTTCACACTTGGTTACTAGTGCCGTTGCATCTCGGAGGGCGGTGGGCGGAAGAAACCTTGGGAACGCCTTTACGGCAAGGGCCCTCGACCCTATGTGGGAGCCACATATGCCTCCATGTATCTCTCGCCAACAGCTCCATTCCTTCCTCCCGGGATGCATTTTAGTTTCACACCATTCGGCCTTCTCACATGCGAGGGCGTCGCCATCGAATGCAGAAGCGGACAGGGCGGGCTACTTTCTCCGCTTCTTCCTGCTCCTCAGGAAGCTCCCCTGTTTGGAGGAATTGGACGGTATACTGCATCCATGCCGGAGCCTGGGGCTCGACGGCAAGGACCAAAGGCATCTCTTCCGCCATGGGAGCGGTTGTCTCTATGGCCAGGGCTTGACGCCCTGCCGGAGCCAGTTGCTCTTGGGCAGGCCCAGCGTTCACGGGAGCACCCTTGTCGGCAGCCCCAGGGGGCTCGGTAGGAAAGCACTTGCCGGGACCTGACTTCCTCCGCTTGTTCTGCCCCGTTGATGGCTCGACGGATGGTTGAGTTAACCGGAGCAAAAAGGTACTTGGTTCCACAGGTAGCTTGAATGCAGCACGCTTTGACAGGTAATCGGTGATGTCGTTCTCCATTCGGGGGACGTGCTCCGCTTGGATACCATCAAAGCGTTCCTCCAGCTTCCTCACCTCATCTACGTAGGCCTCCGTCGATGGGCTCTGGTAATCCTTGTTGACCTGCCTAACAACAAGCTGCGAGTCACCCCTGACAATGAGCTTCTTAACCCCGAGGTCTGCCGCGATCTTGAGACCGGCGAGCAATCCCTCATACTCAGAAGTGTTGTTGGTGGACATCTCCCTGGGGAAGTGCATCTGGATCACGTACTTGAGGTGCTCTCCGGGGCTGACGAGCGGCACACTGCACACCGGCGCCTCGCGGCGAGAAAGCCCCATCAAAGTACATGATCGATCATGATGCGCTTCCTTGCGGGAGAGTGGTCTCCTGGATTTCTTCGTCGGCGTTGAGGTCCATTCGCAATGAACTCCGCCAAGACTACGCCTGGAGTGTCGAGGTACTTTCAAACTTCAAAGTGAAACTTGATAACTCCAAGGCCCATTCCACAATCCTTCGGTTGCGTCTGGGTTATGCAAAGATCCGTTTAACGGGAGGCGGGTGGCAACAGTGATCTCGTGGGCTTGGAAGTAATGACACAGCTTCCTCGAGGACATAAGGAGGCGAAGAGAAATTTCGTCCTCCGAGTACCTCGATCTAGCTCTCGCAAGAGGGAGTCGACAAAGTAAACCGGGTGCTTGCATCATCTTCTTCTTACGCACCACCTCACTTGTTGTGCAGCACCGCCTCCGTGGCATCGAGACTACTGTAGGAGGCCTCGCCTTGCCGGGCACCGGGGCTCAAGGGGAATCCTTGGCTTGCCATCTGCTGGTTCTGCCGTTGTCACTGCCTCCTCGTCGACCTCCCTCTGTGCCACTTGTGCGGCGCTGACCACTTGATTCGCCGCCCGAGATACTGAAGAACGGCTCTTGTGGTTTAGGCGCAACCAGTATTGGCATGGAGGAAAGGTATTTCTTCAGATCCTGCAATGCTGCCTCGGCTTCTGGGGTCCACTCCATTGGGCCTGCTTTCTTCAAGATTTTGAAGAAATGAGGGCACGCTCGGCGGACTTGGAGATGAATCGGCTCATGGCGGCGATGCAGCCGGTGAGCCGACGCACATCCTTGATCCACTTGGGCGCCTCAATCTACTCGATAGACTTGATTTTGTATGGGTTTTCCTTGATCCCGTGCTGCGACACAAAGAACCCGAGAAGCTTGCCGGACGAAACGTTGAAGACACACTTCTCAGGGTTCAGCTTGAGGTTGATCTTGCGCAGGTTGGCAAATGTCTCTTCCAGATCTTGTACAAGAGTTGGCCCGTCCTTGGTTTTGACCACTATGTCATCCATGTATGCCTCCATATTTCTATGGAGCTGAGGTTCAAAACCAATTTGGACCGCTCTTGCAAACATCGAGCCAGCACTCTTCAACCCAAAAGGCATCCATAAAAAGCAATACGTACCACATGGGGTGATGAATGTTGTCTTTTCTTCATCCTCTCTTGTCATGAAGATTTGGTGGTAGCCCGAGTAGGCGTCGAGGAA
This sequence comes from Aegilops bicornis, assembly GCA_021605145.1. Taxonomy (NCBI): domain Eukaryota; kingdom Viridiplantae; phylum Streptophyta; class Magnoliopsida; order Poales; family Poaceae; genus Aegilops; species Aegilops bicornis. Next base: position 742,575,988 of record CM038673.1, read on the forward strand.
TGATAACAGATCACACCCGGCCGTGGATTCAACAATCTGGTCGATGCGCGGCAACGGGAAAGGGTCCTTAGGACAAGCCTTATTGATATCTATGTAATCAATACACAGCCTCCACTTCCCATTCGCCTTGCGCACCACTACCGGATTGGCCAACCACGTCGGGTGGAGCACTCCTCTCACCAAACCTGCCGCTTCCAACTTCCTGATCTCCTATGTGATAAACTCCTGCCTCTCCAGAGCCTGCTTTCTGACCTTCTGCTTGACGGGCCGTACATGAGGACAGACAGCTAGGTGGTGCTCAATCACCTCCCTGGGAACACCGGGGATGTCGGATGCTTGCCACGCAAACACGTCGACATTCGCCCGCAAGAAGGTGACGAGCACGCCTTCCTATTTGCTGTCGAGGGTGGAGCCTAAGGTGAAGGCCCCTCCCGTGCCATCCTCCCTAGTGGACACCTTCTTGGTCTGCGATGGCTTGGCTCTGTATTTCTTGCTCTAGCCGGTAGAGCTCTCGGGCACGTCCTCAACGGTAGCACAACACTCCGAGGAGGTGCGCTTGCCGGAGTGGGTGCGAGAGGTCTTGCCGGGCTTTCTCTTCCCTTCCGGGCCTTCAGCGGCAGGAGCAGGTGCCTTGACGGCAGCTGCTGCAACTGCTTCCCGGTAGAGTTGGTCGGCGCAGATCAGCGCGTCCTTCTTGTCGGAGGGGACGGAGATGATGGTCAACGGCCCGGGCATCTTTAGCATGTTGTAGGCGTAGTGTGATGCTGCCATGAACTTGGCTAGTGCCGGGCGGCCGAGGATCCCGTTGTAGGGCAAGGGGATCTCGGCCACGTCGAAGGTGATCCTCTCTGTCATGTAGTTCAACTCTCCTCCAAACGTCACGGGCAGTGTGGCCTTCCCCTTCGGCTGGCTCCTCCCCGGATTGACCCCTTGAAACATGCCCGTTTCCTCGAGGTCTCCAGCAGGAACTTGCAGCCTCTTGATCACGACAGGTGAGATCAAGTTCAGGCCGGCCCCGCCGTCAACCAACATCTTGTTCACCTTGAGGTTGCGTATCGTTGGTGAGACCAACAATGGCAAACACCCGACCGCGGTTATGCGGTCAGGGTGGTCCTCGGCGTCAAAGATGAGGGGCGTGCTGGACCACTTTAGCGGCTTCTAAGCGTCGAACAACCGCTCCACTGCCGTAATCTCACGCGCCCACTGCTTGAGCTGGCAGTGTGAGGTATGCAGCGAGGCACCACCATCGACGCACATGGCCTCCGTAGCCTTCTAGAACTCTTGCTCACCGGACTCGTCATCCTCGTCGTGATCATTGACTTCTTGTTTCTTGTCACGGCCCCGGGCAGGCCTCTCTTGCTGGTTGTCCTTGCCGGGGCGGCTTCCTTGGCCGCCACGCTTCTTGCCGGATCCCTCGACACCGTCCTGACTTTTCTCCTTGTCCCGCCTTTCGTATTCGGCCTTTTGATTTTCAGCAAGCAGCCCGACTTGTCGGCAGTTCTGGAGGTTGTGGCCCTTGGTGCGGTGGATCTTGCAAGATCGCTTGCGGAGCCCTCGGCTTGTCGGCAGCTGCTAAGGCCCGGCAAGCGCCGCACCCGGCAATCTCCTTGCTGGGTCCATCTGCCTTGACCTTTTTGGCAGCGCCAGTGTCGTCAGACCCCTTGACGGCAAGTACGGCCTTGCCCTTTCGTTTCCTGTTGCGACGCCGGCCCTTCTTCGTCGGGGTGGCAGCGTCTTCGTCGGTAGAGTCGGTTTCCACACCGGCATCTTTGCAGGGGTGCTTCCTTCCCTCTTCAGCCCGGGCGCATCTATCGGCCAGAACGTAGAGCTCGGCCACATCCTTAACCTTGGTCATCGCCAGCTCTTCGCGCATCTTGCGGTTGCGCACGTTCTGATGGAACACGCTGATCACAACAGCGGGATGTACGTCGGGGATGTTATCGCACCTGAATCTCTGGATGTACTTGCAGGGTTTCCCCTTCCTTCTGGGGAATGATATGCAGATCACTGGCCTGGCCATGAGCTTGGTGGCCTCCTGTGAAGGCGCCAACGAACTCATGGCACAGATCCGACCAAGAAGAAATGGAATCCGCCAACAAGTGCATCAACCAAGACATAACATTGGGCTTCAGTACCAGCGGGAAATAATTGGCAAGCACCTTGTCGTCGTGAGCTCCAGCAGCCTGCATCGCGATGGTGTAGATGCTGAGGAACTCGGACGGATGGGTCTTGCCAGTGTACTTCTCGCTGACGTCGGGCTTGAACATGCGGTGGGATGGCCACTGGAACTGTCGCAGCTCACGGGTGAAGGACGGGCAGCCCACCTCGTAAGGTAGGCCACCGGAGTCCCCCGGTGTTGGGTGGTCCATAGCAGGTCCTGCCCGCTGGTCCGAATGGCGGCACGTTTCGTGCCGACATTCGACGGTGGTCCGAGCGTCTTCATGAGCTCGTTCTCGAAGAACTTGGCGCTGGTCGCGGAGGGTCCGCAGGTCGTACGACGCTATGTAGATGTTATCACAAGCGTCGTCACGACGGGCCAACGCCCGCGGTGGCTGGCGACGAGGAGGAGAGTGCACCGTGGCCGCAGCTCCCCCGGTCCTCCCAGCGCCAGCACGTGGCGGCTCGGTGGAGTGCCGACCCGAGGGCCCTGCCGGTCACGGATTGTCTTTGTTGGCAATGGCAACGAGGCTACGGATGGTGGCTCTCCACTCGTCGAGCTTCTCTGCAGCAGGAGGGAAGTCGAGGAGCAGCTGCAAGCGCGCCAAAGCTTCTGCTGGCGTGGGCGGCGGCGACAGCTGCGTGGATCGCGGCGCGCTTCGACTTCTAACTGCGTTAGAAGGAGCTCCGTTACGACCCAGCGGCTGCGTGCCAATTTCGCCAGCACTTCGGCGGGCATGTTGAACCCCTTCATCCCGCGGACGACGCACAGGGATCTTCCCACGGCGGTGCCCAGGGTCACCAGCGTGGTGACGCTGCTCGGCGCGCACACCATGGGAAGAGCGTGCAGTGGTCGCCGGTGTGGGCATCTTGGAGGTCGTTGCGCCGCCTGGAGGTGGCACAACGACACCCCTGGAGGGCCCCGCGCCGCCTGCGGGGGGGCCTGATATGTCTCCAACGTATCTATAATTTTTGATTGCTCCATGCTATATTATCTATTGTCTTGGACTATATTGGGCTTTATTTTCCACTTTTATATTACTTTTGGGACTAACCTATTAACCGGAGGCCCAGCCCAGAATTGTTGTTTTTGCCTATTTCAGTATTTCGAAGAAACGGAATATCAAACGGAGTCCAAACAGAATGAAATCTTCGGGAACGTGATTTTCTCATCAGATAAGATCCAGGAGACTTGGACCCTCGGTCAAGAAAGGAGGGAGGCGGCCACGAGGGTGGAGGGCGCCCCCCCTAGGGCGTGCCCCCTGCCTCGTGGGCCCCCCGAAGCTCCACCGACGTACTCCTTCCTCCTATATATACCTACGTACCCCCGACAGATCAGATACGGAGCCAAAAACCTAATTCCACCACCGCAACTTTCTGTATCCACGAGATCCCATCTTGGGGCACATTAGAGCTCCGTAGGGAAGGATTCCACCACGGAGGGCTTCTACATCATCATCATAGCCTCTTCGATGAAGTGTGAGTAGTTTACTTCAGACCTTCGGGTCCATAGTTAGTAGCTAGATGGCTTCTTCTCTCTTTTTGGATCTCAATACAATGTTCTCCCCCTCTCTCATGGAGATCTATTCGATGTAATCTTGTTTTTGCGGTGTGTTTGTTGAGATCGATGAATTGTGGGTTTATGATCAAGATTGTCTATGAGCAATATTTGAATTTTCTCTGAATTCTTTTATGTATGATTGGTTATCTTTGCAAGTCTCTTCGAATTATCCGTTTGGTTTGGCCAACTAGATTTGTAGTTCTTGCAATGGGAGAAGTGCTTAGCTTTGGGTTCAATCTTGTAGTGTCCTTACTCGATGTAGAAAGGGTTGCAAGGCACGTATTGTATTGTTGCCATCGAGGATAACAAGATGGGGTATTTATCATATTGCATGAATTTATTCCTCTACATCATGTCATCTTGCTTAAAAGCGTTGCTCTGTTTTCATTAACTTAATACTCTAGATGCATCTTTGGATAGCGGTCGATGAGTGGAGTAATAGTAGTAGATGCAGGTGAGTCGGTCTACTTGTCTCGGACGTGATGCCTATATACATGATCATACCTAGATATTCTCATAACTATGCTCAATTCTCATCAATTGCTCATGATGAATTCGTTCACCCACCGTAAAATACCTATGCTCTTGAGACAAGCCACTGGTGAAATCTATGGCCCCCGGGTCTATTTTCATCATATTAATCTTCCTACGCTTTATTATTGCTTTGCTCTTTACTTTGCTTTTTTATTTTACTTTGCATCTTTATACCAAAAATACCAAAAATATTATCTATCATCTCTATCAGATCTCACTCTCGTAAGTGACCGTGAAGGGATTGACAACCCCTATTCGCGTTGGTTGCGAGGGAGTTATTTGCTTTGTGTAGGTACGAGGGACTTTGCGTGGCCTCCTCTTGGATTGATACCTTGGTTCTCAAAAACTGAGGGAAATACTTACGCTTACTCTGCTGCATCATCCTCTCCTCTTCGGGAAAACCAACGCATAAGCTCAAGACGTAGCAAGAAGGATTTCTGGCGCCCTTCTTAGGGAGTCTACATAAAAGTCAACATACCAAGTACCCATCACAATCCCTTATCTCCCGCATTACATTATTTGCCATTTGCCTCTCGTTTTCCTCTCCCCCACTTCACCCTTGCCGTTTTATTCGCCCTCTCTTTTCCGTCCGCCTCTTTTTCGCTTGTCTCTTGTGTTGCCATGTGCCTTCTATATGCTTGCATCTTCACTTGCTGAAAATCTATTGATATGGATCCACTTAAAGTGTTCTACTTGGATCATCTTCGATCCTTATGTGCTCGTGCTGAAACCCCAACTAGCCTAGTTGATGGGAAATCTTTAGATGAGCATGCTCATTTTGTGCGTCATCGTTGTGCGAAAAGGGAGACTCTTATGGTATCATATAAATAGTTTGCTATGCTATGCTTGGAATCTTTGTGAAATTTGTGATTTTACTTGTTGCTCTAAGAACCCTAAAAACACCTTCCCTACTGTGTGAGTTCAATGATAATGAAATCTTATCTTCTTATGCAAAGGGTGTTTATAGTTACTATGATATCGAACAAATTGAAGAATTTGTCATTTTAAGGGTGCTCATGAAGTTGCTTCTTTGATTGAAAAGTATGATTTTACTCTCAACAAATCTGAAAATTCCGTCATACTTACATATTGCAATGAAAACCTTGCTCATAATGTCTATGTCCAAGAATTTATTGAAAGAATGACCGTTGCTTTGGAAGAAAATAATGATATGCATGAATCTATAGATAATGATGATTAGATGATTTGGTTGAAATATCCCTTGATGAACATGATGCTTGCTATTCTTGTGGCCATGATGCCAATATTTATGAAGACGAATTTGCTATAGTTCCTTATGTTAAAAATGAGATCGTTGCTATTGCACCCATGCTTGATAGTTCCCATGATGAAAAGCATGATTTCAATGATTTTACTATAAATTCTCTTGATGTCAATTGTGCTAGTAATATGCAAAACCCTAAGCTTGGGGATGCTAGTTTTGCTATGTCTACTACTTGTTGCAATGATCATGATTGGGGTGATTCTTCTTATGATCTTGAAAATTTATTTAATCCCCGTGATGAATATGAGATTGATAATATTGTTTGCAATAATATTGAAAGTGGGTTCGGAAGAGTGTCAACTTTAGATCCCACATATTTGGATAACATTCAATCTTATGAATTTTTTTATAAAAGTGGGCTTGGAGAAATCATGACTTTAGTTAATGATAATCCCACTATTTTGGAAGAGTGTCAACTTTGCATGCATGTGGATCGTGTTGAAAATATGTTATGTGATAGCTATATTGTTGAATTTTCTCATGATCCTACATGTAATTATTATGAGAGAGGAAAATATGGTTATAGAAATTTTCATGTTACTAATTTACCTCTCGTTATGTTGAGATTGCTATTGTTTCTTTCCGCTTCCTTGCATATGCTAGTTTTTGCTTGCATTGATAATTTGTTTGCCTATAAAATGCCTATGCACAGGAAGTATGTTAGACTTAGATGTGTTTGTCACGTGTTTCATGATGCTCTCTTTATGATTCAATTCTTGTCTTTCACGTGAGCATCATTGAGATCTTAATGCCTAGCTAGGGGCGTTAAACGATAGCGCTTGTTGGGAGGCAACCCAATTTTTTATTTTAGTTTTTGTTTTTGTTTCTGTTTAGAAATAAATAATCCATCTACCTTCTGTTTAGATGTGGTTTTATGTTTTAATTAGTGTTTGTGCCAAGTTAAACCTATGGGATCTTCTTGGATGATAGTTATTTGATCTTGCTGTAATTTCCAGAAACTTTTGGGTCACGAAAACAATTGTTAAAAATCACCAGAACGTGATAAAATAGTGATTCCAATTGATGATGCTCAATAAACAAATTTCCTAGGTCTTCCTATTTTGGCTGAAGTTTTGGAGTTTCATAAGTTTGCTTTACTTACAGATTACTACAGACTGTTCTGTTTTTGACAGATTCTGTTTTTCGTGTGTTGTTTGCTTATTTTGATGAATCTATGGCTAGTAAAATAGTTTATAATCCATAGAGAAGTTGGAATACAGTAGGTTTAACACCAATATAAATAAAGAATGAGTTCATTACAGTACATTGAAGTGGTCTTTTGTTTTCCTTCGCTAACGGAGCTCACGAGATTTCTGTTGAGTTTTGTGTTGTGAAGTTTTCAAGTTTTGCGTGAATTTTTTTGATGGATTATGGAACAAGGAGTGGCAAGAGCCTAAGCTTGGGGATGCCCATGGCACCCCCAATATAATACAAGGACACCAAAAAGTCAAATCTTGGGGATGCCCCGGAAGGCATCCCCTCTTTCGTCCACTTCCATCGGTAACTTTACTTGGAGCTACATTTTTATTCACCACATGATATGTGTTTTGCTTGGAGCGTCTTGTATTATTTGCGTCTTTGCTTGTTAGTTTACCACAATCATCCTTGCTGTACACACCTTTTGAGAGAGCCATACATGAATTGGAATCTGTTAGAATACTCTATGTGCTTCTCTTATATCTTTTGAGCTTTATAGTTTTGCTCTAGTACTTCACTTATATCTTTTAGAGCACGGTGGTGGATTTGTTTTAAAGAAACTATTGATCTCTCATGCTTCACTTAGATTATTTTGAGAGTCTTAAATAGCATGGTAATTTTCTTAGAATAATAATATGCTTGGTATTCAAGATTTGTAAAACTTTCTTATGAGTGCGTTGAATACTAAGAAAAGTTTGATGCTTGATAATTGTTTTGAGATATGGAGGTGATAATATCAAATTCGTGCTAGTTGAGTAGTTGTGAATTTGAGAAATGCTTGTGTTGAAGTTTGCAAGTCCCGTAGCATGCACGTATGGTAAATGTTATGTAACAAATTTTAAACATGAGGTGTTATTTGATTGTCCTCCTTATGAGTGGCGATGCAGGACGGCGATGGTCTTTTCCTACCAATCTATCCCCCTAGGAGCATGCGCGTAGTGCTTTTGTTTTTGATGGCTTGTAGATTTTTGCAATAAGTATGTGAGTTCTTTATGACTAATGTTGAGTCCATGGATTATACGCACTCTCACCCTTCCATCATTGCTAGCCTCTTGATGCCGTGCATTGCCCTTTCTCACATTGAGAGTTGGTGCAAACTTCGCCGGTGCATCCAAACCCCGTGATATGATACGCTCTTTCACACATAAACCTCCTTATATCTTCCTCAAAACAGCCACCATACCTACCTATTATGGCATTTCCATAGCCATTCCGAGATATATTGGCATTGCAACTTTCTACCATACCGTTCTTCATGACACATTCATCATTGTCATATTGCTTAGCATGATCATGTAGTTGACATAGTATTTGTGGCAAAGCCACCGTTCATAATTCTTTCATACATGTCACTCTTTATTCATTGCATATCCCGGTACACCGCCGGAGGCATTCATATAGAGTCATACTTTGTTCCAGTATCGAGTTGTAAATAAATAGAAGTGTGATGATCATCATTTAATAGAGCATTGTCCCCAAAAAAGGCCAAAAGAAAAAAAGGCCCAAAAAAGAATAAATAAAAAGGGGCAATGTTACTATCTCTTTTTCCACACTTGTGCTTCAAAGTAGCACCATGTTCTTCATATAGCGAGTCATATATTGTGCTTCAAAGTAGCACCATGTTTTCATATAGAGAGTTTCATATGTTGTCACTTTCATATACTAGTGGGAATTTTTCATTATAGAACTTGGCTTGTATATTCCAACGATGGGCTTCCTCAAATGCCCTAGGTCTTCGTGAGCAAGCAAGTTGGATGCACACCCACTTAGTTTCTTTTGTTGAGCTTTCATACATTTATAGCTCTAATTGCATCCGTTGCATGGCAATCCCTACTCCTTGCATTAACATCAATTGATGGGCATCTCCATAGCACGTTGATTAGCCTCGTTGATGTAAGACCTTCTCCTTTTTTGTCTTCTCCACATAACCCCCATCATTATATTCTATTCCATCCATAGTGCTATATCCATGGCTCGGGCTCATATATTGCATGAAACTTTATCGGTTTGAGATTACTAAAGTATGAAACAATTGCTTGGCTTGTCATCGGGGTTGTGCATGATGAGAGCATTCTTGTGTGACGAAAATGGAGCATGACTAAACTATATGATTTTGTAGGGATGAAATTTCTTTGGCCATGTTATTTTGAGAAGGCATAATTGCTTAGTTCGTATGCTTGAAGTATTATTATCTTTAAGTCAATATGAACTTTAGTCTTGAATCTTTCGGATCTGAATATTCATACCACAATTAAGAAGAGTTACATTGAAATTATGCCAAGTAGCACTCCGCATCAAAAATTCTCTTTTTATCATTTACCTACTCGAGGACGAGCAGGAATTAAGCTTGGGGATGCCTGATACGTCCCCAACGTATCTATAATTTTTTATTGCTCCATGCTATATTATCTATTGTCTTGGACTATATTGGGCTTTATTTTCCACTTTTATATTACTTTTGGGACTAACCTATTAACCGGAGGCCCAGCCCAAAATTGCAGTTTTTTTGCCTATTTCAGTATTTCGAAGAAACAGAATATCAAACGGAGTCCAAACGGAATGAAATCTTTGGGAACGTGATTTTCTCATCAAATAAGATCCAGGAGACTTGGACCCTCGGTCAAGAAAGGAGGGAGGCGGCCACGAGGGTGGAGGGCGCGCCGCTCCCCTAGGGCGCGCCCCCCTGCCTCGTGGGCCCCCCGAAGCTCCACCGACGTACTCCTTCCTCCTATATATACCCTCATTACCCTCGACAGATCGACACGGAGCCAAAAACCTAATTCCACCGCCGCAACTTTCTCAGATCCACGAGATCCCATCTTGGGGCCTGTTAGAGCTCTGCCGGAAGGGGATTCCACCACGGAGGGCTTCTACATCATCATCATAGCCTCTCCGATGAAGTGTGAGTAGTTTACTTCAGACCTCCGGGTCCATAGTTAGTAGCTAGATGGCTTCTTCTCTCTTTTTGGATCTCAATACAATGTTCTCCCCCTCTCTCGTGGAGATCTATTCGATGTAATCTTCTTTTTGCGGTGTGTTTGTTTAGACCGATGAATTGTGGGTTTATGATCAAGATTATCTATGAGCAATATTTGAATCTTCTCTGAATTCTTTTATGTATGATTGGTTATCTTTGCAAGTCTCTTGAATTATCCGTTTGGTTTGGCCAACTAGATTGGTAGTTCTTGCAATGAGAGAAGTGTTTAGCTTTGGGTTCAATCTTGCGGTGTCCTTACCCAAAGGATGTAAAGGGTTGCAAGGCATGTATTGTATTGTTGCCATCGAGGATAACAAGATGGGGTATTTATCATATTGCATGAATTTATTCCTCTACATCATGTCATCTTGCTTAAAGCGTTACTCTATTTTCATTAACTTAATACTCTAAATGCATGCTGGATAGCGGTCAATGAGTGGAGTAATAGTAGTAGATGCGGTGAGTCGAGTCTACTTGTCTCGGACGTGATGCCTATATACATGATTATACCTAGATATTCTCATAACTATGCTTAATTCTGTCAATTGCTCAACAATAATTCGTTCACCCACCGTAAAATACTTATGCTCTTGAGAGAAGCCACTAGTGAAATCTATGGCCCCTGGGTCTATTTTCATCATATTAATCTTCCTACGCTTTATTATTGCTTTGCTCTTTACTTTGCTTTTTATTTTACTTTGCATATTTATACCAAAAATACCAAAAATATTATCTATCATCTCTATCAGATCTCACTCTCGTAAGTGATCGTGAAGGGATTGACAACCCCTATTCGCGTTGGTTGCGAGGAGTTATTTGCTTTGTGTAGGTACGAGGGACTTGCGCGTGGCCTCCTACTGGATTGATACCTTGTTTCTCAAAAACTGAGGGAAATACTTACGCTACTCTGCTGCATCATCCTCTCCTCTTCGGGGAAAACCAACGCAAGCTCAAGACGTAGCAGGCCCAGCTCCGTCTTTGGATCTGGCGATGTGCGGCCGGTCGTCTGGCACGCGAACGACGCCGCTCGCCAGGCTCTGACTGCCAGGGCGATGCTAGTGCTCGCGGACCGCGGCCCGGGTCCTGTCCGTGATCAGTCCACTGCTCGTCCGCACCGGCACGGGCTGTTCGGCTCCCAACGAGCCGATCGCCGTGGACGTCTTCTTCTTGGGAGCCATGGTGACGAAGAACTGCTAGGCCAGCTACTACACCAGATTCTCACAATTGCGCCCCCTACCTGGCGCGCCAAAGATGTCGGTGTGGAACGACACCTATGGGATCACAAGAATCCCTACTACGATTGTCGGGGCGCAGGGTTGCAAGAAGAGCGATGTCGATGAGTCGACAAGGATCGTTTACCCAGGTTCGGGCCGCGAGGATGCGTAAAACCCTAGTCTTGCTTTGGTGGGTGTATTTCAGAGAGTTCTTGAGCTCTCGAACTAGCTGTGGTGAGAGAGTGGTTGAAAGAGCCGAATCCTTCTCCAGTATGCCATGGGCCTCCTTTTATAGGCGAAAGGGACTGCCACAGTGGCATACAGGAGGTGGAAAGGCGCACATTGCTACGAGCTTGTCGCTTATATTACAGGACAAGACGCATTTAATGCGCCGCTGAGGTGTCCCCTAGCTTTATTGGGGACGGGGGCGAGGCCCGTCCCGTCCATCGCCGCTCCTCCTCGCTTCGACACGCGCCCTGGCCAGCGATGCGTGCGGCGCCATGTAGGCAGGCAGCTGAGATGGTGCAGTGGTAGGGTCTTCACGAAGATCTGCATGCCGCCACGCAGGCGTCTGCTGAGTTGGCCTGGAAGCTGCATGTTGCCACGTAGGCGCCTGCCCAACTGGTTGGGCTGGCAGTTGCATGTGAACGGCGGTGGAAACTTGGTTGGCGCGGGCCTGGCGGTGGCCCTGTTGGTGTCCTTGGTGAGGGCCTTGTCGGGTGGCCCGGCAAGGGTCTTGCCGTGTGGCCCAGCAAGGGTCTTGCCGTGGCGCGCTGTCGTCCCCGGCAAGGACCTCGTCAGGGGTCTGGTGGCCTTCCTCGGCAAGGATCTTGCCGAGGATCGTCGTCTTCTAATCCTCATCTGATCTTGAATATGTCTTCACAAAGATCTGCATGCCACCACAGAGGTGCCTCCCGAGCCCTGGCCCCACGTGGATGATGGTTTTGGGGACCGTGGGCTCAAGGGTGGCTCGCTCTGTTGGTGTGGGGCGAGCTATCTCGGCAAGGGTCTTGCCGGGGCTGCTGAGGCTGCCCCGGCAAGGGTCTTGCCGGGGGAACCTGCTTCGTCCCTTTGCTCTTTGTGGTCTTGGCCTCGGCGTCACTCTGATTATCTTGGGCTTCGGTCTTACCTTGGCTCACCTCCCCTGTTCTACTTGGTGTGACCGTGGGCGCGGCTCCGACTGCCCGTGCACAGGTAAAGGGGTACAAAGGTGCGCCCCTTCTTTTGTACACCGACAGCAAAATTTCCAGGCCTATAAACATCATCATCAAAAGCTTCATACTTTTCAAACAAAGATTCAATTTCATAAGCACCCTTAAAAGCAACAAATTCTTCTATTTGTTCCACATCATAGTAATCATATATACCTCTAGCATAAGAAGCTAAGGTTTCATTATCATTAAATTTGCATGAAAAGGGAAGGTGTGCAGCCTTCATCCTAGAGCAACAAGTATAATCATAACTCAAGCATACTTGCCGAGCATACCACTTCAACATATAAATTTGATCCCATAATAGTTTCCCTTTTTGAGTCAAGCGATAATCCCTAAAGTATTCACATTGATCCAATGTGTCTCCCATTACCAAATTGAATGGGGTTTTCTCAGGATTATCAAAGTAGTACATAATATCTGTCACATAACGAGCATCGAGGGTTTTAGGAGGTTCCCCATCTCCATGAGTAGCAAGTAAACCTAATTCTTTTGGTATTTCGTGTTCCATATCCATAACTAAAGATAGAGAACAACTAAGAACAACAAATAAAAATTACTTAGTGATAAAGCAAACAAGCACACACGAGAATATTCACCCCACGCTATTGCTCAAGAACGGCGCTTTAAAAAGGTCTTGATAACCCACAAGTGTAGGGGATAATTGTAGCCTCTTTCGATAAGTAAGAGTGTCGAACCCAACGAGGAGCTAAAGGTAGAACAAATATTCTCTCAAGTCCTATCTGCCACTGATACGACTCTACGCACGTTTAATGTTCGCTTTACCTAGAACAAGTATGAAACTAGAAGTACTTTGTAGGTGTTGTTGGATAGGTTTGCAAGATAATAAAGAGCGCGTAAATAAATACTAGGGGCTATTTAGATAAAGACACAATAAAGTTAGTATAGCGAGTGTGGAAAAGTGGTGGTAGGAGTTGCGAGATTGTCCCTAAGCAATTGACTACTTTACTAGACCGATAGCAAGTTTTATGTGGGAGAGGCCACTGCTAGCATGTCATCCCTTACTCGGAATTCTATGCACTTATGATTGGAACTATTAGCAAGCATCCGCAACTACTAACGCTCATTAAGGAAAAACCCAACCATAGCATTAAGATATATTGGTCCCCCTTCAATCCCGTATGCATCATTTTTTATGCTAGGTTGAAGCTTATGTCACTCTTGCCCTCCAATACATAGTCCTATCAACATACAACTAACCCTATGGTGTGATCCACGTGTGCGCTCATATGATGGGCACCAAAGGACAACAACATAACCACAAGCAAATTAAATCAATCATAGCAATTCATGAACCACCGATAGGACAACGAAAATCTACTCAAACATCATAGGATGGCAACACATCATTGGATAATAATATGAAGCATAACGCACCATGTTCAAGTAGAGGGTACAACGGGTTAAGGGAGAGTGGACCGCTGTAGATAGAGGGGGGAAGCTGATGGAGATGTTGGTGAAGATGACGGAGGTGTTGGTGTAGATCGCGGTGATGATGATGGCCCCCGGCGGTGTTCCGACGCCACCGGAAGCGAGGGGGAGAGAGCCCCTCCTTCTTCTTCTTCCTTGACCTTCTCCCTAGATGGGAGAAGGGTTTCCCCTCTGGTCCATGGTCTCCATGGCGTGGGAGGGGCGAGACCCCTCCGAGATTGGATATGTCTCTCTGTCTCTCTCTGTTTCTGCGTTATTTTCACCATTTCTTTTATATCCGGAGATCTGTCACTCCGATTGGGTTGAATCTTTCGCCCAGATTTTTCTCATAAAATTAGCTTTCTTGCGACAAAAGAAGAGTGTCAACCGCCTTACGGGGTGCCCACGAGGGTCCAGGGCGCCTGCCTTACAGGCGCGCCACCTCGTGGCCCCCTGCACAAATCTCACGTTGATTTTACTTCCCAAAAATCATAAATTCCAAAATAATTCTCCGTCTGCTTTTATCCCGCTTTGGATTCCGTTTGATATGGGATTCTGCGAAACATAAAACATGCAACAAATAGGAACCGACAATCGCATAATCGGATCAATATGTTACTCCCAAAAATAGTACAAAAAGTTGCCAAAAGTATATGAAAGTTGTATAATATTGGCATGGAACAATCAAAAATTATAGATACGACGGAGACGTATCACGGTTGCCGGTGCTTCATCACCTCTTAGCACAATGGATGACTCGGCCGATTTGGTAGTCTTCCTCCTCTTCTTTTGATGGTTCTCTACACGAGCAATAAGAAAGTAGTTAACATGTGTATACAAAATAGTAATGCAAGAAAGTAGTTAACATGTAATAGAAATTAGAATGCATAGTTGATTACCTCACATCCATCAAAGCAAGCATGTCATCTTTGTTCCCCTTCTTGATCTTTTGCCAATGGTGTCTGTATTCCTTACAAATAGGGCACAAGTGCTAACCAATTTAATTTTGAGCAAATAACTTGAATTTGGATCCATCCTGTGAATGAAAGGGACAACTATGCATCAAACCTATCCCAGATTATTGATAGACAATCTGATCATTAACTAAAATCAATTGAACAACCAAGCAACCTAGTTCCTCAAAGCTAGCCCTCACCTGACCCTTCCGCGGTGCATCCGCACCCTTGTCCGAGCACACCACAGCAACACTGTCGCCATTGGTCACCAATGCTGGATCCACAGCTGCACCAAGGCTTTGAAGGAAATATGCCCTAGAGGCAATAATAAAGTTGTTATTTATATTTCCTTATATCATGGTAAATGTTTATTATTCATGCTAGAGTTGTATTAATCGGAAACTTAGTACATGTGTGAATACATAGACAAACAGAGTGTCCCTAGTATGCCTCTACTTGACTAGCTCGTTAATCAAAGATGGTTAAGTTTCCTGACTGTAGACATGTGTTGTCATTTCATCAACGGGATCACATCATTGGAGAATGATGGACAAGACCCATCCGTTAGCTTAGTATATTGATCGTTTAGTTTTATTGCTATTGCTTTCTTCATGACTTATACATGTTCCTTTGACTATGAGATTATGCAACTCCCAAATACCGGAGGAACACCTTGTGTGCTATCAAACGTCACAACGTAACTGGGTGATTATAAAGATGCTCTACAGGTGTCTCTGAAGGTGTTTGTTGGGTTGGCATAGATCGAGATTAGGATTTGTCACTCCGAGTATCGGAGAGGTATCTCTGGGCCCTCTCGGTAATGCACATCACTATAAGTCTTGCAAGCAATGTGACTAATGAGTTAGTTACAGGATCATGCATTATGGAACGAGTAAAGAGACTTGCCGGTAACGAGATTGAACAATGTATGAGGATACCGACGATCGAATCTCGGGCAAGTAACATACCGATGACAAAGGGAACAACATATGTTGTTATGCGGTTTGACCGATAAAGATCTTCGTAAAATATGTAGGAGCCAATATGAGAATCTAGGTTCCACTATTGGTTATTGACCAGAGATGTGTCTCGGTCATGTCTACATAGTTCTCGAACCCGTAGGGTCCGCACACCTAACGTTCGATGACGATTTGTATTATGAGTTATGTGATTTGGTGACCGAAGTTTGTTCGGAGTCCCGGATGAGATCACGGACATGACGAGGAGTCTCGAAATAGTCGAGAGGTAAAGATTCATATATTGGAAGGTTATATTCGGACGCCGGAATGGTTTCGGGAAGTTTTGGATAAGTTTCGGAGAACCGGGGGTTGCCGGAACCCCCCCCCCCCCGGATGTTAATGGGCCATACATGGGCCTTAGTGGAGGAGAGAGGGCCGGCAAAGGAGGTAGCACCCCCCCCCCCTTGCCAATCCGCATTGGACAAGGGGTGGGGGCGGCACCCCCCCTTTCCCTCTCCTACTCCTTCTTGAAGGAAATATGCCCTAGAGGCAATAATAAAGTTGTTATTTATATTTCCTTATATCATGATAAATGTTTATTATTCATGCCAGAATTGTATTAACCAGAAACTTAGTACATGTGTGAATACATAGACAAACAGAGTGTCACTAGCATGCCTCTACTTTGACTAGCTCGTTAATCAAAGATGGTTAAGTTTCCTAACCATAGATGTGTGTTGTCATTTGATGAACGGGATCACATCATTAGAGAATGATGTCATTGACTTCACCCATCCGTTAGCTTAGCACTATGATCGTTTAGTTTATTACTATTGCTTTCTTCATGACTTATACATGTTCCTATGACTATGAGCTTATGCAACTCTCGAATATCGGAGGAACACTTAGTGTGCTATCAAACGTCACAACATAACTGCGTGATTATAAAGATGCTCTACGGTGTCTCCGATGGTGTTTGTTGGGTTGGCATAGATCGAGATTAGGATTTGTCTCTTCGTGTTACGGAGAGGTATCTCTGGGCCCTCTCGGTAATGCACATAACTATAAGCCTTGCAAGCAATGTGACTAATGAGTTAGCTGCGGGATGATGCACTACGGAACGAGTAAAGAGACTTGCCGGTAACGAGATTGACCTAGGTATTGAGATACCGACGATCGAATCTCGGGCAAGTAACATACCGATGACAACGGGAACAACATATGTTGTTATGCGGTTTGACCGATAAAGATCTTCATAGAATATGTGGGAGCCAATATGAGCATCTAGGTTCCGCTATTGGTTATTGACCAGAGATGAGTCTCAGTCATGTCTACGTAGTTCTCGAACTCGTAGGGTCCGCACACTTAACGTTCGATGACGATCGGTATTACAAGTTTATATGTTTTGATGTACCGAAGGTAGTTCGGGGTCCCGGATGTGATCACGGACATGATGAGGAGTCTCTAAATGGTCGAGACATAAAGATCAATATATTGGAAGGCTATGTTTGGACATCGGAATGGTTCCGGATGAGTTCGGGCATTTACAGGAGTACCGGGGGGTTACCGATACCCCCCGGGGAGTCAAAGGGCCTTATTGGGCCTTAGTGGGAGAGAGGAGGAGGCGTCCAGTTGGAGGGTGCGCCCCCCAAGACCAATACGAATTGGGTGGGGGCCGGCCCCCTTTCCTTCCCTCTCTCTCCCTCTTCCTTCTTCTCCTACTCCTACTAGGAAAGGGGGAAACCTACTCCTACTGGGAGTAGGAATCCCCCCTTGGGCGCGCCCTATGAGGGTCGGCCCTTCCCTCCTCCACTCCTTTATATACGGGGGAGGGGGGCACCCCATAGACACACAAGTTGACATTTGTCTTAGCCGTGTGCGGTGCCCCCCGACACCATATTCAACCTCGGTCATATCGTCGTAGTGCTTAAGCGAAGCCCTGTGTTGGTAACTTCATCATCACCGTCATCACGCCGTTGTGCTGACGAAACTCTCCCTCGACCTCAACTGGATCTAGAGTTCGTGGGACGTCACCGAGCTGAACGTGTGCAGATCGCGAAGGTGACGTACCTTCGGTGCTAGGATCGGTCGGATCGTGAAGACGTACGACTACATCAACTGCGTTGTCATAACGCTTCCGCTTTCGGTCTACGAGGGTACATAGACAACAATTTGCCCTCTCGTTGCTATGCATCTCCTAGATAGATCATGTGTGATCGTAGGATTTTTTTGAAATTACTGCGTTCCCCAATAGTGGCATCCGAGCCAGGTCTATGCGTAGATGTTATATGCACGGGTAGAACACAAAGAGTTGCGGGTGATAATAGTCATACTGCTTACCAGCATGTCATACTTTGATTCGGCGGTATTGTTGGATGAAGAGGCTCAGATCTACATTACGCGTACGCTTACGCGAGCCTGGTTCTACCGACGTGCTTCGCACACAGGTGGCTAGTGGGTGTCTGTTTCTCCAACTTTAGTTGAATCAAGTATGACTACGCCCGGTCCTTGTTGAAGGTTAAAACAACACATTTAACGAAAAATCGTTGTGGTTTTTGATGCGTACGTAAGAACGGTTCTTGCTAAGCTCGTAGCAGCCACGTAAAACTTGCAACAACAAAGTAGAGGACATCTAACTAGTTTTTGCAGGGGCTTGTTGTGATGTGATATGGTCAAGACGTGATGATATATAAATTGTTGTATGAGATTATCATGTTTTGTTAAAGTTATCGGCAACTGGCAGGAGCCTTATGGTTGTCTCTTTATTGCATAAGATGCAAGCGCCATATAATTGCTCTACTTTATCCTATGCGATAGCAATAGTTGCAAATGCAATAGTTGGCGAGACAACCATGTAAGGACACGTTGATAGAGATCAAGATGATGGAGATCATGGTGTCATGCCGGTGACGATGGAGATCATGACGGTACTTTGGAGATGGAGATCAAAGGCACAAGATGATGATGCCATATCATGTCACATATTTTGATTGCATGTGATGTTTATCTTTTATACATCTTATTTTGCTTAGTTCGGCGGTAGCTTTATAAGATGATTCCTTACTAAAATTTCAAGGTGTAAGTGTTCTCCCTGAGTATGCACCGTTGCGACAGTTCTTCATGCTGAGACACCACGTGATGATCGGGTGTGATAAGCTCTACGTTCACATACAATGGGTGCAAGCCAGTTTTGCACACGCAGAATACTCGGGTTAAACTTGACGAGCCTAGCATATGCAGATATGGCCTCGAAACACTGAGACCAAAAGGTCAAGCGTGAATCATATAGTACTCCCTCCGTTCGGAATTACTTGTCTCGATAATGGATGCATCTAGAACTAAAATACGTCTAGATACATCCATTTCCGTGACAAGTAATTCCGAACGGGGGGAGTAGATATGATCAACATAATGATGTTCACCATTGAAAACTACTCCATCTCACGTGATGATCGGACATGGTTTAGTTGATATGGATCACGTGATCACTTAGATGATTAGAGGGATGTCTATCTAAGTGGGAGTTCTTAAGTAATATGATTAATTGAACTTTAATTTATCATGAACTTAGTCACGATAGTATTTGCATAACTATGTTGTAGATCGGTAGCTTCGCGATGCGACTCCCGTTTATTTTTGATATGTTCCTAGAGAAAAACTATGTTGAAAAATGATAGTAGCAATGATGCGGACTAGGTCCGTGATCTGAGGATTGCCCTCGTTGTTGCACAGAAGAATTATGTCCTTAATGCACCGCTAGGTGACAGAACTATTGCGAGGAGGCGGAATCACGGGCGTTATGAACGTTTGACAAAGCTCGGTATGATGACTAATTGATAGTTCAGTGCACCATGCTTTATGGCTTAGAACCGGGACTTCAAAAACGTTTTGAACGTCACGGAGCATATGAGATGTTCCAAGAGTTGAAATTAGTATTTCAGACTCATGCCCATGTCGAGAGGTATGAGACCTCTGACAATACTTTGCCTACAAGATGGAAGAGAATAGCTCAACCAGTGAGCATGTGCTCAGATTGTCCGGGTACTACAATTGCTTGAATCAAGTGGGAGTTAATCTTCCAGATAATATAGTAATTTACAAAGTTCTCTAGTCACTATCACCAAGTTACTAGAACTTCGTGATGAACTATAATATGCAAGGGATAACGAAAACAATTCCCAAGCTCTTCGCGATGCTAAATCAGCAAAGGTAGAAATCAAGAAAAGCATCAAGTGTTGATGGTTAACAAGACCACTAGTTTCAAGAAAAGGGCAAAGGGATATAAAGGGAACTTCAAGAAGAATGACAAACAAGTTTTCACTCCCGTGAAGAAACCCAAAGCTAGACTCAAGCCTAAAACTGAGTGCTTCTACTGCAAAGGAAATGGTCACTGGAAGTGGAACTGCCCTAGATATTTGGCGGATAAGAAGGATGGCAAAGTGAAAGGTATATTTGATATACATGTTATTGATGTGTACTTAACTAATGCTCGCAGTAGCGCCTAGGTATTTGATACTGGTTCTGTTGCTCATATTTGCAACTCGAAACAGGGGCTACGGATTAAGCAAAGATTGGCTAAGGACGAGATGGCGATGCGCGTGGGAAATGGTTCCAAAGTTGATGTGATCACGGTCGGCACGCTACCTCTACATCTACCTTCGGGATTAGTTTTAGACCTGAGTAATTGTTATTTGGTGCCAGGGTTGAGCATGAACATTATATCTAGATCTTGTTTGATGCGAGACGATTATTCATTTAAATCAGAGAATAATGGTTGTTCTATTTATATGAGTAATATCTTTTATGGTCATGCACCCTTGATGAGTGGTCTATTTTTGTTGAATCTCGATAGTAGTGATACACATACTCATAGTATTGAAGCCAAAAGATATAAGTTCAATAATGATATTGCAACTTATTTGTGGCACTGCCGTTTAGGTCATATTGGTGTAATGCGCATGAAGAAAATCCATGCAGATGGACTTTTGGAATCACTTGATGCTTCCGAACCATGCCTCATGGCAAGATGATTAAGACTCCGTTCTCCGGAACAATGGAGCGAGCAACTGACTTATTATAAATAATACATACCGATGTATGCAATCCGACAAGTGTTGAGGCTCGCGGCGGGTATCGTTATTTTCTGACCTTCACAGATGATTTGAGCAGATATGGGTATATCTACTTAATGAAACACAAGTCTGAAACATTTGAAAAGTTCAAAGAATTTCAGAGTGAAATGGAGAATCATCGTAACAAGAAAATAAAGTTTCTACGATCTGATCGGAGAGGCGAATATTTGAGTTACGAGTTTGGACTTCAATTAAAAACAATGTGGAATAGTTTCACAAACTCATGCCACCTGGAACACCACAGCGTAATGGTGTGTCCGAATGTCGTAACCGCACTTTATTAGATATGGTGTGATATATGATGTCTCTTACCGATTTACCACTATCGTTTTGGGGTTATGCATTAGAGACAGCTGCATTCACGTTAAATAGGGCACCATCTAAATCCGTTGAGACGACACAGTATGAACTGTGGTTTAGCAAGAAACCTAAGCTGTCATTTCTTAAAGTTTGGGGTTGCGATGCTTATGTGAAAAAGTTTCAACCTGATAAGCTCGAACCCAAATCGGAGAAGGGCGTCTTCATAGGATACCCAAAAGAAAATGTTGGGTACACCTTCTATTACAAGAACCGAAGGCAAGATCTTTGTTGCTAAGAAGGAATCCTTTCTAGAGAAGGAGTTTCTCTCGAAAGAAGTGAGTGGGAGGAAAGTAGAACTTGATGAGGTAATTGTACCTTCTCCCGAATTGGAAAGTAGTTCATCACAGAAATTAGTTCTAGTGATGCCTACACCAACTAAGTGAGGAAGTTAATGGTGATGATCATGAAACTTTGGATCATGTTACTACCGAACCTCATAGGTCAACCAGAGTACGTTCTGCACCAGAGTGGTACGGTAATCCTGTTCTGGAAGTCATGTTACTAGACCATGACGAACCTACGAACTATGAGGAAGCGATGTTGAGCCCAGATTCCGCGAAATGGCTTGAGGCCATGAAATCTGAGATGGGATCCATATATGAGAACAAAGTATGGACTTTGGTTGACTTGCTCGATGATCAGCAAGCCATAGAGAATAAAATTGATTTTTAAGAGGAAAACAGACGCTCATAGTAGTGTTACTATCTACAAAGCTCGAATTGTCGCAAAAATATTTTCGACAAGTTCAAGGTGTTGACTACAATGAGATTTTCTCACTTGTATCGATGCTTAAAAGTCTGTCCAAATCATGTTAGCAATTGCCGCATTTTATGAAATTTGGCAAATGGATGTCAAACCTGCATTCCTTAATGGGTTTCTTAAAGAAGACTTGTATATGATGCAACAAGAAAGTTTTGTCAATCCTAAAGGTGCTAACAAAATGTGCAAGCTCCAGCGATCCATCTATGGACTGGTGCAAGCATCTAGGAGTAGGAATATACGCTTTGATGAGTTGATCAAAGCATATAGTTTTATACAGACTTGCCGTGAAGCCTATTTACAAGAAAGTGAGTGGGAGCACTCTGACCTTTACGATAAGTATATGTGAATGACATATTGTTGATCGGAAATGATGTAGAATTTTTTGGAAAGCATAAAGGAGTGTTTGAAAGGAGTTTTTCAAAGAAATCTATAGAGATAGATCAAGACGCTTGATAAGATTTTTTTCAATGAGTGCATACCTTGACAAGATTTTGAAGTAGTTCAAAATGGAACAGTCAAAGAAGGAGTTCTTGCCTGTGTTGCAAGGTGTGAAGTTGAGTAAGACTCAAAACCCG
The DNA here is from genome assembly GCA_021605145.1 of Aegilops bicornis. NCBI lineage: Eukaryota > Viridiplantae > Streptophyta > Magnoliopsida > Poales > Poaceae > Aegilops > Aegilops bicornis. Next base: position 742,598,299 of record CM038673.1, read on the forward strand.
ACCACAACAGAAAGTAGAAAGAGAATGAAAGTCATTCCCTATGCCTCAGTCATAGGTTCTATAAAGTATGCTATGCTATGTACCAGACCTATTGTGTACCCTACCCTGAGTTTGGCAAGGGAGTACAATAGTGATGTAGGAGTAGATCATTGGACATCGGTCAAAATTATCCTTAGAGAACTAAGGAAATATTTCTCGGTTATGGAGGTAATAAAGAGTTCGTTGTAAAGAGTTACGTCATGTCGCGACCAGACCCGAATGGATCTAGCGCTCTGTACTCAGTGTCATCCTGGATCAAGAATCTTGACTGACAAGATACTTGAAGGATTTATAGCAGAGTAGCAATCACACACTTATTACATCGTTGTCCACAAGGGAACTTAATACAATAATATGGCTTAAGGCCATCTAATAATAACAATGGAAGGCTTGGAAAACGAGTGAGTCCATCAACTCCAAACGCATCACCGAGTATAGAACCACAACCTAACATCTTACTCGTCGTGCGAAAAGTACGCAACATGAAAAGTTGCAGCCAAAACGGTCAAGACATGGAATATGCTGGCAATGTAACACGTAAAGAGCAATGAATGAATAATCCTATACTACATGCATATATGGCTGGTGGTAAGGCTCTACGGTTACATTTTGCGAAAAGCCAATTTTTCCCTACATCAAAGGAATAAATTTTTTTAACTATCATGGTGGTTGTTAAACATTGAAGATGGTTGACAGCATCCTCAATCCCAATTAAAAGTACTCATTAAAAACCCAATACATTTATTTTAGAAGTAACATGTTGAGATTCACATGATAATCAAGTACTAGATACTCAAGATTTGTCCATAACCGGGGACACGGCTAATCATGATTAGTTTATACACTCTGCAGAGGTTTATGCACTTTTCCCCACAAGACTCGATCGCCTCCGCTTGGTTCTCGCACTACATGGTGTTTGAGAAGCGGATGACCGAGACATAGTCTTTCGTAAGCGCTTAGCACCTTACATGTGGGTAGACCGTACCAACCTACATCCCCTACATCAGCTAGTCTGCCCGTAAGAGTTCGCACAACTTAGTCAACTACGCCAGAGCCCATAATTGGCTTGTGGCTGCACACGGAAGTTTCTAGTTTGAATAATCTCATGATCCCTTAGAGCACGGGTGGCGGTCCAAGAAATACAGGGCAAATCTGATAGAAACCAGGTGCCTCAATCCACCCAGGATGTGTGTTTAGGTTGCCACCTTAGCTAAACCATTAATTAACAATCTCACATCTGTCATGGATATTCACTCACCCAATCCACGTCTACTAGCATAGCATGGCATAATCAAGCAAACGTAGAAGTAACTCCCAAGGTTTTCATAAGTAAAACAGTAATAGGTACTACCTCAATCTACTTCCCATCCCACAATTTAATTAGATCCTAAACATGCAAGTGTTTGAGGGTTTGATCTAATGCATAAACTGGGTAGTAGAAAAGGTATGATCAAAGTGTTACTTGCCTTGTCGATGATTCGCGAGTCCTAGAGATTGAAATAACAAGCGGCACTCCGGGTGATCTAACGCAGACAAACAACAAGCATACAATAAGTACTCATCTAATGAACAGGAAATCTCGAATAAAAGATCTAACCAGATAGTTCAACTTAAGAACCACAGTTGCAAAAGAATCGAATCAAATAAAGCATCGAAAGTCGGAACTCGAGAGAGAACGACTTCGGTTTAGCAATCTGAAATTAGGTCAAAATTTCACAGTAGCAAAACTCTGTGAAAATAGGTTAGTCGAACGGCGGTTTCGTTCTGAAACTCCAGTGCGCTTGAATCACTGATTAGATAAACGAGCAAGAAATAAAACAGTTTTGAAAATCGGATCAGAAATCGAATCTAAAAAAATAACGGATTAAATCCGATTTAAAAGAAAACGACGAACGATCTAAATAACGGACGTTCGTTAACAGAACTAATCCAACGAACACGTTCATTGAAACGAACGGTTCGGTGAACGTTCGTTAATTAAGAAAACCGAAAAAAAATAAAACCAATCTAGGTTTTTTAAAAAAAACCGAACATCTTTTTTTTTAAATAAACCGGATCGGGTTTTTCTCGCGAAAACCGGATCGGCGGGCGGCGAGGTCGGCTACTGGGGCTCTTCACGGGCGAGGTCCGCTGGGCTTTGGGGCGGGGTCCCATGGGGTCGGGAGGGCTCCGGGCGGCGGGTTCCGCGTCGGGCGAGGGGCGGGCGTGGCGGCGGCTCGGCGGGCAAGGGGTTCGGCCGGGCGCGGTGAGGGCGGGTCGAGGTGAGGGAGAGGGGCGGCGGCGGTTATAAAGGGGGCCGTTTCCTTGGGAGGGGGGCAAGGAGGCCGGGTCGAGGCGGGACTCGGCGGCGGAGACCGAGGCGGGCGCGGCGAGGGAGAGGAGGAGGTGGGTGGGGGGGCCTGGGGCTGGCTGGCTGGGGCTGGGCCTCGGTCCAGGGGGAGCGCGTGATTTTTTAAATTAAACCAAAAGCGAATAAAAAAATACCAAATGAATTCCAAATTAAATAAAACAAATTTTCCCGACTCCTAAAAATGAGTCGAACAAAATGAACTTTAAAAACAAAATACTTGCATAAAATTTTTAAAATGCTCATTTTTGCCTAAGCAAAATAAATCTTCCAAAACCAAATTTGGTTTATTTATAATATCTTCATTTTTCCTAATTGCTTGGGAAAGTCATATTATTCCCTCTCAAAATCTTTTTATAGGAAAATGTTATGAAGATAATTTAAATAAATCCAATGATCCTATTTTCAAGATTTGGAAAATCCCAAATATGAAAATAATGAAACTTCCAACTCTCTTCGAGGGTCCTTGAGTTGCGTGAAATTTCTAGGATCGGAAAATGCGAGAGAAATATGATATGCATGATGATCTAATGTATAACATTCCAAATTGAAAATTTGGGATGTTACAAACCTACCCCCTTAAGATGAATCTCGCCCTCGAGATTCGGGTTAACTAGAAAATAGGTGAGGGTGGTCCTTAAGCAAAACTTCCTCTCTTTCCCAGGTGGCTTCATCCTCGGTGTGGTGGCTCCTTGAACTTTGCAAAACTTGATAACCTTCTTTGCGGGTAACTCTGCTTTGGCATAATCGAGAATCTTAACGGTTTTTCCTCATATGTCAAGTCATCCTTCAACTGAATTGCTTCCAATGGTACTGTGTCTCTTAACGGTACCTCTGCTATCTCGGGGTGACATTTCTTCAACTGAGAAACATGGAATACATCATGAACTCCTGACAGTCCTTTTGGTAATTCCAACTTATACGCAACTTCTCCCATGCGTTGCAAAATCTTATATGGTCCAACGAAACGGGGTGCTAACTTTCCTTTAACTCCAAAACGCTTAACTCCTCGAAGCGGGGATACTCGAGATATACTCTGTCTCCAACTTCATACTCAATCGCTGGCGCTTTGAATCGGCATAGCTCTTTTATGCGGACTGGGCTATCTTGAGCACATCTCGAATCAACTTAACTTTCTGTTGAGACTCCTTAATCAAATCTGGTCCGAACAATCGACGATCTCGGTTTCGTCCCATAACAATGGTGTCCTGCACCTTCTTCCATACAAAGCTTCGAAAGGTGCCATCTTCAAACTGGTTTGGTAACTGTTGTTGTAGGAAAATTCTGCATACGGCAAATTATCATCCCAGCTAGATCCATAATCTAGTGCACAAGCTCTCAGCATGTCCTCCAAAATCTGATTGACTCTCTCGGTGCATCCATCGATTACGTGGGTGGAAAGTCATCTTGAATTCCAATCTAGTTCCCAAGGTTTCGTGCAAGCTGGTTCCAAAATTTCAAGTAAATTGGGTTCCTCATGCGATACAATGCTCCTCGGAACTCCGTGTAAGCATACAATTCTGGTCATGTATATCTTTGCCAACTTAGCACTGCTATAGGTAGTCTTATTTGGAATGAAATGGGCTACCTTTGTTAAGCGGTCGACTATAACCCAAATCGAGTCATATCTGAACGGGTCTTTGGCAATCCTGTGATAAAATCCATGCCTAGTTTATCCCACTTCCATTCGGGTATCGGCAATGGTTGTAACAATCCTCGCCGGCTTCGATGTTCTCGCCTTTACCTTCGACATACATACAAACTGCTACGTACTCGCATAATATCCTTCTTTATTCCGGTCCACCGTAAAGTATTCTTCAAATCCAAATACATCTTGGTATTTCTGGGTGAATCGAATAGGGTGAATCATGGGCTTCTTGTAAAATCAACTTCACGATCTACGGGTCATTGGGCACATAAACACGGTCTTCAAACCATAAGGTATCGTGCTCGTCCTCACGAAATCCTTTAGCTTTTCCTTTGCTCATTTTCTCCTTTATAGAGGCAACTTCCTTATCTCGCCTATACGGGCTTCTCCGATTTTGTCCATTAGTGTCGATTGAATCTCCAATGCTGCTACATAGCCTCTCGGAACTATTTCCAAACATAGCTCTCGAAGGTCCTCGGCTAACTCATTGGGTATTCCTCCCATCATTAGGGTATTGATGTGGCTCTTACGGCTCAATAAATGCCTTTCGACATTAGCCTTCCCGGGTGATAATGCAATCTCATGTCATAATCCTTGATAAGCTCTAACCATCTCCTTTATGCGAGATTCAATTCATACGTGTGAAGATGTACTTCAAACTCTTGTGATCCGTATATACTTCACAATGATTTCCAATGAGAAAATGTCTCCACGTCTTCAAGGCATGCACTGTGGTACTGCTAACTCCAAATCATGAGTGGCATAATTCAACTCATGAGGCTTAAGTTGTCGTGAAGCATACGAGACAACTCTTCCTTCCTACATAAGCACTTGCTCCAAGTCCTCGGCGTGAAGCGTCATAATACACCTCATAATCCTTAGTCCGATCCGCAATATCAAAGCTGGTGAGGTAACCAATCTTTTCTTCAACTCTGAAAACTTGCCTCACAGGTCCTCGGTCCATATGAATTTATTTTCCTTCTTCAACAATTACATCATAGGCTTAGCAATCCTTGAGAAATTCTCAATGAATCTTCGGTAGTATCCTGCGAGTCCAAGGAAACTCCGAATCTCTCCAACGGTCGTTGGTGCTTCCCATTTGGTTACGGTCTCAACTTTCGTGGGGTCAACTGCTATCCCTTCTCCGGAAATAACATGTCCGAGAAATCCAACTTCCTTTAACCAAAACTCACATTTCTTTGAACTTGGCATACAACTGGTGTTCCCTCGGTTTCTCAAAACCAATCGCAAATGTTCCTTGTGTTCCTCTTCATTCTTGAGAAAATCAAAATGTCATCAATGAACACCACGACGAACTTATCCAAAAACTCCATAAACACTTTGTTCATCGGGTTCATGAAATAGGCTGGTGCGTTAGTCGATCCAAATGACATAACGGTATACTCGTATAGTCCATATCTCGTGGTAAATGCTTGTCTTGGGTATGTCCTGTTCCCGAATCTTCAATCGATGGTACCACGATCGCAAGTCGATCTTGGAAAACACCTTGGCTCCTTGCAAGCGATCAAGCAGATCATTTATCATAGGTAGTGGGTACTTGTTCTTGATTGTTACTTCATTCAATCCACGATAATCAACAACCATTCTTAACGATCCATCCTTCTTCTCCACTAGCAAAGCGGGTGATCCCCAAGGTGAAGAACTTGGGCGTATAAAACCTTTATCCAATAGTTCCTTAATCTGCTTCTTGATTTCCGCCAAATCCTGTGCGGGCATCCTATCTGATCGCAACCGATATAGGGCCTGTTCACAGCAGCATTTCGATCAAAAACTCAATGTCTCTATCCGGTGGCATTCACGGCAACTCTTAGGAAATACATCGGAAAATCCTTCACCACCGGTACTTCTTCCTGTACCACTCCTGATAAGCAATTAATTTGTGCTCTCCTCGGCTCGTGCCGTGATACATACTTAATCCTTCTTCCTTCTGGTGTGGTGAGCAAAATTGACTTTGTGGTACAATCTATGTTTCCTCCATACTTTGATAACCAATCCATTCCTAATATCACATCCAATCCTTGGGATTCCGAACTATTAGGTCCGAGGGGAAAACATAGTGTCCAATCCTTAGTGGCGGTCGATCACACCATTTACTAGCCATGTACTCGCTCGGGTGAGGTTACTAGCATGGGTGACCTAAGGGCTTGGGTTGGTAACTTGTACTTATCCACAAATCCCCTTGATATGTATGAATGTGATGCACCGATGATCGAAAAGAACTTGTGCAGTAAATGACTTAACCAAAAACTTACCGATTACTGCATCAGGCTGATCTTCAACCTCCTCCACTTCAAGGTGGTTCACCTGTCCTCTATTGAAAGGGTTGGGCTTCTTTCCAGAGCTTCCATTGCCATTTCCATTATGGCCTTACGACAGTCATTTGCATAGTGCCCGATCTTGCGGCACTTAAAGCAAGTAACATGACTCAGTCTACTTTGGATGGTGTTGACGGGTTGGTGCGATTACGTCCGTTGCTTCCTCCATTCCCGTTCCCATTCTTGGTGCTGTTATGGTTATGCGAATTGCCTCCTCCATGGGTATCTGAAACCGTATTCTGATTTAGGGGTATAACGAGGTTTCTGCCGAGCTCGAGTTATACTTCCCTTGTCCATACTTCCGCTTGCAGTTCTCAATTCTTCTTTGCTTTCCTTCAATCATGAGGGCTCGGTCTACTAACTCACGGTAGTTATTGAAACTTGCTACCATCAACGGCATCTTGAACTCATCATTCGGTCCTTCTAGAAACTTCTCCCGCTTAGCTGCATCCGTAGCAACGTCATCCGGGGCATAACGTGCTAATTTACTAAAGTCATCCACGCATCTTGTAACAGTCCTTCCTCTGGCGTAAGTTGCGAAACTCACGCTTCTTCATGGCCATAGCTCCTGCTTTGAAACATGGGCTGTGAAAAGCTTCTTGGCCCGATCCCATGTGGCGGTGTCTCACCGGGTAAGTGGCTGTGAAATTCTCCCACCATCTTTGCTGCGGGTCCTTGGTCGATCTTGCGCAAACTTCGCTCTTTCTCCATCCGTGCATCCTGCAGTGGTCAGCTCCTTCCTATCTTGCGGAGCCGGTCATACGCTACAATTGGCTCGGTGCTCTTTGGAATACACCGGCGGGTTTAGTCTAAGGAAGCGGGTCGAGATGATCCGCGGTGGTGGTGGTGGCGGTGGGTTGTTGTTGTTGTTGCCACAGTTACGCACCAATGTTTGAATCGAGGGTATTCTGCTTTGAATCAATTGGGTGATCTCTGGCGGGAAAACAAATCCGGGTCGGCGTCTCGGAGGCATCGATGGGTTTAGAAAAGATGAGAATTTAGAATAGAATGAGGTCTAAGGAAATCACTACCCAAATGCACATGAGCAAAAGCACACAAAATCACTTCATTCACCAAACAAGGGTTTACAACGATCTAACTATCGCAAAAGTGCGTGTACTATAATGTTTACATGGAGGAAATACTACTAATATGTGGGGACTTCTACTAATTTGAACCGTGGAAGACTCCATAATGTACTGCTCGACCGTCTTCAAAGTCGGGTTCGCTTGGATCCGAATCGGTGTCGTCGATGTTGATGTAGTCGCTTGGGTGATCGACATCTTGGTCTTCATTCCGAGCGCCAACTTCTTCTTGAGTTCTTCAATCTCGTACTTAAGATCGTTATTGTGTCTTGCTAGAGCTACGATCTCGTCCATATAGTCCTTGCGAGTTGTCTTGAGTTCTTCTTCAAGCTCGATGATCCTTCCTTTTGCATTTTGCAACTCCAACATATCATTGCACATCTGGTTCTCTGGCGCCGAATGTGCTGGTTTAACTCTGGATAAATGCCGCAATGGACCTATCCTTCTTAGTGTTGACGACTTCCCATTTGTCGTCTCGGCGTCATAAATCTGGTAGATTGTGTCCTTAAGGTCTTCTTGATAAACTTCTCCAATGCGTCCCATGGTGATGTGAGCTGCCATGCTCTTTCCCGGACTCCAAGTTGGTGCCTGAAAACACTATCTATAGGCTTGGTGATTGGGGCGAATGTCCTTCTGGAACGTGAGCATGAATCTTCCGGTAGCTCCTCTTGAGCAGTGGGCGTTGAAAGTTCGGTGAAGCTTGGTAATCCAATGTTCGGTACTTGGTAACTTCCTTCAAGTGAAATCCAAATGGTGTGCCTTCATCTGGTTGGGTGTACTTGATCTTGGCGTCCGTCATCCTAAAGAGAGTAGAAAAGATGAGGAGTTAGAAATTGAGAAGATAGTAGTGTTCTATGGCTTTTTCTTAGTGGTCGTTTCCTATATTCTGCGTGTGCTCTGTTACCATTCTCTGTCGCGACCTGACACGTATGTATCTAGCTCTCTGTACTCAGTGTCATCCCTGGATCGATGTCTTGACAAAGACAAGATGCCGAAGGATTTATAGCAGAGTGGCAATCACACACTTATTACATCGTTGTCCACAAGGGAACTTAATACAATAATATGGCTTAAGGCCATCTAATAATAACAATGGAAGGCTTGGAAAGCGAGTGAGTCCATCAACTCCGGTAACATCATTGAGTATAGAACCACAACCTAACATCTTACTCGTCGTGCGAAAAGTCTGCAACATGAAAAGTTGCAGCCAAAAACGGGTCGACACATGGAATATCTTTGGCAATGTAACACGTAAAGAGCAATGAATGAATAAGCCTATACTACATGCATATATGGCTGGTGGTAAGGCTCTCTGATTTACATTTTGCGAAAAGCCAATTTTTCCCTACATCAAAGGAATAATTTTTTTAACTATCATGGTGGTTGTTAAACATTGAAGATGGTTGTGACATCCTCAATCCCAATTAAAAGTACTCATTAAAAACCCAATACATTTATTTTAGAAGTAACATGTTGAGATTCACATGATAATCAAGTACTAGATACTCAAGATTTGTCCATAACCGGGACACGGCTAATCATGATTAGTTTATACACTCTGCAGAGGTTTGCACTTTTCCCCACAAGACTCGATCGCCTCCGCTTGGTTCTCGCACTACATGGTGTTTGAGAAGCGGATGACCGAGACATAGTCTTTCGTAAGCGCTAGCACCTTACATGTGGGTAGACCGTACCAACCTACATCCCCTACATCGGCTAGTCTGCGCGTAAGAGTTCGCACAACTTAGTCAACTACGCCATGAGCCCATAATTGGCTTGTGGCTGCACACGGAAGTTTCTAGTTTGAATAATCTCATGATCCCTTAGAGCACAGGTGGCGGTCCGAAGAAATCTGAGCAAATCTCGATAGAAACCAGTGCCTCAATCCACCCAGATGTGTTTTTAGTTTTCCACCTTAGCTAAACCATTAATTAACAATCTCACATATGTCATGGATATTCACTCACCCAATCCACGTCTACTAGCATAGCATGGCATAATCAAGCAAACGTAGAAGTAACTCCCAAGGTTTTCATAAGTAAAACAGGTAATAGGTACTACCTCAATCTACTTCCCATCCCACAATTTAATTAGATCCTAAACATGCAAGTGTTTGAGGGTTTGATCTAATGCATAAAATCGGGTAGTAGAAAAGGTATGATCAAAGTGTTACTTGCCTTCTTGATGATCCATGAGTCCTAGAGATTCGAAATAACAAGCGGCGCACTCCGGGTGATCTAACGCAGACAAACAACAAGCATACAATAAGTACTCATCTAATGCACAGGAAATCTCGAATAAAAGATCTAACCAGATAGTTCAACTTAAGAACCACAGTTGCAAAAGAATCGAATCAAATAAAGCATCGAAAGTCGGAACTCGAGAGAGAACGACTCGGTTTAGCAATCTGAAATTAGGTCAAAATTTCACAGTAGCAAAACTCTGTGAAAATAGGTTAGTCGAACGGCGGTTTCGTTCTGAAACTCCGGTGCGCTTGAATCACCGATTAGATAAACGAGCAAGAAATAAAACAGTTTTGAAAATCGGATCAGAAATCGAATCTGAAAAATAACGGATTAAATCCGATTTAAAAGAAAAACGACGAACGATCTAAATAACGGACGTTCGTTAACAGAACTAATCCAACGAACACGTTCATTGAAAGAACGGTTCGGTGAACGTTCGTTAATTAAGAAAACCGAATAAAAATAAAACCAATCTAGGTTTTAAAAAAAACCGAACATTTTTTTTTAAAATAAACCGGATCGGGTTTTTCTCGCGAAAACCGGATCGGCGGGGCGGCGAGGTCGGCTACCTCCGGGCTCTTCACGGCGAGGTCGTGAGGCTCAGTTAGGCGGGGTCCCATGAGGTCGGAGGGCTCCGGCGGCGGGTTCGGCGTCGGGCGGGCGAGGGGCGGCGGGCGGCGGCCTCGGCGGCGGCGGGTTCAGTCGGCGCTGGGTGAGGGCGGGTCGAGGTGAGGGAGAGGGGGCGGTTATAAAGGCGGTTTCCTTGGGGGGAGGGGGAGGCCGGGTCGAGGCGGGACTCGGGCGGCGGCGGGCGGCGGGAGACCGAGGGCGCCAAGTGAGGAGAGGAGGGAGGTGGGCGGGCGCTGGGCCGGGGCTGGCTGGGCTGGCTGGCCTCAGTCTGGGGGAGCGCATGATTTTTTAAATTAAACCAAAACGAATAAAAAAAATACCAAATGAATTCCAAATTAAATAAAACAAATTTTCCCCGACTCCTAAAAATGAACAAAATGAACTTTAAAAACAAAATACTTGCATAAAATTTTTAAAATGCTCATTTTTGCCTAAGCAAAATAAATCTTCCAAAACCAAATTTGGTTTATTTATAATATCTTCATTTTTCCTAATTGCTTGGGAAAGTCATATTATTCCCTCTCAAATCTTTTTATAGGAAAATGTTATGAAGATAATTTAAATAAATCCAATGATCCTATTTTCAAGATTTGGAAAATCCCAAATATGAAAATAATGAAACTTCCAACTCTCTCCGAGGGTCCTTGAGTTGCGTGAAATTTCTAGGATCGGAAAATGCGAGAGAAATATGATATGCATGATGATCTAATGTATAACATTCCAAATTGAAAATTTGGGATGTTACACGTCAATGCAAGCTTTGACACCGATCTGGATGACTTTGAGTCTCGATCTATAGATACATACCGAAAGTGGGAGCAATTAGCTAGAGTAGCTCCGTGCAGAGCATTGTAGACATAGAAATTTGCAAAATATATACGGATCTGAATGTTGTAGACCCCTAGACTAAAATTTATCTCACAAGCAAAACATGATCACACATTAGTGCTCTTGGGTGTTAATCACATGGCGATGTGAACTAGATTATTGACTCTAGTAAACCCTTTGGGTGTTGGTCACATGGCGATGTGAACTATGGGTGTTAATCACATGGTGATGTGAACTATTGGTGTTAATCACATGGTGATGTGATCTAGATTATTGACTCTAGTGGAAGTGGGAGACTGAAGGAAATATGCCCTAGAGGCATAATAAAGTTGTTATTTATATTTCCTTATATCATGATAAATGTTTATTATTCATGCCAGAATTGTATTAATCGGAAACTTAGTACATGTGTGAATACATAGACAAGCAGTGTCACTAGTATGCCTCTACTTTGACTAGCTCGTTAATCAAAGATGGTTAAGTTTCCTAACCATGGACATGTGTTGTCATTTGATGAGCAGGATCACATCATTAGAGAATGATGTGATTGACTTGACCCATCCGTTAGCTTAGCACTATGATCGTTTAGTTTATTGCTATTGCTTTCTTCATGACTTATACATGTTCCTATGACTATGAGATTATGCAACTCCCGAATACCGGAGGAACACTTAGTATGCTATCAAACGTTCAACATAACTGGGTGATTATAAAGATGCTCTACAGGTGTCTCCGATGGTGTTTGTTGGGTTGGCATAGATCGAGATTGGGATTTTGTCACTCCGTATTACGGAGAGGTATCTCTGGGCCCTCTCGGTAATGCACATCACTATAAGCCTTGCAAGCAATGTGACTAATCGGGCAAGTAACATACCGATGACAAAGGGAACAACGTATGTTGCTATGCGGTTTGACCGATAAAGATCTTCGTAGAATATGTGGGAGCCAATATGAGCACCCAGGTTCCGCTATTGGTTATTGACCGGAGATGAGTCTCGATCATGTCTACATAGTTCTCGAACCCGTAGGGTCCGCACGCTTAACGTTCAATGACGATCGATATTATGAGTTTATGTGTTTTGATGTACCGAAGGTAGTTCGGAGTCCGGGATGTGATCACAGACATGACGAGGAGTCTTGAAATGGTCGAGACATAAAGATCGATATATTGGAAGGCTATGTTTGGACATCGGAATGGTTCAGGATGAGTTCGGGCATTTATCGGAGTACCGGGGGGTTACCGGAACCCCCTCGGGAAGTCAATGGGCCTTATTGGGCCTTAGTGGGAGAGAGGAGGAGGTGGCCAGGTGGAGGGCGCCCCTCCCCCCAAGCCCAATCCGAATTGGGTGGGGGGCCGGTCCACCCTTTCCTTCCCTCTCTCTCCCTCTTCCTTCTTCTCCTACTCCTACTAGGAAAAAGGGAAACCTACTCCTACTGAGAGTAGGAATCCCCCCTTGGGCGCTCCCTATGAGGGCCGGCCCTCCCCTCCTCCACTCCTTTATATACGGGGGAGGGGGCACTGTTGGGGAATGTAGTAATTTCAAAAAAGATTCTACGCACACGCAAGATCATGGTGATGCATAGTAACGAGAGGGGAGAGTGTGTCCACGTAGCCTCGTAGACCGAAAGCGGAAGCGTTTAGCACAGCGCGGTTGATGTAGTCGTACGTCTTCACGATCAGACCGATCAAGTACCGAACGCACGACACCTCTGAGTTCAGCACACGTTTAGCCCGATGACGTCCCTCGAACTCCGATCCAGCCGAGTGTTGAGGAGAGTTTCACAAGACGACGGCGTGGTGACGATGATGATGTTCTATCGACGCAGGCTTCGCCTAAGCACCGCTTCTGAAGATTATCGAGGTGGACTATGGTGGAGGGGGGCACCGCACACGGCTAAAGATCAAACGATCAATTGTTGTGTCTATGGGGTGCCCCCTGCCCCCGTATATAAAGGAGTGGAGGAGGTGGGAGAGGGCTGGCCCCTATGGCGCGCTTTGGAGGAGTCCTACTCCCACCGGGAGTAGGATTCCCCCCTTCCAAGTAGTAGGAGTAGGAGTCAAGGAAAGGGAAGAGGGAAGAGAAGGAAGGAGGGGGCGCCGCCCCTCCCCCTAGTCCAATTCAGACTAGTCAATGGGGGGGGGCGGCCTGCCTCTCCCTCTCCCCTAAAGCCCAATAAGGCCCATATACTTCTTCCCCCGTATTCCCGTAACTCCCCGGTACTCCGAAAAATACCCGAACCACTCAGAATCTTTCCGATGTCCGAATATAGTCGTCCAATATATTGATCTTTACGTCTCGACCATTTTGAGACTCCTCCTTATGTCCCCGATCTCATCCGGGACTCCGAACTACCTTCGGTACATCAAATCACATAAACTCATAATACAATCCTCATCGAACTTTAAGCGTGCGGACCCTACGGGTTCGAGAACTATGTAGACATGACCGAGACACGTCTCCGGTCAATAACCAATAGCGGAACCTGGATGCTCATATTGGCTCCCACATATTCTACGAAGATCTTTATCGGTCAAACCGCATAACAACATACGTTGTTCCCTTTGTCATCGGTATGTTACTTGCCCGAGATTTGATCGTCGGTATCTCAATACCTAGTTCAACCTCGTTACCGGCAAGTCTCTTTACTTGTTCTGCAATACATCATCCCACAACTAAATCATTAGTTGCAATGCTTGCAAGGCTTAAGTGATGTGCATTACCGAGTGGGCCCAGAGATACCTCTCCGACAATCGGAGTGACAAATCCCAATCTCGAAATACGCCAACCCAACAAGTACCTTCGGAGACACCAGAGAGCACCTTTATAATCACCCGATTCACGTTGTGACGTTTGGTAGCACACAAAGTGTTCCTCCGGTAAACGGAGTTGCATAATCTCATAGTCATAGGAACATGTATAAGTCATGAAGAAAGCAATAGCAACATACTAAACGATCGAGTGCTAAGCTAACGGAATGGGTCAAGTCAATCACATCATTCTCCTAATGATGTGATCCCGTTTATCAAATGACAACTCATGTCTATGGTTAGGAAACATAACCATCTTTGACAAACGAGCTAGTCAAGTAGAGGCATACTAGTGACACTGCTTTGTCTATGTATTCACACATGTATCATGTTTCCGGTTAATATAATTCTAGCATGAATAATAAACATTTATCATGATATAAGGAAATAAATAATAACTTTATTATTGCCTCTATGGCATATTTCCTTCAGGCACCCCATAGACACACAAGTTGACAATTGTCTTAGCTGTGTGCGGTGTCCCACTACACCATATTCCACCTCGGTCATATCGTCGTAGTGCTTAAGCGAAGCCCTGCGTCGCTAACTTCATCATCACCGTCATCACGCCGTCGTGCTGACGAAACTCTCCCTCGACCTCAACTGGATCTAGAGTTCGTGGGACGTCACCGAGCTGAACGTGTGCAGATCGCGGAGGTGTCGTACCTTCGGTGCTAGGATCAGTCGGATCGTGAAGATGTACGACTACATCAACCGCGTTTTCATAACGCTTCCGCTTTCGGTCTATGATGGTACGTAGACAACACTCTCTCCTCTCGTTGTTATGCATCTCCTAGATAGATCTTGCGTGATCGTAGGATTTTTTTTGAAATAACTGCATTCCCCAACACTTCTCTCTTTCCCTCTTTGCTTCTCCGGAAAAAGGAAAAGAAGGAGAGGGAATCCTACTAGGACTAGGGAGTCCTAGTAGGACTCCCCACACCTGGCGCGCCCCCCTTGGGTCGGCCTCCTCCTCCCCCCCCCCCTTTATATACGTGGGAGGGGGGCACCCCAAAGGCACGACAAGTCTTCTCCTGGCCGTGTGTGGTGCCCCCTCCACAGTTACACACCTCGATCATATCGTCGTAGTGCTTAGGCAAAGCCCTGCGCCGGTAACTTCATCATCACCATCACCATGTCGTTCTGCTGACGAAACTCTCCCTCGTCCTCAACTGGATCAAGAGCTTGAGGGACGTCATCGTGCTGAACATGTGCTGAACATGGAGGTGCCGTACGTTCGGTGCTTGGATCGGTTGGATCGTGAGGACGTTCAACTACAACAATCGCGTTACTAAATGCTCCGCTTTCGGTCTACGAGGGTACATGGACACACTCTCTCCTCTCGTTGCTATGCATCCCCTAGATAGATCTTGCATGATCGTAGATTTTTTTTTGAAATACGGCGTTTTCCAACATGCTTGACCCATCCACCGTGCCTTGGCCGTCTTCCGCGGCGGCGTCTCCATCCGCAGCACCGCCTCCATCCATAGCCCTAAGCCACCGCTGCCGCTAGGGTTCGCCGCCACGCTAGGGTTCGGGAGAAAGGGAAGGAGAAGGAGAAGAGATCATCGGGTCGTGAGAGAAGAGAGAGAGGCCGGTTCGGCCTTTGTTTTCTTTTTCCTATGCTTATTATGAAAAAGGGCAATTTCGTCCGACTACAAAGATCTGACGTTGGTCAATACAGATTCTAACGACAATTTTTTCTTTTTGCAAGGGCACCAAATGGACAAGGGTGAAAATGGAGCATTTTTTAAAACTAGGGGCAATCATGAGTAGTGGGATTTAATTAGCTAATGGTAAAATACCATGGATCTAGCTTACATGAAATGTCCCCGCGTCGCTCCCACGAAGCGACACGGGCAGAACTCCATACAAAAGTCGTGTGATATATCTCGAACGTATCTATAATTTTGATTTGTTCATGCTATATTTATATCATTTTGGCATCAATTTATATTATTATTCTGGACTAATCTATAAATTCAGTGCCCAATGTCAATTGTTGTTTTGTGTTGTTTTTGGTCTTTTCAGGAAAATGAATTTTACTAGACCCCAAAAAAATCCAGAGAAAAATCAGCTTAACTTTTAAGTCTAGAAGGTTCTAGGGGTAACAACCATAGGGCATGTGGCTACGTGCCACCCCCACGCGCCAGGGGTGTGTGTGGGCCTGCTGTGTGGCCCACTTGGTGCTCCAATCTACCCCCTATTGGTCACTATGCCTTTATATGCTCCGATCTACAGCCTATCGGTCCCTTTGCCTTTATATGCTTCCGAAAACTTTGGATGTCAAAGATTGTTGTCAGCGACGAGACCATCAATTTTTCTAGGATCAAAGGAAACCCATTGAGCACACATCAATTTTGTCAGAACCGTGTGTCTGTGTGGGGTCATCGCTAGAGTGATGTCTTGTCGATGCAATCATGTTGTTGTAGATGACGTGGTCGATTTCGTCGGTGTGACACGATCTTGTCATCGTTGATGTCGCATCTTGCAGATATGTCTGTAGAGGACGCCAAAGGTGTTCATCTTTGTGGAGGCAGCGACGTGTTGACAAAGATGTCAGTGAAGACCTTGGCGATGAGTGTCTATGATGGCATAGCGGCAAACGTGTAGACGACGATACACCACTTGAAAGTGTCCCTTGCGGTGATGAGTGTCAATGCCCTGTGACAAGTCATCAAATCAGAGGGATATGCCAAGAAGAAATCCATGGAAGTTAGCATTCCAAGAACAATAAGTTGGCACTTTCTTTCAAGCCTACTATTTATTGAGGGAAAACATAAAAAAAGAATGGAGTGGAGTGAAGAATTGCATCCTTTCAACATCGGCAATGTTGTGGGGATGTTGCATGCCGGTGACGTCTCTCATAGGTGTGTTGGATGATGTTTTTTTTGTGGGTGTACTCGTACAATGGATGCCGAGGTGCCCGTGCAGGTTGACTGCGTGTAGATGATCATGGTGGTGTAAAGTTTGTTGTGCGTGCAGTGAAGACATCGTGTCTCATGTCGATGATGAAGGTAAAAGATACCGATGATGGGACTGGTGCCGTACACGCATACAGGTTGTTTGTTGGTACGTGCATGCGAGGTCACTCCGCTTGGCTATGCTCGAGCGGCCTGCCAATCCTCAGCTTGCTATGCTGCAACCCCGTGTAAAGCGCTGGACCGTGTCGTCATCTCGGCCAAGCCGCCCTTTTGAATGCACCTACAACACAGGTGGTGCCACGACATAGTGCAACCTCAGATGTGCACCGCCTTTCGATTACATTGACAATACAACGTCACGGTTGGTCTCGGAGGACCAATGACGTTCAATTACACCGATGGCGCTCCTTGATGTAACGTGTTTTTTGCTGTCATGTTTCGTTGGCTTCTCTCAATTGTTATGGCTCTTAGGTCGTGACGGGTTTTTTTGTCGGATAATTGTCTCCAAGGAAGTGACCTCTCTTATTTCCGTCTTTCACACATAAATCAGCGCATCACCTCGAGCTTGGCAAGAAGAGGATCATTTGTCTCGAGAACAAGGGTCTATCCATGAGTCGAAATGAGCTGGTAAAAAACCCACGGTGGTTGGCCAGAGCACATAAAAGTTGGGTAAATGGTGTGTTCGGTAAACTATTACATCCTGCCGTTTCCGATCGGACGGCCGTGGATCCCCGAGCGAGAACCACGCGGCCGAGATGCGTGCGATGCGGATCCCCGGGAAACCAGATAAGAAACGATAAGCGCTCCCACGCCCACAGAGGACACTCCCCAGTCCCCATGGCTGCCATGGCCACCGCCCTCTCCGCCTCCCTCCCGCACCTCCCGCCCCGCCGCCTCCCCTCGTCTCCCGCCGCCGCGGTATCCCTCGCCCCCCGCGGCTTGCGGCGTCGAGAGGCCCCTCCTCGCCTCGCGGCCGTCGCCTCGGCCTCCGAGGTCCTCGACTCCACCAACGGCGCCGTTCCCGCGCCCACGAGCCCCGCGCCGTCGGGGCAGCAGCGGTACGGCCGGGAGTACTTCCCGCTGGCCGCCGTCGTCGGGCAGGTGAGGAGATTTCTTTCGGACGATTCGTGCTGCCATGGGTGCTGCTGGTTGACTGATTGGGCTGTGGGATTGGTCGCAGCATTTCCCCGAGCTGGTTAGGCGCATTTGGTCGTTCTAATCGAGAACTTATGCCATTTCAACCACAATGTAGAAGTGGCAACAGCCAACACGCACAAATTTACATGATTTAGAGTTGTTCACGGAAAATGGCATGCAATTTGTTATGATTTAATCTCAGTAAGGCTTGCCGGAGCTGAAAATGCGGTAGCCAATCGATCGCCTGCAAGCTGTAGTTTTGCTCCATTGGTTTCCTGCATTGCTTTGCAAACTCTACTTGGTTGTAACCTGTGAATAATTTCATGTGGCTATCCAGGATGCAATTAAAACTTCTCTGCTGCTCGGGGCGATTGACCGTGAGGTTGGAGGCATTGCCATCTCCGGGAAGCGCGGGACGGCAAAGACGGTGATGGCCCGCGGCTTGCATGCTATGCTTCCGCCAATCGAAGTGGTTGTTGGCTCAATCGCAAACGCTGACCCCAACATTCCAGAAGAGTAATGTCTTCGCAATGCCATATCTGAAAATTGCTTTGATCATTTCGTCATCTGATGTTCAGCTTCTTCTTGTTTCTTAAACGTTTCACCGGCTTACTTGATTAAGCTCCTCTTATGGTAGATGGGAGGACCATTTGGCTGACCAAGTGCAATATGATGCTGATGGTAATGTCAAATCTGAGATTGTCAAAGCACCTTTTGTGCAGGTAAGGCACACCGATTTAGTGTCATGGTATCTTCCCAGATCGTTGTTAGTTTAATAATGCCGCAGGTTTCCCTATGACAGATTCCACTTGGTGTCACAGAGGACAGGCTCATTGGGTCTGTTGATGTTGAACAATCAGTGAGATCAGGGACTACTGTGTTTCAACCTGGTCTTCTTGCTGAAGCTCACAGAGGTGTCCTTTATGTTGATGAGATAAATCTATTGGACGACGGCATAAGCAATCTGCTTCTGAATGTCTTGACGGAAGGAGTTAATATTGTGGAAAGAGAGGGAATTAGCTTCCGTCATCCATGCAAACCACTTCTAATTGCTACGTACAACCCGGAGGAAGGATCCGTACGTGAACACTTACTTGATCGTATTGCAATTAATTTAAGGTACTTTAGACTTGAAAGATTGCTTGCTTATTTACTTTTATTACCAAATTCATGGTTTGTTCATTGTCATAATGTTTCATTTCGCAGTGCTGACCTTCCATTGAGTTTTGATGACCGCGTGGCAGCCGTCAATATTGCAACCCAATTTCAGGAGTCTAGCAAAGATGTTTTTAAGATGGTGGAAGAGGAAACTGAGGTTGCAAAAACTCAGGTACTACTGAATGACTGAGTTGCTGAGATCATTAATTAACAAAGCTGCACTGTACCTACTTTATCAAATCCGAGTAGGGTGCAAACTCCATTTAGTTTTGGTTTCCGTTTTCTTTTTTACTGTGTACAAAGCACCTTCCAAGAGCATTGTATATATTAAATCATTCAGTTACAAAATGTATGGGGTCCACAATTATGTAGCTATCAAACACTCATGATTAGAAAGAAGAAACCAGTGGTCACATGAAAAGCAAGTAATTACATCTGGCACAAGTGCAACGCATGCTTGGACTCTTATGTTTACAGTGGATATATTATTAGTTAAACTTGGACATAACATATATTCCTTCATGTTATATAAATCAATTCAGTCCGTAATAATGTATTTTATAAAATTACCATTTTTAGATGTGCTAACGCATGAGACAATATTGTCTTCAGTTGTGAAATCAAGGGACAGATCTCTCTTTTAACTGCATATTTTGTTGAGTAAACAAGGTAGGCATATATTAGACATGAAACATAAAGGATGCATGTCACTCATCCAGTTGGCATATATTGTCAGGAAACACAAATTATGCATATATTACGCATGAGCACGTAGATTGAGCACATGACTTCCACTATATGCAACTTTTATTATTTGTTTTGGAGTATGCAAAATCTCAAGTCAAGACTAAAAAGGTAAAAAAAAACAGCTTATATGTAGTAACAAGGCAGTATTTGAATTAAATTTGTGTTATGTACTGCTCATCTCACAATGATAATACATGGTCACTCAGATAATTTTGGCAAGAGAATATCTGAAGGATGTTGCTATCAGCACAGAGCAGCTCAAATATCTTGTCATGGAAGCTATACGGGGTGGTTGTCAGGTTAGTTGACCTGTTGAAGCTTGATGTTCTTCCAGCCAATGAGCTTACTTTGAGGCATTGAGCCAACTGTTTGCAGAATCAATGTTGTTTTGTATTATGCGCAGTACTACCAGCTGCAGATAACAGTCAACATATGTAGCCATGATTGGCTACCCTAGTATGTATCATATCATTGGAAATATGCATACCTTCTTTAGTTTGACATCATTATTCAAGGTCTTCGGTGAATCTTTTCTCTATATATGTACATCAAATGTAACTGGATCGACTAGTCAACCCATTTTCAAGTGCTCCAAACTATTTGAGCTTTTGGCAACAAAGCCAAGGTTACTGTTTTTTTTACGGAAAATACATATTGCTGGAAAAGAATACAGAGCCAATACGGTGCGGACATGGATATGAACATGAATGCTTGCTGGAACTAAGAGACACCTTCGATGCGAAAGAAAAAAATAACTAAGAGACCCCTTGAATCATGCAAAAAAACACAAGCAAATGAACAAACTTGTTCAATTACTAAGATGACTGAATATTATGATATACCATGGTTTATCGTCAATTCATCGTGACAAGTTCTCAATATAAGCAAGCAACACATTGAAAATAAAAATACTAGAGTACATGCCCGCGCGGGGGGAGGATCAAGAGAGGACGTGTGGGGAACGGGCGGAGGATGACCAATAGATGGCTGGAGGACACTGCTGACACCATCGTTGTCATGCCAGCGATGAGGCCCCACTTTGGTCGCCCGAGTGCAGGTGCGTGTGAGCAGGCAGCGACGTATGACCCAATGAGGCAGTGGCTAGGAGAGAACGATTGGGAGATTAAGTTTTGGTGTGTTAAGATTAGGGCTGGGTTGGGCCAGGGCAAAGGTATAATGGCCTTTTGCCTGTTAGAATGGGCTCATATAGAAAAATGTAAACAGAAAACCCAGCGCCTTTGGATACGAAAATTCCGTTTCCGTGCGTGTTCCTCCAGGAAACGTCATTCCGTGTTTGTTTCCGTTTCTGTTTCCATATTTTCTCTACGTTTCCGTTTTTCTGCGGAACTGGCGGAAAGATTCCGCACCGCTGTCATCCCTAATCAAGATACTACACTTACACAGCTATACCTGTTCGACGTCCATCACACCAACATATTGCTTGTTGAGACAGTTATGCTTATTTATTGTGGTTAGTACTGAGTTAGAAAGTTAAAATGAATGTGTTTTCATATTTATATATTAATTTCTCAGTCTTGAAATTTGTTGCAGGGGCACAGGGCTGAGTTGTATGCTGCTCGAGTGGCAAAATGCCTTGCTGCCATGGAAGGACGTGAAAAAGTTTTCGCGGAGGACCTTAAGAAAGCTGTTAAGTATTTTTATGCGTGTGGATTCTTCATTCAGTAATGAAGCAACACACTCCATGGAGTTTCAGTTGATTGTTTTCTCCATCTCTTAACGTGACTGTTCCAAATGAAGTTTACTGTGTCTGGTTGTTAAGAATAAACTATAAAGTAGCATGGAAATTTTAGTGCTGGCATAATTCATTTTTTTCTTTCTTTTGTTATGCTATTTCTGTTTGCATCTGTATCAAAAATTTGAAGTGTGTTAATGTTTGAGACGCATGGCATCTTCTTGCAGGTAGAGCTAGTTATTCTACCTCGTTCGATCATATCTGATAACCCACAAGAACAGCAAAACCAACCGCCTCCACCCCCACCTCCACCACCTCCACAAAATCAAGATAACGCAGAAGATCAAGATGAGAAGGAGGAAGATGAGGAGAAGGATGAGGAGGAAAAGGAGGTTGAATTTTATGATTGAGCAACCCGTACTTGATGCCTATTCATTTGTTTCTTTGAGCTCATTAGTTGTTGTTTTCTGACAGGATGATGATGAAGAAAACGAAAAACAAGATGACCAGATACCCGAGGAGTTTATTTTTGATGCTGAAGGTGGACTAGTAGATGATAAGCTCCTTTTCTTTGCTCAGCAAGCACAAAGAAAAAAAGGAAAGGCTGGACGAGCAAAAAATGTCATATTCTCAGAAGACAGGGGCCGATACATAAAGCCTATGCTTCCAAAGGTCTTAAGTTTTACCTTGTCAACGCTGCAACTTAAAACACTTGATTGTTCAAACATTCCTGAATCTATGCTCGTGTTTGTTTCTTTATTCAAATAATGCTTTGTCATTTCTCCTTATCTAGGACTTTTTTATTGCATTTTGAATTCCTCCGATGCCTTCCGGTCTTTTCCATTAATTTTACTGATATAGCAGACACCTTCCTTTGTATATCACTCCTACCTTACTGCTTGGTACCCTTTCTCACCAAATTGGCTCATCTAAACAGTGCATTCTGTTGTAGGGTCCAGTCAGGAGGTTAGCTGTTGACGCGACACTTCGAGCAGCTGCACCATACCAAAAACTGCGGAGAGAGAAAAGTCTTGACAAGACAAGAAAAGTTTTTGTTGAAAAGACTGACATGAGAGCCAAGAGAATGGCTCGAAAAGCCGGTGCTCTGGTCTGTCTCTGTCTCTCTCTCTCCACATTTGCTTGTGCAATTTCATGGGAATCTGTATATTAGGCCAGTCATGTTTTACGTATGTGGCAAACCTGATTTTTCTTACTGCGAGACTTCACAACTCCGTTTGGATTTATTTCATGGCAGGTCATATTTGTTGTGGATGCTAGTGGCAGCATGGCTCTGAACCGCATGCAGAATGCCAAAGGTGCAGCATTGAAGTTGCTTGCAGAAAGTTACACAAGCAGAGATCAGGTACTATTGAACTGTAAAAGTTTAGCATTAGAATTTGTTACTATCTTTTTTTAGTGATTAGCATTTGTTACTTGTTGCATACCTTGTAAGCCACCTCCATTTGTGCTCCCCCTTTGGGTAATCATCGTTATATGGACAGTTTGTGCACTAACTTTAGCTTCCATTCTTGCATCCCTCAGGTTGCAATTATTCCCTTCCGTGGAGACTATGCTGAGGTTCTACTTCCACCATCAAGATCCATTGCAATGGCTCGCAAACGTCTTGAAAAGCTACCATGCGGTGGCGGTTCTCCTTTAGCTCATGGCCTGAGTACAGTAAGAACCAAGAACTGCGTTGAATTCTTCTGTAGTGCCAGGACATCTATAATCTGGATAACATTGTGGATTCTACTTCAAGGCTGTCAGAGTGGGATTGAACGCTGAAAAGAGTGGCGACGTTGGGCGTATCATGATCGTTGCAATCACCGATGGAAGAGCTAATGTATCACTGAAGAAATCCAATGACCCAGAAGCTGCCGCTGCTTCAGACGCACCAAGACCATCTACTCAAGAATTGAAGGTACCACTCTTATCCTAACACCAAACAATGTATCCTTGGGCCATCATTTTGAAGTTTCCTGCTGTGTTCAAAAGGCACTGAAGAATTTGTTTCCTCTTTGCAAGGATGAGATACTTGATGTGTCTGCAAAAATATTCAAGGCAGGAATGTCGCTTCTCGTCATCGATACCGAGAACAAGTTTGTATCTACGGGATTCGCCAAGGAAATCGCAAGGGTTGCCCAAGGTATTCTCAACACTACATCTCTCAGATTACTAAGAATAATTACACTACTCCATCTGAAACCTGTAGGAAATCATGCCTGTTCTTGTTTTGATTTTTTTAACGCATTTTCATGGTATAAGGTAATATGAGTGGAGTCCGAGGAACCTTGTCGCCACTTAAAAAGATACACCTGCCATCTTCATCACTAACTATAAGCACCGACATACCGTAAACTAGTTATCTGCATAACCTTCCATGAACAAGCTTCTTTCCTTGCTGTGCCAGGGAAATACTACTACCTGCCAAACGCTTCGGACGCCGTGATTTCGGCCGCCACCAAGACAGCCCTGGCGGACTTGAAGAGCTAGAGAGCGATCTCGGAGCACCCGCCCAACTGTTGTTTGTACCGTCTGATGATAAAAGTTGTTTCGTGCAGTAATTTGTGCAGCTGTCCTTAGTTCTTTCTGTAACTTTTTTTGGGACGTGCGTTTCAGCTCTTATGACCCAATTTTGGTGTAGGTTTTCTTGTCTTCTTTCTTTCTCTTTTACCAGCACCAGCAGGGCTAAAGTCCGAGCATAACTTCGTGTAAATGTCGGAATTCTCCCACTGCCTCTCCGATAATTGGCCTTGTAAATCTACTGCTGTTAATTGTCGAGGCAGAAATGCACTGCTGTTGGGTGTCACTAAATAATATTCCTTCATTTTTGTAAAGCATACGAACTGATATTCTTTCTAAAACTATGCGAACAAAATTACCACCGGTGACAGCGTGGTTGAAACATATGATGTTTACCCCCCCCCCCCCCCAAAAAAAAGGATGCTGTTGAGTATCACAAAATAATACTTCCTTTTTAAAAGCAAATAAGTGTGCGAAGGAAATTGTTACCACTTTTTTTAGGGGAGGAAATTGTTACCTTTGGCAGAGCGTGGAGTAACAAATTTCCAAAAGAAGGCACCCGAAAATAGATCCGACAGAAGATGACGGCCCAGGCCCATGCCTCGGGGCTCCAGCCCGGGCCAACCTGTCAGACATTACAGCGGGAAGAAAAGACCTTGCTGTCATTTTTATGGCGCGAACCGCTGCGGTGGCCGGTGGCGGGAGACGGAGGAGAGAGGCTTATCAAGCAAGCCAGATTTATAGTACAGAAAGAAAACCAGAGACCCTCCGCCCCTCCCCCTCTCGTGGCGGCGTCCAGGCCCAGCCGCAGCCGGCGACTGCCCCGCCGCCATGTCGACCTGCGCCTACCACTCGCCGCGCTTCTCCGAGGTAACCGCCGCCTCTCTCTCTCTCTCTCTCGGTTGGGAGGGGAGGGAGATGTGAACTGTGGGGACGCGCCCTCTTCTGACGCCCTTCTGCTCTTCTTCGAGTTCTTCAGGATAATGCTTGGCTCCCGCAATGGCTTCAGCCGCATCGGCACCCGACGGCCGGCGAGCGCCCAAGAGACAGCGCCGGCGTGTCGTCGCCGCCTTGTGAGGTGATTTTCTAATCTTATTTGTGCGTCCATTTGGTGGTAGATAACCCTGTAGGCTCCGAGTGTCTGTCCTTTGATTTCTCAAATGCTTGCAAGAGCCTTGCTACATTTCAGTCGAGTGTGTTATTATTTTTGCCTAACCGTCCCACCTTATCGACAACAACTGAAACTGGAGATTGGTCATTCGCACGAAATGGCATAAGATTGAATTGGATCTGAATGCATCTGCTGTGTTTGTGCATATTTATCTATATACGTTTCTGGGTGCACTGTCTGTTCTCATCTGATGTGATGTGTTCTCTTCACTGAACTGCAGGACTGTGTGTTCATTCTGGACCCTGCACAAGAGCAACGGAGTTATCGGAATGCCACGGTAAATGCTGGTGGTTACAGCGGGTTCCGTCTGCATTTGTCGGGAGATGAGGATACACCTGCTGCAAGTACTCCAACAGGCAGAGAGGTAGGCTAAGATTACTGATGCTAATCACTGAAGTTTGGTCACAACTTAGGTTTTTGTCATTCTGTTGGATCAAATAAATCAGAGGATGGTAGTACATGTACCTGTAGCCTTTAATGATTCAATCCTGCATAAGAGTTATGACTCTGTGGATTTCTTCTTTGCTCCGAGTTACATTATTTGTTCCAGGGATGCACACCTGTACAGTGTACTAATTTTTGTTCCATCTGTCTGTAATCTTCCATTGAATGGGGAAAGAACAAAATTGTAGGTTCAGTATGCTATTTTCATCTTGCCTATTGTGTATTTCTTCATGTCAAATGTGCTTATGGTTTTAATGGGGTTCTAAACTCTGTGCATGTGTTTTCATTTTCAATCACCTTGATGGATTGCATTATGAGTGAACAAGTTAGTATAGTAGCAAATATAGGCTTGTAGCAGCCAACATAATTGGCTCTTTCCTCTTGTCGTGTGTTGTTATAACATGGATTGAATATTTTCCGTCCAGGTGCTGCCTTTCTCTCTGCACCTTTCTTCAGAAAGTGCAGCACAACTCTCCTCAGTTCAAGCTAATGTTAGCCCTCAGATTCTAAACTCTGCTGCATCCAAAGGACCATTAAAGGGCTCTTATGCTGATGGTCATGGACTAGAGCTCAAAGCTGTGCAAGAGGCTAAAGGCCTTAAGGATGATAAGCAGCTAGAAGTCTGTAGAGTGGCTAGCAAGGATATCTCCTCAGTTCAAGCCAATGTTAGCCCTCAGATTCTAAACTCTGGTACATGCAAAGGACCATTAAAGGGCTCTTATGTTGATGGTCAAGCACAAGAGATCAAAGCTGTGCAAGAGGCTAAAGGCCTTCAGGATGATACGCAACCAGGAGTCCGTAGAGTGGCTAGCAAGGATGTCACTAAACCACTTGGTGCAAGAAAACATCAACCATCTGGTGGAAAAGTTGATGTTCAGAAGCTCCGTAAGGCAGATGCTAATGATGCGGTTGAGCTATCTATTGCTGCCTCTGAGGCTATGGTTATTGCAGAAATGATACTTGATGATTGCCAGCCTGATAAGTTGACTGCAGCTGCCCTTGAAGCTGCTCTGCGTGTAAAGGAAGCCCGGAAACAGTGTTTTCTTGAGGAAACAGAACATGATAGTGGATCCTTTCAAAATGATCTGGATGAGAGTGATTGGCTTGCAGAATTGGATGAGATCGAAATGCTTGATGTATTTGAAGATGTTGGCCTGTGTACTGTTCAAACTGCTTGTTCATCTCAAGGCCACAACACAACTAACTTGAAACAGAGCATCTCTCAGCCTAGTTGTGCCCCACATGATGTAGACATTTGTTCTGCCGAGGAGCAAAATAAAGAATGGCGCAGCCAAGATGCTTATACCAGTGACCATGTACCTGATTCTTTGGCAGAGAACAGTTCTGCTGGTACGCTGGTAAAAGAATCAAGTCCAGGATGTGTTTCTATAAAGCAACCAGCTCAAGATAGAGCAATCTCTTGCTCAAGAAATGAGGAAGCTGCTTTCCAGAAGTTGACTCAAAACAACCATGCTTTTACTGAGAACTTGAGGAATCCAGTAAGAGGTCAAAACATCACGAAGGTAAATTTGTTGCCCATGAACATTTTTTTATAACAAACTTAATCGATCATATGCCTATCTCATTCAGCACTCTTCATCTATGTAATTACAATGTAAAATATATTTCCAGGAAGCTGGAAGAATTGTTGAAGAGATGAAGTTTGGTGGTCGTGCAAGGAAGCATATAAGGACTAGCTTCATTTCTGAGTCAATGGATAGCATGAATGAGTGCTCTCCTGCACCTAGAGCGATATCAACAGAAATGGTTGCCTCTTCAAGAGCATCTTTTCTCCAAAAGAATGAAGGTTTCCATGGAGAGGATCAAAGTGCAGAGTCGTGCCATCAAGTAGTATGTTCAAGCTTATCACCTGAGGATCCTCTCTGTTCATTTGTTCCGTGTAGCATATCTTGCAATGAAGTATCCACTAGTCAACCTCCTGAATGTAAACAGAGGAATGAGGAAAACAGTGAACTAGTATATTGGAAGGAATCTCTGAAGAATAACCTAGATGTAGAAGCCGGTCCATCTTCTGTGCCGTTAGATAAGGCACAAGAATCTAATCCATGGAGGCGAAGAACACACAGTTCCCTCAGGCCTTTTAGCATGCTAGGACCTATATCAAACATCTTGGGAGGTAGTCTGGCTCATAATGATGTTAATGTGGCAGCTTGTCAGAAGGAGAGAGGCACACCGATAATCTTAAATAAGAAGATACAGCGTATCCGAGCCTCTAATCAGTTCACAGAAAACAATACTGAAGCTGGAAGCTTGAACAAATTTTCTTTGGTTCAGAATAAGTCATCTGATGCTCACAGTGATAATGAGCATCACAGCAAAGAGCAGTATATCCCATCAGAAGTTTTGCCTCAACCCACAACATATTTGAGCGTTGGTAAACGAGGCCTTAAAAGAAAAGGACCCCAATTGTTGAGTGCTAAACTTAGTACTAGACAAACCAAGAGCAGAAGGGTTAAATCTCGATTCAGTTGTAAGTTCTGGTTTACGATCTCTTATGCTAGATATGTACTGTATATCTCAAGTAAATATGTGCACGGTCATTACATACATTTGGTGATCCTCCAAGTAAATATGTGCACGGTCATTACATACATTTGGTGATCCTCACTCTTGTATCTTTGCAGGGTCTGAAAGCAGAGTTGCTGACATGCAGGAGCCCAGGGAATGTAGTGGCAAAAAAGAAGCCATATTTCATGGACTAGAGTTTTTGGTGACTGGATTTCAAAGTCACAAGGAGAAAGAGATTGTGTCTGTAATACGGAAATTTGGAGGTTGTGTGCTTTCTAAAGTTCCACCCTGTCCATTTGATAAAAAAAGCAAGCTTGCAGAGCTTGTGAGGTGGAAGCCTCCTGTAGTTCTTTCCCCTAAAAAGGTTTGCTATACCATTTTTTTTTCTTGGGTACCATCTACAGTTCATCATGTATCCTTTTATAGTTTTAGTATATGCTGTAGCCTGTAGAAGAAATTGGTGTACGGCTGTAGGCTCCCATTTGAAATTGCACATTTTTTTTACAGTACCAAATTGCACTGTGCCTGATAGGTGTTTGTTGCAACAGGTATCAACAGCTAAGTTCTTATATGGTTGTGCTACCGATTCCTGGATTTTGAACTCCAATTGGCTTTTTGATTCTCTTCAAGCTGGTTTACTATTGCCACCTGGAAAGTAAGCAATGACACCTTGCAGCACACCTATCCTGTGAAAATGGAATTTTAAATTTTATCACATCTTTGTTCATGAAAGCTTCAGTTTTCATATCTTTCTTGAAGTAGTCGAGGGAAAATTACCAAACACCTTAAAAGTGTATATGCATTTTGAGATCTGTCAAAAGCCCACATGAAGCTTTCTCAATCCGATGCCAAGCTCTTCTAAGAAATGAACGATATTTCATTTGATGGGCTAAATTATCCGAACTTAAACTCAAGCAACACAGGGTACCTAGGAACTATCTTTTTAAATGGTTATCTAATCACTGACATGATTAATTAGCTTAATTGTTCATACTGTAATTCTGAATATTTCACATACAACACATGGAAAGTCAATGTAGATGCTTTTAGGTAAGTATATTAGTCCATCTAGATGAGGTTGCTTTGTAAGAATCTGAGCCGATCGATTCTGGTGCCGATCATACTCAAGGCACTTTGCTGTGAACATTGTTTATCCTAGCTTTATCTTCAGCAACTAAAAATTCAGCGAGGAACATTTGCCCCGTTTTCCTTATGGATTGGGTTAAAATACTTTGTTCGTGATGCTCAACTTTTTGATATACCCTTTTGCTAGGTACTTAATTCGACAAAGGCATACAGTGGAGATTTCAACATTTGGCCAATCAGTTTACCTAAGAAATAATAAATTGGTATTTCATGGAGTAGGATTCTTGATCCATGGCAAAATCAGCTTCTGTTCAAAATTTTCAAACATTATCAAGGTATGTTGCAAGCCTGGTGAGAAAACATGATGGATGACCTACTAATCAAGCAACATTTTTTTAGTGAATTGTAATACATCATATACTATTGTCATAGTTAAGAGGCATTGTCTTAGTTCACTCTTAATTTGATGGATCTGATTTTTTTACCACTGATTGTGTCAGATATATACATGACTAGTTTCCTTTTCTACACGATCTGGCCCTTACATTATATTTGTGTTCCACAGCATGGAGGTGGCCAAGTTTTTGTATCTCTTCAAGGATTAATTCAAAGCTTGAAGGATAAAAGTTGTTCACGCGGAATCATTCTTGTTGCAAATGAGGCGAGCGCATCACGCCATCTAAGCCATTGTGGGCTGGAACATGACATAAAAACAGCGGTTAGTTGAATTTGGAATGTAGAACTTCCATTCCAGATATAGGAAAGGGACTGGATATAAGCAGCAACTGCTCAGAAAGAGTAGACTATCTTTCAATGCTTGAATACTACTAGCTCTATAAGTAAATACAGAGAAGTAACTTGTCACAACATATCTCAATCCATTGTCTACCTCTCGTATAGTCTTGTTGTTTCGTCTAGACCTTGTATAAAACTCAACATGGCCGTATCGCTGTATTTACCATTCAAAATGTTTCCCTATGCTTTATCCTTTTTTTTCCAAACTGGTATTTATCATCTCCAGTGCCTCTAATTCTCCTGTATCTCTCTCTTGCAGCCAGCAAGCTGGATCATAGGCAGTCTGTTTTCTGGGAAGCTGATTCACCTGAAGAAAGACCGCTGCGCCCCATTCCGGCGGATTAAGATGCCATCATTCCAACAACAGCGTGCATTTGAGATGAGTCAAGAAATATAATTCTTGTCACGAAATGCCTGGAGCACCATCATCATCCAATTGCAAGCAGAGTTGTCAATGGCATGTTTCTGTCACGACTTGGATTCGCCTGTGCTGATGCCTGTGTCTTTCATCATTTTTTGCAAAGACGAGAAAAGGTCAAAGCGTCCGTAATGGTGATGTGGTAGAGGCATACAGCTAGCCATATTTGAAAAATTCCAAGGGCTAAACTATGGAGGCGGATTATGTTAGGCATTCGTCCTTAAGCTATATCTCTCCTGTTATTTTATTCTGGGGACTGTTGTTCATTTCCTGAACACCGTGACATTCACTGGAGATTGTACACTGCTTAGAAATCGGCAACTGAGCAAAATTCTGTAGTGCATGATATGTTCTCTTTAGATCAATAGGCTTTTCGCCCTGTTTCATTCTATTTAAATCAACAATGCTTTTCTGCAGATGGACTAGCCCAGACTTTTTGTATATCAATCTCCTTGCATGTATTTGTAAGAATATTGTTTTATTGTAAGTTGTAAATACAATGCCAGAGAAATATCATGGATAAAAAAGCATTGTTGATTTAAGTTGCGAATACAATGCTAGGGTGTGTTTTAGCTTTATTTTGGGATTGTGTTCCAGTGCTTAGAACTTCAGTGCTATGGCCAGATTGTTCTGTTTTGCGTTGTAAAGTTTCTTTTTAACCTTTCTGGTTCCCTAATGTCCTGACCAAACCCTTTTGGGGGGCACTAGTGCGGAGCCCTATGTTACTGGTTTCTCATGATAAACGGAATTGGGAGATATGCATCGTTATTAGAAAGAAAAAGTTGTTGATTCGTACTCCCTCTGTCCCATAATATAAGAACGTTTTTCAAACTAAACTAAAACAGGTTGAAAAACGTTCTTATATTATGGGACGGAGGGAGTAATATTTTACTGCCTATTGCCGCTGTTCAAGTAAATATAACTTATTTATCTGGACAGAGGAATTTCTCAGTATGGCTGTATTAACTTTGGCCGTGTTTTGATCAAGGGCGTGGTTAGACCGTTCTAACCTGACTGAAACTAAAGCCTGCCTACAACATTAGTAAAAATGTAACAAGGTTTGACGTGATCCGTCGTAGTCTAGGTGGTTAGGATACTCGGCTCTCACCCGAGAGACCCGGGTTCAAGTCCCGGCGACGGAATTTTTTTGGTTTTTGGTCTACGCAGATGGCCACGCATGTTTTTTTTTTTTTTGAGAAACAATGGCCACGCATGCGAAATGCGCCGGTTGGGTGCACCGTTTTTGGGCTGATGGATGGATGGATCTACATCTACACTACACTAACAATATACTCCCTCCGTTCCCAAATAATTGTTTTTAGTAAATACCGAATGAATTTCTGATATCACGGATGTATGTAGACATGTTTTAAAGTGTAGATTCACTCATTTTGCTTCGTATGTAGTCACTTGTTAAAATCTCTAGAAAGACAATTATTTAGAAACAGAGGGAGTATGATGAATGATGGCGTCCTGGACTAAGACGGTGTGTTTGCAGGGCGCTTTGGTGGGCGAAGGCCGCAAAGCAGGAGGCGGCACCCTCATTGAGCTGCTGAGCAGCCAGCATAATTGCGGTTCGCACGGGGCACTCGTGCCTTGCACAATCATTGCCCTCTTCTCACCCCTATATGCCATGATGATGCAATGTGTTGCCCACATATGCACAATACACACCAGTACAGTGCAAACACTCTTCCTTTCACATCTCTCTTTGTTTTGTCCACGTCTAATGTTTGTAAGTGAACACTAATTCTCTCTTTTTTTTTTCTCTTGATGTGGAACTTCTCCCTGCTTTGTCCACATCAGTACAAAATTTCTCTGATTTGATTACAACTGCCAACAACTGAAGGAGTGATTGAAGCAAATGAGCACCCTAGTTTTTGTGTGTGTGTGTGTGGGGGGGGGGGGTAAATTGAGGTGACCATAGCATGATATCATCGGTTCCACGGGTGGATGGATTCGGGAGTAACATGTGTCATCATCCATCCATGTCGTCAACTTCTTACCTTGCAAACCGTGTATTCACTGTCATCGATGGTGACACCGGGAATGATGTAGACCGTCAAAGATCTCCCTTTTCTCCCAATATCGGCTGTATTGTTCGTTACAACATAAAAATATCTAAGAGAAATTTTTTTTGCAGCCAACTCGCCATGGATGTCGGTTTCTAGGAAGTTGGTGGTATATGATAAAATCGACCAAGGATAAAAGTACCCGGATGGAGAACTCATCAAAGAAGAACAAAATATCTATATTTTTTTACAGTAGAGATCTAATTTAAACTAAAAACAAAGGCTCCTTGCTCACTCAACAACAATGGCAATGCTCGAGAAGGGGCGAGAGGGCTGTCACCAGACGACGAAGGGGTTGTCCTCTAGTATAGCATTATCCCCACTTCTTTTTAGCGAGGGCTAGAGTAGATACTTTTTTGGTTAGACAATAAATTTAGCTGGACGCATCATGATATCGTCAAATCCATGGGTGGATGGAAGTGAGAGTGAGACGTATCATCCTCCATCCATCTCGTCCACTCCTTACCTTGCAAACCGTGTATTCATTTTCATCGATGGTGACACTGGGAATGAAGTGGACCATCAAAGATCCCTCTTTTCTCCCAATATTGGTAGTATTGTTTGCTACAACATAAAAATATATAAGAGAAAAGGTCAAAATAAAAATATAAGAGAAGATTTGTTTGCAGCCAACTTGCAATGGATGTTGGTTTCTAGGAAGTTGGTGATATATGATAAAATTAGCCAAGGATAAAAATACCCCGGCGGAGAACGCACAAGAGAAGAACAAAAAATCTAAAAAGGATGAAATTAGAGATCTAAAATTACACCAAAAATAAAGGCTCCTTGCCCACTAAACAACAGTGAGAACACTCGAGAAGAGGCAGGAGGGACCAACACCGGACAATTGACGGGTTGTCCACTAGTAGCATAATATCCACTTCTTTCCGGCAAGGGTGAGATTAGATAATTTTTTTGGTTAGACAGTAAATTTAAGTGAATGTAGCATGATATCATCAAATCCACAGGTGGATGGGTGTGAGAGTAAGACGTATCATAATCCATCCATGTCTTCAACTCCTTACCTTGCAAATCGTGTATTCACTATCATCGATGGTGACACTGGGAATGAAGTTCACCGTCAAAGATCTCTCTTTTCTCCCCATATTGGTTGTACTATTATTCATTACCGCATGAAAATATATAAGGGAAAATTTGCTTGCAGCAAGACTAGCCATGGATGTCGGTTTCCAGGAAGTCGGAACTATCATAAAATCAGCCAAGGATAAAAATACCCAGATGGAGAACTCAACAGAGAAGAACAGGGGGGAAATCTACTCCCTCAATTCCGAGCGAGGGAGTAGAGAATAATAATTGAAATTAGAGACATAAATTTACACTAAAGATAAAGGGCCACGGGAGAAGAGGCGAGAGGGATCGGCACCGGACAACGGAGGGGTTCTCCTCTAGTAGCATGATCCTCACTTCTTTTTGGCGAGGGCTAGAGTAGATATAATACAATGGTAATGTCAGCTGTCAATGTTCTATTCAACTCATTACTGCAGAAACGGCTATAGCAGCCATCTTACCCGTGTCAGTACAAAACACTCTTCCTTTCACATCTCTTTGTTTTGTCCACATCTAATGTTCATAAGGGAACACTAATTCATTTATTGCTTATAAGAACATCCCTTTGTTTTGTCCACATCACTAGAATTCTTCTGTCTACTTTTTGGAGAAAAATCCTCTGGGGTGCTTACAATTGCCAACTGAAAGAGAAATTGAAGCACATGAGAGCCCTACCCTTTTTAGGCAGTAAATTGGGCCCTGTCACTGGTAAGGGTTCCTGCATTTAGGGACTGAGCATGCTTACACCTTTGGCTATGTTTGAAATGCTTCGCTACCAATTGAGTTCCATGTCCGTTCGACGATGACAAAAAGGGAGGGAAAGAGTGGAAGGAGCTAAGCCCCTCTCCAATAATCTAAAATATATATTACACCTTGTATTAATCAAAGTTTTTGTTTTAGAATTGACATCTTTTTCTATCAAAACAGGGACTAAGATCTACAGTTCCACGATCAGCAGAATACACCAAACAATGGCCATGCAAAAATTTCAAATGAATTTTTGTCCAAATTACTTTCGACAAATACCACGATTTCACGAACCATGTAACATACACTCAATGCAACTTAATTAGCTCAATGGTTCGTTGTACTCGGTGAGATTCACCACACTTCACTACCGTTTCTAAACTTGTGCCCCCATACTATTTTTCCTGTAATCCCATTCATCAAGGGAGGTTAGGGACAAATAGGCAAACAACTACGTTGATACGTACACGTTCTAGGGTTTGAAAGACATAAGGCAACAAGGAGGCGGCCAACTTTTCTCAACGACTTGTCGGCACCGCCACAAGTCCCTCTGCCTTTCACCAGCCGCCACGATAGCGAGAGGATGGGGGAACCTCAGATCTATGTGTCTGGTCTGTGTCTTGTCGGGCAATTGAGTTTTTTCATCGCTGCTGAAGTTGGGGCAGTGGCAGCGATGTGAATAGTGGTTCATCGGCTTTCCGTATGTCATTGGCCTTCATGGGAGTGGCGTTGATGAGTCAGAGGATGGGTTTTGACCGCCAAGCACTCGGTCTGGCGTGATTAGCATTTATCTCTGGCGACGACGTGCATAGGGGATGATGTTGCCGCATGTTTTTGTTCTCCAACTCCATTTCCGTCTGTTGAAGCCAACTAAATACGATTCGTCAGGGAACTTGTGAGGTTTGTTCCCTCTTTTGTGTTTGTTCCTTTCCGCAAAAAAACAAGGGCGGTTGACAATCACGATTACCAGTGTCGGTTCAGGATCCAACAGTAATCATCATAGGATTGTGCACGTAGCTGATTGCCTAGATGGGATTCCCACAAGGCAGTTTACCAGATTCAGGCCCTCACTGTCGACGCAACACCCTACTCTTTCTTTGATGCAATAATGGTGGACTAGGCTCATATGAGAACTAGGGTTTTGAGTACAATGGTGAGATTGCAAGGATCATGTAGGCATGAGATGATTTATCGGGAGAAGACCCTAGCCATGCCTTATATAGGGGGACAGAGCTAGGGTTTACATGATTCCCTGGTCGGTGCAATCTAGCCTAATCTCATGGGATACTCCTAGATCCTGGCCATGATAATCTTGTACATCAAGTTGAATTTTGAGGGGCTTTACACGAGTGATGGAGCGTCATGGGGACCAAATCGGGCCATAGCCCGTTTTTTTCTCTGGCATTCTCTCTAGAGTTGTTACAAATTTGGCCTAAGAAGCACCGATGGCCCACTGAGCAAGTGACCTGTCTGTCCTTCAATATGCTTGACGCTCCGCCACTGGCTTACACCAAGTTGATGATGTGTCCCTCCATTGGTCAATTCATGGGCTTGGGCCGTCCTATGGCCCAGTGAGCCGACTGCCGGCCTACGAGTACACCCAGGGGCCTGCATCATCAACCAGTGTGGTAGTATTTTCTCAAAAAAAAAAAAATCAGCCAGTGTGAACCAATACCCTGGTGTCAATACCAGTCCTTAATTTGGATTTCAAATGAACTTGTTAATATCAGCATGATCTGGTCACGCAAGGAAAACCCGGGACGAACTGTTCAATTCTCCATAGGTGGATAGAGAGGGACCTACCCGGGTTTCACTTTCATCCAACTGGCTAAGCTAGTTCAAGCAGTGGTAGTGCCACAACGCGGCAAGGTAAGGCAAGGCAAAACATTCCCCGGGAGTGTGAGCCAGCGTACGCTGTTGCACGGGAGTCAAACGACGGATCGCCATCACCGCCACGGCCGTATCTCGTCGGAGCGCGACGGCCGGCGCAAGGTCGGCACCATCGCAGCCGTCCAACCGCCCCCGCCGTGACATCTCTACCGCCCCTAGAGCCAACCAGCTAGACCAGCACCACCTCCCATCGGCCATCATCCCGTCATCCCTAGCTCACAGGGCTCGTACAGGCACAGCCCTCTATCTCTGACGGGTCAACAAGCGGGCCCACCGGCCACTCACTCACCTCACCTCGCCCCGTCTCTCTCTAACATTCCCCTCTCTCTCTCTCTCTATCTCTATCCACCCACATGCGCTCCCTCTCTCTCCTCGAAGCCCCGTTTATTTATTCTCGCCTCTCCTCGTTCCCCCATCCCATCCGTCTCTCTCTTCTCTCTTCTCCTTCGATTGCAGTCCATGTCCGAGGAACAGTAGTTAGTTCACAGCACAACACCACCGCGGCAATTAGTTTGTTAGTTAGCTTGACGAGGCGTGATCAAGGCACCTCGGCGTGAAGCTCTAGCTTCTAGCTAGCTCTGGCGGGCATGTTTCCTGCGGAGGCGTCGTTCGCCGGCGCGGAAGCGGCCATGCTGCCTCCCTTTTTCGTGGGATCCATGTGGCAGTCGGCACCGGGCGGCGGCGCGGCGGCCTTGTCCGAGGAGGACGAGGTAGCCGCCGCTGCTGCTGCCGAGGCGGCGCACGACCGCGCGGTGGCGGCGACGCGGAACCACCGCGAGGCCGAGAAGCGCCGCCGCGAGCGGATCAAGTCGCACCTCGACCGCCTCCGCGCCGTCCTCGCCTGCGACCCCAAGGCATGCAATTTACACAGCTGCTGTCCTGTCCACATCGATCTCCATGCCCTCGCTGTCGTGATTTCCCCCTAATTTTCTGCACAGCAGGCTCCATGGGGTCGATATGAGACCGATCAAATGAAATCACTACACCGATGAGTAGAATTCCAGTGTAGATTGCGGTGGCTAGATGCTATTCATATGAGTAGCTAGCTGTTACGGTCTGCTCGGCTAATCGTTGTGATTAAAGCTGGGTTTCTATTTTGTTTTGTGCAACTAGTACTGCTACTAGCTAGAGTGGCGCCTCTCCTAGCTATCATCCTATGAGTGACATTAGCTAGGTCAGGTTAGGGCTGGCTCGTCTCTTGGCTTGTTCCTCTTCATGATTTGCTTCTTTTGTGCCTAGTACCATGTCTACAATTTTGCACAATTTTTTCACCTTCTCCTTTCTACCCTTCTTCCGTTCCTGAGCAGTCAGAAGCTCTAGGGTTCGTCGTCTGAGAGATTGATTGTGCAAACAAGATTTCTTGATTTACTTTACTTCATTAACTGATCTTGACATCTTGAACATGTGTGTTTGCAGATAGACAAGGCGACGCTGCTGGCCAAGGCCGTGGAGAGGGTGCGGGAGCTGAAGCAGCGCATGGCCGGCGTCGTCGGCGAGGCGGCCGCGCCGGCGAGCCACCTGTTCCCCACGGAGCACGACGAGATCGTGGTGCTCGCGTCGGGAGGCGGCGCTGGCGGCGCCGCGGCCGTGTTCGAGGCCTCCCTCTGCTGCGACGACCGCTCCGACCTCCTCCCGGGGCTCATCGACACGCTGCGCGCGCTCCGCCTCCGCACCCTCCGCGCCGAGATGGCCACCCTCGGCGGCCGCGTCCGCAACGTGCTCGTCCTCGCGCGCGACGCCGGAGGACACGCCGACGACGACTACTCCACATCCTCCGAGGACGGCGGCGCCGACTTCCTCAAGGAGGCCCTGAGGGCCCTCGTGGAGAGGCAGGGCGCGGGCGCCGGCGACCGGCCCAAGAGGAGACGCGTCGCTGACATGAACATGCAAGCGGCTGCTTGATTAATCAGCTAGCCGGCCGGCGGCCATAGCTCCTCATAGTATCAGCTGATACGGTTGCATATGGCGATCGATATCGATCTCATGCATGCCATGGTAATGGTACTACTACTATACAGCGTGTTAATTTGCTTTCCAAGTTAACTAGTTTTGTGTGATGGTTAATTAGTTTCAATTCTCCATATATACCACTATATGGCTGACTCTCCTTGGTGATGCCAATATGCCATGTATAATTAGGGATATATATTACTACTCTTTTACCACTAGGGTTTGCTTGAGCTTTAATCAAATGTTTCTTCAAAGCCAGGGCAAACCCAGCCCCTAAAATACCAGTTAATGTCAGAATATATGCACAATGCAAAGTTCCAGACTTGATTGCCATATGCTACATATACATTGGATAACTCTGGAACATTTCTGTTTACAAGATCCCACAAGTCCATTTTTGATCATGTCAGGGCATGCAGCTAGCTAGCCTTATATGCATGTATGCATGCATGTAAGACAAGTCTTCGGATCAAACAAAGATGTTTGCATGCATACATGTAGCAATGCATGGCAAGTCCTGAGATCAAAACAAAGATGTTTGTTCCAACGCATTGCATAGCAATGTAGCAGCATGCTTCCTGTCTGTCTGGTCTTGTGAATGAATGAAAGTTTGGGGCTTGGACATATTGAATGATCTAGGCATGCATATGCCAGTTTGATTGTTTGAATATGGAGGAGAGGAAAGGGGAACCAATCAATGATTGCTTGTATTGGTGCATGCTGCAGTGCACAGTAGTATGGCTAGCCAGTGTGGCATGCAGCAGAGTGAGCAGCTAGCTCTCATGACTACACATGAGTGCATGCATGGACTAGTTTGCTAGTACTGGTACTACATGCATGCTGATGCCTGCTGCTGCATGCCCTGTCTGGTCTGGGAAAGGGGAAGGTGGATGAGCTTTTGTTTCTTGCTGGTTTCCTTTTGTAATCTTGCTCCTCTATGGCTTTTTAGAGGGAGGAGGGAGGGGCAGAGATCTCCATGTCAGGCCACCCCACTGTGTCTGTGTGCATGCTCTTTTGTGGGGACAAAAGGAAGACATGGGTGTGTGTAAAAATGTAAACTTGTAATCAAGTCATTGCTGTGATGTGCTTTCTGCCCACACTAGCTACTTGCTGGGGCTGGCAATGGCATGGCTACTTTGCTGGCTAGCTTGGCAGTTGGCATGCAGAAGTAGGTCACATGAATAGACATACCTAAACGCTTGAATCCAGGGCGTGTAAGTAAATGTGATTGGTGTTGTTATTGTGACACTGTGTATATGGTAAGTAATCCATGGGCATGCCAAGTTGAAATGGAAAAAAATCAGGCATTTCATGTACGCAAGCAATAATCAACTAAACCAATCAGTGTCTTCTTTCTGGAAACATGAATAAAAATTGTCATCCATGTCCATATTGCAATATACTTGAAAATAGTGAGAAATCGAGTTACAGCATACATAAGAACTTTGATTCATAGGATTCGAAATAGATAGGTCAATTTGTTATGCAGAGACCGGATAAGACCTCATTTCAAGTGAGGTCTGGGTTTCTGCCTAGTGGTAGGTTCATAGTGGTGCATCCATGTTGATTACCTAGGGTTCCAATCCTATCTCATCCGGGTGGGTTCTATCTTACCCACTGGACACCATTTTTGATATCTTGGTGCGATGTTTTGAGTGAACGAAAATACCCCTTTAAAAGAGATAAGCATATTCCATGTGTCAATCCATAATCAACACCAAATAATGTGTTTGATTTCGACACGGAGAGGAAAATAGGAACCTATAGAGATTTTTCCAAGAAGTTAGACTCGGTCGAAATTTTCCTTTAAAACTGAGAGCAAAGTTCCCACATATAAATTTTTCCAAAGATTCATTACTCTATACAAATTCCAAGGATTTTAATTCTTAAAAGAACAAATTCATTTGAATCATTGCAAGCTAAGAGAGAGGCCAAAAAGGTACACACATGGAATCATGGAGTGCAATACAATTACTGGTGGACACAGATTTATGTAATTATTTCATCATAGTTTCCATCATTGTTTTATCAATACTACTAATACATCATTAAGGAGGACAGACTTTCAGAAGATCACGTGCATATGTCTACGTAAGGCTGTGTCTCTGCGGCACAGTACTAGTATGTATGTCGTTGCTAGTTCCAATCTTTTTATCGGACGGAAGCAGCTGCAGGAATCACATGTGTTCTACATCGAGATAAGAAAAAAATGCCGTGTGTCTGTACGACTGTATATATACATATGTATGTCAGGGCAGGGCAGCAGGGCCGGGCTACATGGTACTAGCTAGCAGGGCATGGCAGAAGTTCTGATCCGAGCTCCCAGCAGAGAGAATGCAATATTAATTGTTCAGAGTTATGATGCGTACGGGTATGCATTGTTTTCATGATTTAAGCACGTATTTTATGAAAAATTGAATCATCATGGAAATATAAGTTATTCACCATAAAGCATTGTAAACTATTTTGAATGTGAATCCAATGATATATTTTTCATGGTATATAACTAATATTTTATCAATCAAAATAATGGAGAAACGTCTTTCCATAAGCGCGGCCCTATAAACCCGAACGGAGAAAATATATGACGCTGTCTGTGACCACCTAGGTTAGAACTTCATGTTTGAATTTCATTAAGTTACAAATTATATATGAAAAAAATCTGTTTAAAAAATGATATATTATTTGGTTCAAAACACAGTATCATGTGCAAATTTTTAGTGATTATGAGTCTTTAAACGTATGTGACGCTCTACAAAAATCAAGGGCTACAGATCGTAGTCATCACCAACAATCTATCTATAAATACACTATGCTCCTTAATTTTGGAGCTCTCTCATTTAATTTAGGTGTTCAATATCGGATTTGGTTCATGATTTTGACTGGGTCAATAATTTTGATTGAGATTATTTTGAATTTGGTTCATAGTTTTTATTCAATTGTGGTGTTTAGTTCTGGATCTGGTTCCCAACATTGACTGGATCAACCATTTTGTATCTGAATATATAGACATGCAAATCACTTGCGTGTTCTCAAAAAAAATCAAGGGCTAGAGTGAAGAACAAGAACATTTTTTTTGCGAATACAAGAACAAGAACAATTATCCATTAAAATGCAAGAAAAAACTTTACATTTCTCCTTTGGCCTGACTTTATAGCGCTAACACTCTATTTAATTAGGGATTATTTGGATTGTAAGGTTTTCACAGGAATATTGGAGGATCTGAATCCCAATGAATTTTTCCTATGAAAGCAATTTAGATCATAGGATTGAGATTATAAAGTTCCTATGCCCCCTATTCCATAGGAATCTCAACATGAGCTGAAACCTTGTTTTATTTTTCCTTTGAGATGCTCTCTCTCTCTCTCTCTCTCAATGCTTTAAAATCCCTATGTTTATTTCCTATGCACCATCAAAAGGTACCTCTCACAATACCCGCAAAAAAAGGTACCTCTCACAAAATCCCTGTGTTTTGAAACCCCGTATAACTTCATATTACATGCTCTTTCAATCCTATGATTTTTCCTGTTCCTACGTTTTTGAATTTCCTGCAATCCAAGAAAGCCCTTACAGTTGATCGAGGTGTGATGGACAATGTGGGAGGAGCGAGCAAAGAGGGAGGGAGAAGCGATAGAGTTGGCAGGGAACAAAGGGTTTATTTCCTCGAAAAAGCTTATCTTTTTTCGCGAACACGCAAAAGGCTTGCGTATCATTGCATTGATAGGTAGAGAGAGTTCATACAAGGTTTCTCAAGGATTACAAGGGGGGAGGCTAGCCAACATGTACACAGGGATGGCATGGTAGGATAGCCTGGACGCAAGGAGGTGGTGCGTCGGCCACCAATGCTAGCAATTCTATGTCTCCGGGATGATCTGCGCCAGTGCGTGGCGCCTGCTGCTGCCCATAGCCTTGCCTCATCTCTGATCTCGTTGACGGCGCGGCAGACTGAGGGTCGATCACCGTCGAAGGTGCAGCCGTTGCGGTGCTTCCAGAGCCACCAGGCAATGAGGATGGCGATGGAGGCGAGCCCGCGTCGAAGACAGCGCGGAGAGTCGGAGCGGCGAGCCAGTCGGCAAACTCGTCGTCGCGGCTCGGGATCGTGGCTGTGGATCGACACCAGGAGAGTACCTCGTGCCAAACCTGGCGGGAGAAGGAGCAGCCTGCGAGCAAGTGTTGCATGGTCTCGTGCTCTTGATCACAGAGCGAACATTGGGGCTCGTGAGGCAGGCCGTGGCGCTGAGGCGATTAGCCGTCCAGCACCGGCCTAGCAGGGCAAGCCACATGAATAGCTTGATGCGAAGTGGAGCCCAGGTACGCCAGGTGAGACGCCAGTGTGGGTCTTCAATGGATCCAGAGAACATGGCTTGATAGCAGGAGCTCGCGGAGTAGGAGCCGGAGCTGGTCCAGCGCCAGGAGAGCCTTCTGGCTCATCGGAGAGCGTCACATGGCGCAGGCGACGCCAGAGGGTGACGTACTGTGTGGCCATCTCGATGCCCAGCGCCCCATGGATGTCTGCGATGCAGGCGCGCTCGTGCAACCCATCACGCACGGAAAGAGACTTGCGGCGCCACTTGGAGACCCTGGCGTGGACCAATGGCGCGATGTCGGAGATGCACCGAGCCAGTGATCCTCCCAGAACTTGCAGCTGCGCCCATCGCCAATGTGCCAGCAAGTGGAGGCCCGGAAGATAGTGTGAACCTCGGAGGAGTGGGGGATGTGCAGGTGCTGCCATGGGCGCGATGGGTCTGTCTTCTGCAGCCATAGCCATCGGGTGCGCAGAGCAATGCCCGCAAGGTGGAAGTCCGGCAGGCCAAGGCCGCCCAGGGCGATGGGACGGCAGACGCAGCGCCAGTTGACGAGGCAGTGGCCGCTGCTTGCATATTTGCGTCCGTGCCAAAGGAAACAGCGGAGGAGGCGGTTGATCTACTTGAGGACAGTCGGGTTGATGGCCAAGGCGAGGAGCGTGTGCACTGGCATTGCCGCGAGCAAGTGGCGACAGAGCGCTAGGCGGTCACCACGCGACATCATAGATGCCCACCAGGGGGAGAGCCTGCGCTCGAGCTTGATGATGATCGGTTGCAGCGCAGCGGTGCTGACCTTGCGGATGGAGAGCGGGAGGCCGAGGTATGTAGTGGGGAACTCCTTGATGGGGCATGCAAGTGGGATGCGATTGCAAGACGTTCCGCAGGCGTGCACCGAATCGGGGAGGCCGCACACTTGTTGAAGTTGGTGTACATCCCAGACGCATTGCCGAAGAGGGTGAGCAGCCGGCGGACTGCCGAGAGGTCCTGTTTGTCAGGCCGGCAGAAGACGACCACGTCGTCGGCATAGAGTGAGATACTCGAGGCCATGTGGCGCGAGGTAAGGCGTTGAAGCACGCCGCCGGTGACGGCGCGGCAGAGCAGGTTGTTGAGGGTGTCAATCACCAAGACGAAAGCATGGGGGAGAGGGGGTCCCCCTGCCGAAAACCGCACATATGGAGGATTGGCGGCCCTGGGGTGCCGTTGATGAGGATGCGCGTGCTCGCCGTGCCGAGGAGGATGCAAACCCATTCGCGCCACCGCTGACCGAAGCCAAGGTGGCGGAGGGTGTCCAGCAGGATGGCCCAGGAGACCGAGTCGAACGCGCGGGCAATGTCGAGCTTGAGCATGACGCGTGGCTGTTTGAGGTTGTGGAGTTGCCGCGCCGTTTGTTGGACGAGCAGGAAATTATCGTGAATGCATCTGCCCGCGATGAACGCGCTTTGGTTGGTGGAGACCATGTCGCCGAGCCTGGGTGCAAGACGAAGAGAGAGCACTTTGGCGAAGAGCTTGGCGAACAGGTGGATCAGGCTTATGGGACGGAAATCCGCGAGCGTGGTGGCGTCCGGTTTCTTGGGCAGCAAGGTAATAAGCGCCTCGTTGATCCGCTGGAAGCCACGGCCGTTGAGATTGTAGAGCTTGTTGAACACGTCGACAAAGTCCGCCTTGATCGTGGGCCAAGACGCGCAAAGGAACTCGGAGGTGAACCCGTCCGGTCCCGGCGCTCTCCCCTTGGGCATGCACTTGATGGCCTCCCAAATTTCGTTCTCAGAGAACGGGGCGTCAAGTTGTTGCAAGTCGAACGTGCACGGGTCGAGGATGTCCAGGTCGATGGAGGATAGCCTCTCGCGGGCGGAGCCGAGGATGTCAGAAAAGTGTGCA
The DNA here is from genome assembly GCA_021605145.1 of Aegilops bicornis. Classification (NCBI taxonomy): domain Eukaryota; kingdom Viridiplantae; phylum Streptophyta; class Magnoliopsida; order Poales; family Poaceae; genus Aegilops; species Aegilops bicornis. The sequence continues at coordinate 742,642,801 of CM038673.1, forward strand.
TGCGCGGCCTCCGCAATGGCAGCCTGCCCGGAGATGGTGGCGTCGCCCACCTTGAGCTGCAGGATCATGTTCTTTTTGGAGCGCTGCGCTGCGTGGAGACGGAAGAAGGCCGGGTTTGTGTCGCCGCCTTTGAGGTAGTTGAACCGCGTGCGCTGCCTGGCGATGGAACGATCGAGCGATGCGAGGCCGATGTAGGACGCCTTGAGTTGGCGGCGGAGCCACGTCTCGGCCGCCGAGAGCTGCCGGAGGTCTTGTGCTGCGTCGAACCGGGCGATGAGCTCACAGGCGACGGCGAGATGGAGAAAGATGTTGCCGACAGTCTTGGCATTCCAACGCTGGAGGTGCTTGGCGGTGGCCCGCAGGCGAGCATAGACGCGGCGAAAAGGGTCCGGCTCGTCAGCAGCGGACGCCCACGCCTCGGCGACGGCATCATGGTAGCCCTGAAGCTTAGGCCAAAACCTCTCAATGTGGAACCGTCTGTGTCCGGCAGAACGCGGCAAAGAATCGAGGATGAGGGGTGCGTGATCGCTAGCCGCGGAGGATAGGCAGCGCAACATACAGCTTGGGTGGTTGACCTCCCAACCCGCAGTGCAAAGGACCCTGTCGATGCGCTCAAGCGTCGGGGTGTCACGCTCGTTTGACCATGTGTATCTCCGGCCGTGGAGATAGATGTCACGGAGCTCCTCGTCGGCGATGAAGCGCCGGAAGCGTCGCATGGAAGCACGGTGTAGATTTCCGTTGTTCTTGTCGTCAGGGGATATGATCATGTTGAAGTCGCCCCCTATGAGCCACGGGCCATTGCAAGTAGAGCGCGTGTCATGAAGATCTGCGAGGAACTCGATTTTGGTGGCCTTGTCGTTGGGTCCGTAGACGCCGGTGATCCACCAGTGCGGGCTACCATCTAGAGAGGAGACGAGAGCGTTGATGAAATGCGTGCCAATCATGGGATGCGAGATGGACACGAGGTCGTCTTGCCATGCGAGGAGGATGCCGCCTCGGGTTTCCATGGACGGGAGAAAGTGAAAGTTGCGGAAGGCCCGCCCACAAGCTTCGGTGACAATGGACGACGAGACGGTAGAAAGCTTCGTTTCTTGCAAGCATACAATTGAGGGGGTGGCCGAGGAGATAACGGAGCGCACGGCCTAACATTTAGCAGGGCAGTTCAGACCCCTGACGTTCCAAAAAATAATACGTTGGGTGTAATCCATCAGCAGCTGGTTGGGGGCTCCGAGAGGAACGGCGCGGGGCACGGCTAAGCCTCGGCGATCAACAGCGCCGTGGTGGCCGGAGGCGAAGAGGGGTTGGGCGGCACCCTCCAACCGTGGTAGTCGGCAAGCGCGGCAATTGTGTCGGCGGCCAGGGGCTTGTCAAACATGCGCGCGTATCTATCCAGAACAGCGTCGGAGAGGGGCTCGTCGTCGTGCAGCAGCCCAAGGCGTCGAAGGAGGACGTGTTTGGCCTTCATTTCGGAATCGAAGCCGCGATCGGCCTTGGCGATGCGGTCGCTCCTGCCCGGGGTGAAATCCAGAGGAACTTCACGGTGTCGGCGGCGAGGAGCAGGCAGCGGAAGGATAGGGGTCGGCGCGCACTGGACGGAGGAGGCGAACCGTTCCAGGGCCTCCTCAGCCGCACGATCGGGATCGCCACCGTTGGTGGAGCATGGCGCAGTGATAAGGCCGGGGCCCACAGCCGCGGAGCAGGAGGGCACGGGGGAGCGAGCGGCGGGTGGGACAATGATTAGGGCACGACATGATTGGGGGGCAGGATCCGCGTCGTGGACGCTGATTGGTTCCTGGCCACCACATTGTTCAAATGCTTATCTTGGAGTGTTCAAATGCACCATGGTGTTTCGCCTCCAAAACAGTAACATGTGTTTACTGACGGTTTTGCTAATTTTCAGCCCGGAATTTCTTAGTCCACAATTCGTACTGAGTATTGTTGATATGATGTTAGGACTGTGCGAGATTTTATTTTAAAAAACTGAGCTTTGAGAACAAACCCTACTATTTTCCCACTACGCACGATCAAATTATTACTACAAAACAGTGAAACATTTTTTATATTTTAAAGAACAAGTTTGTAAATCAACTAAGGATTAGCCAATTGACAACTACTGAGACCAGATTTCATTTTTTACAGACGAGTAAAAAAATGAGGTGGATATACATGAGTGAATTTTGTGAGAGTAAAAAAAATCGTATGGATAAATTTATAAGACTGGCTCCAGTCCATGAAGACATAAAAGAAATCATGTTTAACTAAATTTGCTCTGGCCCTTGTCCAGTGCTAGCGAGACAGGCTACCTCTTCCTTTTTATGGCCGTGCCGCCATCGACTGCTGGCTCCATCGGCGACGCCACAGGCCACACGCGCGCGAGAAAGACGAGAAGAGAGATAGACTAGCGCCGCTAGCTGGCTGGCCGCCGCTCGTCCAGTCGTCCTCCAGATTGCAGACGATGAGTGAAATAAAATGGCCGCAAGACGAACACGTGCATGTACACGAAAGTGACAACACGACGAACCAGTGGGAATGTGTATTGATGAACATATATCCTTGTGTGTAAAGAATGTGCATGTGTCGCTGTGCACGTACGTACGTAAGGCTCTAAATCAGCCGTCCTGCACGGTGACAATAACCAGAGGGCAAATACGAGTTCGTCACGATGGATGCATATCTCATACTACACGTGTGTACGTATTTAATTAATGTATATGTATTCCCTTTTAAGGAGAGTGGGAATGAAAAATGAAAATCCCAAACGCCGATGTGACTTCATGGCTTGCTGGATGGAACCTTGGAATCAAATCCTCGTGCTGATTTTCCAGGGACGAGGGCCAGTGAAGTGTCCTAACAGTGACTGCCGTACGTCCCTCTCCCAAGAAAGCAGTGCCGTGCGACCGCCGAATGGCTGCAAAAACCATGAGTTGACAGTACTCATTATCTATGGATTTTTTTTTTCAAATGGGTAGTTTCGCGCGAATTTCATAGAAGATAGTTTCTTTAATGAAAGAGCAAAAATAAAATCGGGTCATTTCAGCATGTGCCAATTTGTTTTTGAACTAGATTCAAAGCTAACTAAAATAATGGTCAAAATCCATCATTACTTTCATGAAATGTTTGTGTTTCAATAAAATTTGAATTCTTCTCTTCGCCATCCAGCCAGCGCCTTTTGTCTCCTACCCATGTACTCGACTTGCCACCATTCCCCCGGCTAGGTTGAAACTTTTGTCAGTAATTTTGGTGTGTACCAAAATATTCTTTTTCTCTCAAAATGTTGCACTAAAGTAAAAATAGGTTCAAATTTCGGTCATATTTAGATGAGAAAAGTTTTTTTTTGCTCACTCAAGTTTTTGAGGGAGATATTAATTTGGTCCCTCATCTTTTCTGGTCGATATTTTGATCTTCATGTTTCAATAAGGAACACAATTTCCTCTAAAATCAAAGACAATGGGTTAAACTGATGATGTGTTACTGGTTTTCTGGTAACTAGTTGGCACGTCGAGCCACTTAAACGAAATGCCAAGAACCTGTCCACAAATAACAAGGCAAGCCCGAAGCCGTTGGTCAGCTAGCGCCGAGGGGCTCCGTGACGATGCCCTCAAGAGGATGACGAGGCACAAGGCCACCGTCGTCGAGCCCGAAAGGACGTACGAAAGTTTTCACCCCGGAGCCCTGGTACCGTAAGGTAAGAGGACCTACTGCGACGCCCTCTAGAGGGACAGTCGTCGTCATGGTCTCCGGCGCCGTCCGGAGCCCGGAGCTATCATGCATTCACCTTTACCAAGGGCGCCTATCGAGGGTGCCATCAAGCATGTCACCTCCGCTGTGTACGTAGACGGGGCGGTCTGACTCTACCACCACCCCAGGTCCATCCAAGATCCAGCTCCATCAAAAAAGATACTAGAGCTCCATCAAATGCGTACGTACGGCGGTGGTTGCGGTGGTGTGGATGGATGGACCCAGAGCACGTAGGCACGTACTGTACGTGGAAGCCGCGGAGAGAGATGGACGGACACCCCACCGGCGCAATGCAAGTAGCTCGGCGTGGTGACGGCGGCCGGGTACGTACTTGTCCGTCGCGTGGGTACAAAGGAAGCGTGCCCGCACGCAAGGGGATCGGGCGCAAGTACTACTACGGGGTTGGGTCCGCCTCACCCTCGACCGTGTACGAGTCGCTAGCCCCGGGACGGGACCATCCTTAATTTTCACACGCAGACAGGCACGTCTCTCTCGTTCCCCACTGCTGCTGTCATGTGCAGTTCGGTACGTGATACCTACGGTAGTAGCTAGCTACGCGCGCACGCGGCCTTCATTTCATGTGTCCCTCGTCGCACGGAATGTATGTATGCCAGCAGTACAGGAGCTGCACTGCATCGGTCTTGATCATCACGTATGTATATGTGACACGTACGCAGTGCGTACAAGCAGGGAGTACTGTGTATGCATGCATGCATGCATGTGTGTATCCTTAATCTCTTCCTTATGTGGGGCTAAAGTACTGGCCATGAATGAACGAGCAGGCTTGTACTGACCATGAGTACGTTTTTATTTAATAATTAACCAGGGTATGAGAAGGAGAGAGGAACACACACACACACACACACAAAGAGAGAGATGGCACCACAAAAGACAGGGTGTGGGAGAGGAGGGCGTAGAGGATCCGGGGCACGCGTGCTGCGAGTTGTGTCAGCGGCAATCATCATTCCCTTTGCCGGTCCCATACATGCAACGCAACCAACCAAACGCTCTGTCCCTTTCTTCAATCCATCTAACCATCCTCTCCCTCTCTCCTCTCTCCTCGCACGTGACGATCATGCCGTCATGCTCAAAGGCCCCGCGCCCGTCTCCACCTCACCACTCTCCCTATCAATTGCTAATCATGGTTGCCACCTTTTCATTCCTCTAACTAATCACTGCTAATCATCACCGCGTCTGCGTGCCCGGCCTTAACTGCTTTATACAAGCATCGCCTTTCTATCTATCCCGGCTTGCTATAGCTCCTTCCAATCCTCCTTTTTGCATACGTTCTCCTCCTTTCACACCTACCTACCTACACACACTACAAGCTGGTTGCATTGCCCGCGTAGCTAGGCAAAGGGCTCTACCTTTCGCTAATCCAATTCCCAAGTTGGCGACAGATAATCTCTTTGCTTTGACACGTTAGACATGTGCTTACAACCCCGTCATTACCATACTCCTATAACTGCTTCAGTGGGGTCCATCGACACCTCGACTGAGATTTTTCTTTATGTCCAAATGTAACCTAAAACATCATGCTTTTTTTTGCGGAAAGGCGGCCAAGACCCTTTTTTTTGCAACTTATGATTAGTGAAACTAGTATTCCCTCTGTAAAGAAATATAAGAGCGTTTAAATCACTACTTTAGTGATCTAAACACTCTTATATTTTTTTACGGAGGGAGTATCATTCTGGATATGTAGGATGAAACCATATTGGCATGTTCTACATACCAAAACTTGGCGCGGTTTTTGGCAAAAAGAGAAACAACATACATCCAACGAGCAATTAGTAAACCATCTGCAAGGTTGGCCTCACGCAGCCGCAGCCTCCTTTCCAATAAAAGGTCTTCCGCCTCGTCTCCCATGGCATTAGGGCCATGGGGGTGTGGTGGATCCCGGCCCTTGCCATCGGAAGGGCTCCGCTTTTAGACGTTTTCTTGATTTTGTTAGGGTTTGTGTCCTATTCAGGAAGACAAGACAGTGGCAGCTCCTTGAAGATGGAATAAGGTTCTCCCCACCTAGCCCCGTTGTGCCTTCGACGGATCTTGCAGGATTCGGCCGTTGGTTGTCTTTGGTGGATCTACTCAGATCCTGTCTTTATTCGTCTCATTCGTGCGCCTTCGGGTTGGATCCTATCAATCTACGCATCTCTTCATCGGCGGCGGTTTCTGTTCTGGCGCGCTGGTCCTATGAGGCCCTAGCACAACTACTTTCTGATTGTCTACTACAACAAGTTTTGCCCAGCTCCGGCGAGGGTGAGGCGATGATGACGGCGCGCCTTTGGCTCGCTTCAGTGCTTGTAGTCATTGCTTGGTGTTCTACGGATCTTGATGTAATTTTAATTATTTCTGGTGTTCGTTGTACTGCCATGATTGATGATGAATAGAACGGAAGTTTTTCCAGAAAAAGAAAGACCAATTAGTTAGTGCCAATTGGTATGTTCCTTTTTTACCAAGGTTGAATTCATAATTGCTACACTTGTAAAACACGCAAAGGCTAGCCAGAGGTCACACTCTCTCGCTAACCCAACAAAAAGAGTTCCGACTCTTGTGTGGACCACGAATTGACAAGAAGGTGGAAGAACCTAGTAGTTCCATCAAAGTGACACGGATGAATATCTTAATTAGCCAATCTTACCGAAGAGAACCAATGGTAAAATGTGGCAAGCATCAGCTAGGAACCAAGCTGGCCCGGAGAGTCTCATCCATATATCCATCATCTCCTACCTAGGGCTATCTAGCTAGCTCTCCACTTTGCACTCCTTGGGAAAGTTATTACACTCTTTTCGATCTCCAAGTCGTAATCAGTAATGCGCAGGTCAAACCACGGCGTCTAGCTCTCGCTATAGCCGGCACGGCAACGTACCACGCTCGAGATGGAAAGGGTTATGATCGGTTGCTTTTGACATGCGCGCTCGAGAGTCCATGATTAACCGCGAGGCGAGGCGCTAAAAGACGAGGAGGCGGCATAAAAGACCTTTGGAGCCATGGTCGACCGACGAAATGAATGGAGAGATAGATGATCGTCGACACACAGCCTTCGTGCCCTACTCTACTGGCGTGACATGTTTGGGTGTCTCCTGTCCTGGCCGCTGCGTGCAATGGTAAAAAAAAGGGTTAAAAAAGGGTAAAGGTGGTTTGAGTTGTTCCTCGGATCGTGAGAAGTCACTCAGTCACTCTCGCTCGTTCACCAACGGAGTAGTCGCCGTGCATGCATGCGCGCTCAAAAGAAGAGAGAAGAGACTCGATCGGGCGGAGCGGACGGACACGCGCGCACTCGCACGGAGCGCTGCGTGCGGGTGAGTGTCAGGAGTGAAACCATGTTCGATCGATCCGAAAGTTACTTTCCCGGCCAGAGATGATATGATCGAGCGCGCACCACCTTTTCTTAATAGGTCGATGGGATGGAACAGGCAGTACTTAATCTGATGCTTTTTGGCAAGATTAGAGAAAGCTAACCGTGGTGCATGCGTAGATCAACTACGTTATTAATTCTAGCATGTACTAATGCTGATGAGCTAAATTATTAGTCCACGGAGGAAAAAAAATCAGGGGCCCGCCCAAAATTCTTGTAGTGCCCCTGGACCGTGTGCATGCATCCTACTTACTAGCACTGTGGTAGTAGTAACGAACAGTATGGTGACTGATGCTCACTGCACGCGACAGAGCGAAATGCTACATGCATGCTTCCGCTGAAAGGAAAGCCTGAACCGAGACTGTAGAGGCAGGCACGCCACAGTTACGGGCACTTGTCCCGCGGGGGATTCAGAATAATTTGCCCATCCATCCATCATACTGTGGTAAGCAATTGGGCTGGCATCGGGCGCCGCGCCCCTGTGTGAGACTCAGACAGCGACCGTTCCTGGTTTGAGCCAAAGGAGAAGGCAGAAAGAGAGAAACAATTTGTATGATGAGACCCAAGAACAGTGTGCGCTGCGCGCGCGTGGTTGAAACGAAAGATGCCATTCTTTTCAGATCGGAGTTGTCACGGCTTTTGCACGACAGCGCCCTACTGGTTTAGTCCCCCATACACAGTTTCCAAGCACAGTTCATGCGCACCGAAAGTTGGCCATGGTATGAGAGAGATTAAGATTGTTAGAGGTCAACCGGCCCATTGCCCTGGGAGTTTTGGGCAGCTCGCACTGGGAAAAAAAATATCCTGCGTCGCTTTTGGTGGAAAAGCTAGCCGGCCGGCCGGACGACACACGCAGAGGCAGACGACGATCAAACGAAGAGGAAGAAGAGGAAGTCAACATGCATGCATGCACGCCACCCGCACACATCATATCCGATCCAGCACGGGAGACGGCTTTACGAAAGTCTCTCTTTCGTGTGGACTGTACGCAGCACTCGCACGCTAGCTACTTCTGGTTCTGGTCAACAACACTAGTTATCAGGCAGCTATCGGCTCATCGCCAGTCTATATATCTTTATTCTTTTTTCCTTTTCGATTCCAAATAGGCTTCTCCTCCTTTCTATCGACAGCTCTGCCTATGGGGAATGCGTCGTCGTGGTAGCGCCTTCAGCTCCCTTCGTGGATGTGCGATCGATCGGTCGTCGTCCAACGTAAGTACGTTTTGACGAATCATCATCTTCTTCTTCTTCTTCTTGTATGTCCGCATGCATGGGTCTTTATTCATTTTATTCAGAGACTGTATGCCATGCTAGGAAAGAAACATCATCAGCCGAGTTTCGCAGGTAGGATCTCTCTTGCCTTGGTTTGTCTGTCAAGGTCGTCTCGCCCCATTCCGTCAGTCACAGGGGTTGCTTAGAATCCTACTACACGTAAAAGGACTTCAAAAGCGCAAATCGTCCTATGCCAAATTTTCGTTATCATCAATCTGAAAGCCCCTTCTTTATTGTTAATTACCGCAATTTTCCCACTCGCCATTTTGTTTTTTCGGGTCCGCAATTTTCTCGGTCACTCTTTTGTAGGATATTTTCGAGGATAATTTTCTCACTCACTCATGCCATCGGAAGCATAACTGGGAACCACCCACATAAAGCCCAACCCATCTACCAGTATTCTCGGCTCGGCCCACTTCCAACTAGACATTTACGGGATCGGCTGCGTCTTTCTTTCATGGAATTTTTCTGTTAGTCTTATTCGATTTTATACTTTTCTAAAAAAATCGTTAATTAAACAAATTGAGAATATTTTAAATTCTTAATTGTTTTTTTGAAATTTCAAAGATTTTGTAATTTAAACATTTTCTATAATTTATGTACATTTTTAAATATCGAATTTTTTACATACTGAACAATTTTTCATTCATTAACATTTTCTAAAATTCGGGAACAATTGTTTGAAGTCATGAACATTTTTCTAAAATTCCTGAACAATTTTGAAGTCATGATATTTTTTAATTCATGATTTGTTTTCTAAATTCAGGAACAATTTTGAAGTCATAAACTTTTTTGTAAATTTGGGAACAAATTTTTGTAGTCATGAAAATTTTTAATTCCTTAAAATATTCTGAATTCGGGAAAAATTCTGAAGTCATGATTTTTTTTGTAAATTCGGGAACAAATTTTGGAAGTCATGAACTTTTTTAATTCGTAAACAATTTTGAAGTCATGATATATTTTACTTCATGATTTTTCTCAATTCGGGAACAGTTTTGAAGTCATGAACATTTCTGAAAATTTGGGAATAATTTTAAAGTCATGAATTTGTTTCGAAATTCAAGAACATTTTTAATATGCAAACAATTTCCAAATTTGTGAACATTTTTTATAATTTGGAAAAATGATTAAAATATAGTGAATTCATGATCACTTTTCAAATCCAGTTTTTTTTAATTCAGAAAAAAATTCCAATCTATGAACTTTTTGGAATTGGGAATATTTTTTGAAATCCATGAAAATTGCAAATTCACCATCCCTTTTAAAATTCATGATTTGTATTGTATTTGTGAATATTTTTTAAAATTCATAAGCTTAAAGGAAAAAATAAAAGGAAGCAAGGAAAAGAACAAAAGAAAAAAAACAAAAACAATCCCCCCTCCCGCCGCTTTGGGTCATCCCAAACCGCTGGGGTGTGCGTTGGTGCGCCCCGCACATCCCCATGCCCCAAATAGGACCACTCATTTCCCTCCTTCCCACTAGTGAGAAAGATTTTCAGTTGCAGCCCTCATCTAGCGAATCCAGTTTTCAATGAAAAAAAATAGAAAGTTAACACGCACGGAAGATGCAGGTCTACCTTCCAACGGGTTTATCACTATATACTATCTCAATCCCATCTTTTTGTAAATAGAAGTTTTATTCCATTATTATAGTGTTATAGTCAAAGAGGCAAAAGTTTCTCGATACATGGGGGGCCTTGTGTGTAGTCAAAGTTCGACTATAGTTTGCCAGTCGATTTGCAACTTTGGGTTGTTCCCGTGGAATCTTCCGTGGAATAAACTCGTCATTCATCAAAGCTCTTATCTCCATGATGAGATGTCCATAAGCGCTAAGCGAGCAAGTTCATCACCTGATAACACAGATGGTGCCTCCGAGGAATTCGGTTGGAGAAGAGTCACGAGGTTCGTATGTTGAATAGCCAACGCCCTCCCTTGCATAAGAGCATGTGTCTCCGCTTCCAAAGTATCTCTGCAGTTGAATATAAACCGATGGCAAAGATAACACTCCCATCATATCTCGTGAGTATCATACCTGGAGCCGCCGAACCATCCAATTGTAGGAATGAGCTTTATCAACAGATAAAGCGGCATGGTGCACAGGTGATGGGGGCCAAGGTGTAGCCGACACAGAGACTTTTCCTCCGAAACGTTCCATTCTTCGTGGGCTGGCATCTTCCCCTTCAATATCCCTTTTTTTGCGGGAACCTTCAATATCTCCTCTGTGGTATATCTCTGAGAATTACCAATAGACTTCATGTAGCTAAAAGTTCATTAATAGTACTTCCTCCGTCCGGAAATACTCTAGATATATCCTTTTTTATCCATTTTGATGACAAGTATTCTCGAACGGAGGGAGTAGCTTCTAGCGGCACTAGTGTTGTATTCTACTTTACAGTACTTTTTGAGACATAATATATATCACTGTTAAACTAGTTTGTTAAACTAGCAGTATGATACTGACGAACTCTGAAGGTTTCAGTTATGCTCTCAACATATATATGTCTATTCTATTGTAGGGATGTCCTATTAGTAGAGATAAGTGCTATTTTAGAGGACTATCTTTGAGTTTGCAACATTCAGATTTGCCTATCATGATCCAGCCTGAGAATCCGAGTGTGGTCGCTGCCTTGACAAATGGACATTCCGCTCATGGACATTTTGATGAGAAAATAGGCAGTTTTTTAATTAAATTAATCCATGAATAAATCATGAGCATGACATGAACAACATTGATAACACACTGATTACGATCTAACAGAGCATGTACTACGCACATAGTAGAAACATCTACGTATATTGCTAGTACTGCTACAACAGAAAGAAACACGAGAGGGATCAGCGATGTATACCCTCCAATCGGCCACGTGGCGGCGGTAACGGTGGCAGCAGCGGCATCCTCGGTGACCTTCTTGTCGGCCTAGGCCTTCTCAAGAAAGACGGTCGGCTTCGGTCGACATGATGATGACGAAGGTGATGCGGACGTAGATGAGCGAAGCGGCGATCGGCGTAGTCGCTACCCAAAAACCTAATCGCTCCTCTCCCGTACAGGAACCGGAGAGGCGTGGTTTCGGAGGCCTGCTCACCCGTCAACCGTGTACGCGGTGAACGGGATGGAGTCGCCAGCGGCAGCAGCAGCAAAGGAACGAGGTGGGCGTGGAGGCGGAGATGCGCTCTATTTCGCGGCGGCTAGGGTTGGCAGCGCCCCACATATATATGTGTGGCCCTGTCAAAGACTCTCCGTTCCTGACCGGCAAAAAGAAGCGCATAGGAGTGAGCTCGGCTCGGCTCAATCCCGCAACCCGCGTCGTGACGAGGAGTGGAGTGGAGTGGAGTGGAGTGGCGAGCGGAGGAGGAGGAGTGCGCGAGGGCTTCTTTTCTTCTGAAGCTCCAATAGCATGAGGGAGAGAATCCCTTATAAACCACTCCAACTCTTCTTTCACTAGCATTGGGACTAAACTTCCCACCACCTTGTCATGCCACCTACATGGGCCCTTAGAGATTAAATCTGAAATTGTCATATGGGCTCTAGGCCCATCTCATATTTCAACACATTTGATGATAGAGATTAAACAGCTTTTGAAGCCGCGCGGGTTTATTCCGTTGAAAATTGCTCGTAATAAAAATAGAGTTGCTCTTAGTCTAGCTAATACAGGGAGATCTGGAGATAGCACCGCTTGTTGGTTGCACCGAGTTCTAGACAGTGTGCAAATTTTTGTATTAGCAGTAACACTATTTCAGAGGAATAAATACCCACTATTTTTCGGAAAAAAAAGGCTAAACACAAGGGCAACGTTATTTTCTTTTAACTGAGCAACGCTATCGGTGGCTTGCTTGCCAGTGCCAAGGTCTTTCACTAGTGGCGGCCGCACGCGGCCCGCAGTTGGTAACTATGTTATCAATGACACAAAGATCAGATCTACCAACTCTTGCACCTGTCATTGGTAGCCTGTTTTACAGTAGTAGATCTGATCTTCCCTTTTTAAAGATGATATTATTTTAAAATTAATAATATATTTTAAAAAATATATACAGTTGTGTGTATCTTTTGACTCAAAGCCGGAGTTTACCTTGCAGTTTTGCTAAGTCTCAGTCGACTGAGATTTATTTATGTATCAGTTGTTGCTATATTCGTTGATCTTGCATGGAGAACTGTTCCACAATTTTTTTAGCCTTTTTTCTTCTTCTTATATACTATGTCATTTGACTAAGACTTGATTAAATCTCGATTGACTGAGACCTAGCCACCCCCTTTATCTTATGTTGAAAAAAAATTACTATTCCGACTCGCACCGCTGTGAAAACCGTACATATGCTTGAGCATCGAGAAGGATTCATTCACCAGTGCACTGGACAGTACAAATGTATCGCACAAACAAACTGACTGTTTATTTGATCGAGCAGATACGCATATATAAACTGATGCACGTATTTATTTACGGAGCAACATCAACTATCTCCGCAGTGTTGCTAGGCGTGGGCCACGTGCATGTACACCACACCGGCCGGTTCTGCTCATCTCGTCGGAGCTTTCTTATTTATTTTCAGCGCAACGTCGATCTCCCTGTGTGGTGAGCTCGAGCGAGCGATCAGGTCTTTTTGCACGGCGGCGGGCAGGGATTCTCTGGGAGGGCGGCTCGTCCATCCCCACACCGGAACGTCTTCACGGGCCTCGTCTGCACCACGTGGCAGTTCACGCAGCCGTCGCGGCACTTGGGGCCCACGTCGTCACAGAATTGGGCCCCTGACCAGGAGTTGCAGTTGTCGCAGCACTTGGGGAAATCGTCTGCACGCACGCATGAAATCAGTCAATCTATCACCGCATCAGTTAATTATCGCATGTATCACATGGAGTATGTAGGCTAAGATCTTGACGCCATCACAAAGATGCAGTCAGACGTTGTTTTGGCCGGGACAGATAAATTAACTGCAACGACGATGAGCATCAGCAACGTACGTACCCTCGGCGGCCAGTGAGTGTGAGAGGATTCCCATGACCATGACGGCCTGGAGGACTAGGATCGCCATCAGCGTGCTACTCTTCATCGTTGGTTGGTCCTAACCTTGTCGAGCAAAGCTCTTCCCAGTACTCCTGTCTGCTCGTGGAGTGATGGTTTTGTTGTGGTTGTGTCTGGCCGAAGCTACAAGCAGTTATATATATAGAATCGATGTTGCATGCCAATTTTCTGCGTCATATATCACTTGTTATCCTCGTGGATATGTGTTGGGATAAACCTGTTTGACTCCTGGCTTAGCTTGGCCTTTCCCTTACTTGGACCTGTTAGGCATACATCTCCAATTCTCCATCTTCCACGTCCAGTGCATGCACCTATTTTCTCATAATTACTAGTATTTAATATATATTTATGTTTTGATTAATTTAATTCACAAATAAATCATGATGACATCGCTAAGAATATTAATTTCACACTAAGAGCTAAACATGTGAGCACGTACTAAGCATAGAACACGAACATTTATGATAACAAGCATGGCTAACACATGATCGGATAAGAGAGGGATGAATAGATCATACCCTCTAGTTGAAAAGGACAAAGTTGTGGCGGCATAGGCTTCAGCAGGCTTCATGTTTGAGATCTTGATGTGGTCACCCTTATCTTCGATGGGGAGGTCAAGGAAGTAGTTGAAGTCGTGGACGTAGACAAGCAGTAGCGAGTAGTCGCGCCAAGACGCTCCCTAGAAACCTTATCGCTCTTCTTCTTACGCAGGATCACAAAGGGTGGGGTTTTGGACACCTGCTCTCCCAAACAGTCATGCACGCGTCGTCGGGATGGAGTCGGCTGGATGCGGTCCTGGTGGATAGGTGTTTGGGATAAACTTGTTTGATTCCTCGCATACCTTGGTCTTGTGTCTTTTCCCTGACTTGGACTTGTTAGGCATACATCTCCAGTTCTCCATCTTTCATGCCCCGTGCATGCACCTATTTTCTCATAATTATTATTGGGTATATCATAAACTAAAAGGAAATCATGCTTTGTCGCGCTATTTTATTTTGGTTAGTGTGCATGAGTTCTCTTTTCTCGTTATATTTGTTAATAATGTCAGCTTGCCACTTAATTGACCAATGAATGAAAATACAATCCATGATATACCAATAACTTACTATCTAAGGAAAATGCAGTTCTGTTGTCACAAATCAGAATTTATTTCATACATAACAAAAGAGGTAACATAATAGCTTGAAGGAAATAAAAATTTGGTATGCATTTCTTTTTTGAAAAGGGGGTGGGCTCTTCATCATCATGATGCACACGGCCGAATTTATTAAAAGTGGTTCAATTATTTCAAAGTGCTAAAATACAAAGCGGAAACCACAACCGGACAGAAAAGAAGATTACATAACTTAACCACATAATCTAATAATGACACGCCAACCAATCATGTTGGATATGCCTGAGCAGCGATCGCCAGATGGTAGCACCCAAAGGTCATGTGCTCTGGAGCGTCCCCACGCTGAAGTGATGACCACATACGAATATATGATGTCGCCCGGATGATAACCTCCAAAAAGTTTATAGAACATCGTCCGTTAAAAACGCAGTCATTTGGCAATTTCAAAATGCTCATAGTAAATCGCAAACCCCTATATATATGAGCCTAAACTTTGGAATGAACCTAAACTTTGGATTGATACCAACTCCCAAGTTACCAAACAAATTTGGGTTCCTTATTGGGGGTGACAAGTTGTAGTGTGCCAGATCAAAGCAACAAAAAGGGCAGGAATGAAATATGTATAATTGTTTTCTCTTGATCAAGGAAATGAAAATATGTATAATTGTTTTCTCTTGATCACGAAAACAACATTTTTTTTAATATCCATGCTAGTTTCTTTTAGCCAAATTATCTTTGGAAAGGAACCTACCGTTGAACAAACCAGATAAAAACTTTAATCCTTGATGGTACACACATTGATTTCCAAATATGTTTCCTATGAAACATCGGGCCCATATTGATCGCATACATAGACTTGACAGTAATATCCCGTTCTAGTTTAGTCTCCATCTAACAACGTCAGGCGTAAGCGTCAGGTTGACCGACATCAACTTGCGAACTAAATGGAGCCAAGCCATCCAGTTATCGCCAATCAAGGCCCTCCTAAATTGGATGTTTAGGGGTGTTGATCCAAGAACAAATTAAACGATGGCATCCTTCCTTCACGCCACATTAAATAACGACGTATACTGAATCGCTAGTGGATTGCCTCCCAGCCATGTATCTTCCCAGAAACTCATGGATCGGCCATCACCAAAAACAAAAGAGCGTCGCATAAAGAAGGGAGACTTGAACTTCACAAGCCCTTCCAAAACAGAGAATATGTATGTTTTGTTTCCACTTGAGATAGGGTTTTGGAATTAACATATTTATTATGAAGGAGTTCTTGCCAGACACCTTCCTCATTCTCTTACTTGAATAGCTATTTACTGAGCAAGAGCCAAATTTTAAATTCCAAGTTTTCTTTACCCAGCCTAACTTGGTCCTTAGGCCTACACAAGATATCCCATTTAGCCAGTCTATGCTTCTGTTTGTGTTGATCACATTGCCAGAAGAAATTTAGTATTTTCAAAACCCATTTGGGTATTTCAAAAAAGGACAACATAAACATGACTAAACTTGTGAGAACCGCGTTGATAAGATTTAACGTGCCCCATATGACACGAGTTTACCCGTCCATGAACCCATCTTTCCTTTGAGTCATTCCTCAATAATTTTCCATTCTTGGGTGGTTAGCTTACGGTGATGAATTGGCATTCCAAGATAAGTAAATGGGAGGGAGTACACACCTCACACCCGAAGAGTTGTCTATGTTGCCTTTTTATTTCTTTGGCTCTATTTCTCACTCTTATGGAAATTTATTTTTAGACTAGACAGTTGTTCAAAAAGGCAAAGTATCAATTTCATATTATTGGCCTTCTGCAAACCATTCTCCATAATAATGATTATATCATTGGCATACTGAAGGATAGACACACCCCCATGCACCAGGTATCGAATGAGTCCATCGACTTGGCCATCCTTCTTAGTCTGTGCTATAAAGGATGGCCAACATACCAACAACAATGTTAAAGAGTATGGGAGACATAGTATCACCCTGTCGCAAACCTTTCACGGCCTGGAAATAATGACCAATGTCATCATCTACCTTAATCCCTATGATCCCACCCTGAACAAAATATTCAACCTGATGTCGCCTGTTCGCGGCAAAACCTTTCATACGTAGATCTTGTTGAATAAAAGGTCATTTAACTTCATCATACGCCTTTTCTAAGTCCACTTTAAAGATAACTTCATCAAGTTTCTTTTTGTAAAGCTCATGAATAGTTTCATGGAGAACAACGACCCCTCCTAGATATTTCATCTAGGCATGAAAGGAGTTTGCATAGGCAAACCACGGGGTGAGCAATAGCGGATATCCTATCAGTACCAATTTTCGTGAATATCTTGAAACTGACATTCAGCAAACATATAGCTTTGAACTGTTCAACTTGAATTGCATATTCCTTCTTATGAAGCAACCTGATTATCCAAAGTGAGGCAAAACAATATTAAATCATCGTTGAAAAGATCCTCAAACATGTGTAAAAGGCCACCCTTGATTATTCTGCAACACTTTTGATAAAATTCCACAGGGAACTCATCCGGTCCCGGAGCCTTATTCCTTTCCCCTTGAGAAATGGCACCAAAGATCTCCTTATCTGAAAAGGTGATGTCAGAATAGCAGTGTCCTCAAGAGAGAGCCGACGTATATCATCAGTCACCTCCTCGTCCATCATGGCGAAATTGTAGGTTGGATGCCCAAAAAGATGCTTAGTTGGTAATATATGCCTTAAGTAAGTCCTGACCAACAATAGTACTTTCATCTTGTTCAAGTTGATAGATTCTATTTTTCCTACACTTTCCATTTGGAATCAAATGGAAAAACATAGTATTAGTGTCCCCTTCCCAAATAAACTTAACTTTAGCGCGTCGAGACCATTTTAACTCTTTTCTCCCACATAAGTTTTGCAAAAAAATCATCTGCCTCCTGATTGGCTACATAATCTTCCATGCAAAGGGGTGAGAATTTGACTTTGATATCTAAATTGTTGACAATATCCAAAATACACTCTTTTTCTTTTCTATAAACGCCATTCAAGTTCTTCGCCCATCCCCAAAGATAGCAGATTTTTAATTGACAACGCTCAATATTAGTTACATCTCATTTCCTAACCATTTGTGAGACACTAAACCGAGATTTTTCAAAAGAGAAGGCGGATTTATTCCCTAAATGAGAATTTTACTAGAGTCCAAAAGAAGTGGGGTATGATCAAAGATGCTTCTTTGGAGGGCTCTAACAGTAAGAGTGAACTTTTGCTCCCACTCAACACTCATTAACATGCGATCAAGCTTCCATATGTTGGAACTTCAAGATTATGCGCCAAGGTAAACTATCAACCTTTCCACCTGACAGAGCAATCTCTTTATGTCTAAGCTCCCAATGATTCTATTAAACATAAACGGCCATTTTGCATCAAAGTTACTGTTATCTTCCTTGATGTTACACCGAATGATATTAATATCTCCACCCAACAACATGGGTAAAGACTCTGACCCATAGAAATCGACCAGCTCTACCAGAATCAGGCTTAAGTTTCGGCTGCGCGACCCCACAAACAGCCACTAGTGCCCATGAGAAGTCATCACCTTTTGAGTGCACATGGAATTTGATGGAGAAAACCACCAACCTTCACATTATGAACCTCCATTGTCAATATGTTTAGACCAAGCAAGATACCGCTCGACCTATCCCTCGGTGGTAGGCAAAACCAAGAAAAATCTAGGCCCCTACACAGGAAGCTCTGGAATGGTGCCGCGCAGTTTGGACGCTCTGTCTCCACTAGAGCAATGAAATCTAAATTTTATTCCCTAGAAGTGTTTGAAAAAATTGTCGTTTAGCCAAGTCCTAAAGATCTCTGCTATTCTAAAAAAATCCCTCTCATTCATATGAAATTTCTTTGTAAACTTTACACGTGAACAAGGTCGCACCGCAAAAGGATCAAACACAATTCTCTCTGCGCTTGCGAGGTATTTTAACCTTGTCTCTGAAATAAACATATGATTTTTCGGTAAAAATATACCTCCTCTGTGTTCATGTCCTCACACATACTCTAAATGTAGGGGATCGAAAGCCATTGAGGATCATGATCCTCATGTGTGTTTTGGCAGCCTTTTTTTAGCATCACCAACACTATGTCGGTCTCTGAGTTCAACAACTCATTCACCAAAGAGGAAACTCCATGACAGTTGCTGCCCAAAGATACCCCAATTCTTGAAGCTATCTGAATAATATCATCTTCAGAAGTTTATTCAAACACTTCTAAAGAAATTCATACCCGAGGTGGACTCTATATCGCGAAGTTTGGTGACATGCATAGCCCATCCTATCTGCAAAGCATCATCATCTGGTTGTGCTTGAATCCTTGGACTTGATTGGCGGGTGGGAATGTTTGCTCAACACTTCTAGGGTCTTTCACCAGTGGCGGTTGCTCGCCACTAGTAACCATATTATCACTGGCAGGTTATTAATGGCGGGTGTCCTGCCTGCCATTGATAGCTATTTTGTGCTCGCCACTTGTAGTCCGTTTTGCAGTAGTAGGTCTTCTTTTTTATTTTTTATTTAGGATGACATTGTTTTAATTTAATAATATACAACTGTATGTATCTTTCTATGCAAATCTGGGATTTACCCTATGTTGAAAAATAATCACTCTGACTCATACCGAGTGTGATAACAGTCAGCGAGAAGCAGAAACTCACAAGGGCATACAGAGACAAGGCAGAAACTCGCAGGACAGGAGCACACATGCATGCAGTCGTCAAATTGCTTTAATACTCACAAACTTGTTTGGTCTTAAGGCCTTTGATTGCTGTAGTGCGGGGTCCATCCATGCATGCTTTTGGTGGCTTTGGCAGAGTTACATGCCCCATCCACCCCACCTCCCATGCCTTTTCATTTCATCTTCAAATTTGAATCTACTATATCTTTTGAATCAAAAGTCCAAGTTAAGTTACGTTTGCATGTTTGTGTTCATTGCGACGAGAACTAGCGAACAAGACCGATCTTGAATACATTTTGAAAACTTCTCAAAAAAATATCCAAGGTTTACATATTCAGATAGTCGTTATATAAGTTTTTACCAAGTTTCATTTGCTTTTAGGGTTCTAGGTTTAGGATTTGGGGCTTAGGGTTTACGAATTAGTTTTAAGTTTTAGTTTTAGAAACTTAGGGTTTAGGGTTTTAGTTTTAGTTTTAGTTTCAGTTTTGAAACTTGGTGAATTTATCATTCGTTCTTGTCAAGTTTCAATATTTGAAACTTGGTGAAGTTTCAAACACTTGCCCAAACATGTTCAAGAGTCCTCTTGTTCCAAAACCCTCGTCACAACTAACACTAATTTGCAAATGAAATTCAAATTGGATTTTGGATCCAAAAAATACAATGGGTTAAAATTTGAAGTCAAGAGAAAAAGCATAGGAGGAGTTCGCAGGGGATTAAGCTTCAAACACATGCAGGGGTCCACATGCATGTGATCAATCCACTTTACTGATCACGACGCAATCATGTGGGTGAACCGTGCTATTTCTGCCAAAACATGTCTCATGCAGGAACTCGCAGGGATTAAGCTTCAAACACATGCAGGGGTCTAAACACATGCATGTGACCAATCCACTTTACGGATCACGACGCAATCATGTGGCCCAAAATCCATGTGTCATGGTCCTTGCGTACCACGAATCGTCGTCCATCGAGAAGGATCAGTTCATCGCTGCACTAGACAGTACAAACGTCAGCGGTGTATCTTTCGATGCAAAGCTGGAGTTTATCCTTAACTTGGAAAAAATAATCCATTCGTCTCGCACCGAGGATGGCAACCCTAGATATATGCTTGAGCACCGAGAAGGTTCGGTTCACCGCAGCGCACTGGACAGCATAAATACATCGCACAAATAAACTGATTTTTATTTGATTAAGCAGAGACGTATATACAAACTGATACCCGTGTTTATTTATTTAAAGCAACACCAACTATATTATATCTCTCAAAGGAAAGAGAACGCTGGGCGTGGCTCTGCTCATCTCATCGGAGCCTTTTTATTTTATATATGTTTTGGGCGCAACATCGATCTCACTGTCTGAGCTCTAGCGATCAATGCTTTTTGCACGGTGGTGGGCAGGGCGTGGGCGTGCCTTGCTCGCCGAGGACGGGGCGTCCATCTCCACACCGGAACGTCTTCACGGGGCTCGTCTCCACCACGTGGCAGTTGACGCAGCCGTCGCGGCACTTGGGGCCGACGTCATCACAGAATTGGTACCCCGACCAGGAGTTGCAGTGGTCGCAGCACTTGGGGAAATTGTCTGCACGAACGCATGCAATCAAACCAAGCAGATGTTGTTGCAGCCGGGACAGATAAGTGGAACGTACATACCGTCGGCGGCGTGTGAGATGATTCCTATGACCATGATGGCCTGGAGGACTACGATCGCCACCAGCGTGCTGCTCTTCATCGTTGGTTGGTCCTGAACTTGTGGAGCAAAGCTCTTCCCAGTCCTGCCGATCTACTCGTTGAATGATGGTTTTGTTGTGGCCAAAGCTGCAAGCAACTCCATATATAGATGTTCGATGCCAATTTTCTGCGTCATCTATCAATTGTTATCCTGGTGGATATGTGTTTGGGATAAACCCGTCTGACTCCTGGCTTGGATCCGCTAGGCATACATCTCCAATTCTCCATCTTCCACGTCCGGTGCATGCACCTATTTTCTCATAATTATTATTTCATATATTATTATTTTTGATTAATTTAATTCACAAATAAAGCATGATGACATCGCTAAGAATATTAATCTCATACAGAGAGCTAAACATGTGAGCACGTAATAAGCATAGAACAGAAACATCTATGATAACAACAAGTATGGCTAACACATCACCCACAAAAAAAGTATGGCTAACACATGAACGGATAAGAGAGGGATGTATAGATCATACCCTCTAGTTCGAAAGGACAAAACTATGGCGGCAGAGGCTTCAGCAGCCTTCTTGTTTGAGATGTTGATATTGTTGTCACCCATATCGTCGGTGGGGAGGCCGAGGATGTAGGCAAACAGTAGCGAGTAGTCGCGCCGAGACATTCCCCAGTAACCTTATCACTCTTCTTCTCACGCAGGATCACAAAGGGCGGGGTTTCGGGGACCTGCTCTCCCAATTAGTCATGCACTCGTCGTTGGTAGGTCCTGGTGGATTGGTGTTTGGGATAAACTTGTTTGGTTCCTCGCATACCCTGGTCTTGTTTCTTTTCCCTCACTTGGACTTGTTAGGCATACATCTCCAGTTCTCCCTCTTCCATGCCCCGTGCATGCACCCATTTTCTCATACTTATTTTTTGGTATATCATAACTTGGAAGGAAAGTGTGCTTTGCCGCCATATTTTATGTTTGTCTGTGTGCATGAGTTTTCTTTTCTCATTATATTTGTTAATAATGTCATCTTGCCACTAATAGACCAATGAACGAGAATACAATCCATGATATACCAATAACTTATTATCTAAAGAAAATGCAGTTCTGTTGTCACAAATCAAAATTTGTTTCATATACAACAGAAGGTAACATAATAACTTGAAGGAAATAAATAATTATTATGCACTTCTTTTCAAAAAGAGAGGGGGGTCTACATCATCTCCAGTTCTCCCTCTTCCATGCCCCGTGCCAAATTTATTAAAAGTGTTTCTATTATGTCAAAGTGCTAAGATTATATGAGTTAACCACATAATCTATAGGAGCATCTCCAGCCGCGCCTCCAACAGGCCCTCCCCAGGCGTTTTTTCCGCGCCGGCGCCGAAAAAAGGGCCCACTCACGCCCCCAGGACGTCGAATTCCGCCGGTTCGGGCCGTTTTTACGCCCGGCGATCGCAGGCCGAACCCGGCGCACTGGGGGCTCTTGGGGGCTCCGGCGCAAGGAAAAAGCGCACCTGGGGCCACATGCTATGTGAAAAGTCAAGCCACCCATCCAGATTCTCCTACGACCCCCCCTCCCCCCCGCGCGCGCTCGGCCGCCACCCTGCGCCACCCTGCCGATCCCGGCACCATCCACCGCCCACCACAACTAGATAGATCATTCCCCGCCAGAAAAAGAAGAGGTTTCACCGAGGCAGCCTCTCCACCGCCGTCCGGGCAACTTTTTCCGGCTGCTCCGGCGCAAGGCAGGCTCAGACACGGCTGAAGTTTGCGGCCACCTCGCCCGCAAGGTGTTCGGTGATTTGCCCGGCCCGGCGATGGACTCCGAAGATGAGGAGGTGCTCGCGGCGTTGTTGGAGGAGGAAGCTGAAGTCGACGTCCAGGAGCAGGAGCATCTCATGGTGCTCGCCGCCCTCGCCGGCCTGCTTGCGAGCAGTGAAAAGCCGCGGCGAGGTGGCTCGGCGCTGGGCGGGTGAAAGCGAAGAACCGACATCGTCTGGAAGGCTACTGCATGCTCTACTCGGACTACTTCGCCGACGCTCCATTGCACGGTGAGAAAACATTTCGGCGCCGTTATCGGATGAGCCGAAAGCTTTTCCTCGGGATTGGGAATTCCATCCGGGAGTTCGACAGCTACTTCAAGTGCAAGATGGATTGCACCGGCACACTTGGATTCACCTCTATCCATAAGCGCACGACAGTTATGAGGATGCTTGCATACGGAGCTCCCAGTGATTCACTCGACGACTATGGGCGCATGGCCGAGTCCACCACCATTGAGTGTTTCTACAAGTTCTGTGGGGCAGTGGTGACAGTGTTTGGACCGCAATACTTGCGAACACCCAATGCGGAAGACACCGCCAGATCCTAGCACAGAATGCAACAAGAGGATTTCCTATGATGCTTGGAAGCATCGACTGCATGCATTGGAAATGGAAAAACTGTCTGTTTGCTTGGCAAGGGTTGTACAAAGGCGCCAAAGGCGGTTGCAGTGTGGTACTTGAGGCAGTGGCCACACAGGACCTCTGGATTTGGCACTCTTTCTTTGGGATGCCAGGAACTCACAATGACATCAACGTCCTACAATGCTCCCCTGTCTTTGCCAAGCTTGTTGAAGGTCATTCTCCTTCGGTGAACTTCGAGGTCAATGGGCGGCAGTACAACAAGGGGTATTATCTAGATGATGGCATCTATCCGAGATGGTCAAAATTTGTGAAGACTATCTCAAACCCTGTGCCAGGAGGCAAGAACGCCTTCTTTGCGAAGGTTCAGGAGGCTTGCTGGAAGGATGTCGAGCGGGCATTTGGTGTGCTCCAATCTCGATTTGCTGTTGTCCGGTACCCTGCTCAGACCTGGTCAAAAGATCAAATGTGGGAGATCATGACTTGTTGTGTCATCTTGCACAACATGATCATTGAGAGCAAACAAGAAGAGCCAGTGTTTGACACTGAACCATATTACAGGCAGGGTCATCTTGCCCAAGTTGATCACTAGCTACCGGCAACCTGGACTGACTACCTCAATATGCGTTAGGAGATCCGAGACCCACAGGTGCATCAAGAACTGCAACACGATCTGGTGGAGCACCTATGGAAGCTCAAGGGCGAGGCCAGGGCGACGCGGGGAATGACGTGTGATGAAACTTGAGTTTTTATTTGTTAAACTATATAATTAGTATTGAACTATTTGTTGAACTATTTGATTTATGTGATGAAACACTCCGAAACACGCCGAAACATGCCGAACTATGTGACAAACTAATTGATTTCTATTTGTATGCGAAAATTAACGCCGAATCACGCTGAATATGGGCCGATTCACGCAGATATCGGTCAGTTTTTGGAAACAATTAGGCCGAATAATGGGCCGAAATCGGCGCCTGGGGGCGACGGCTGGGTGCCCAACCGCCCCCAGCGCCGAGTATGCCGCCGGCTCACCCCCAGGCCGCTCTCTTCGGTATACAGAACGAGCAGTGGAGATGCTCTAAGTGACACGCCAACCAAAACAGTTAAATAGCACCTGAGCAGCCATCGACAGCCAGCTGCACCCAAAGGCCACGTGCTCAGGAGTGATGACCACATACGGATATATGATGTGGCCTGGGTGGTAACCTACAAAAAGTTTATAGAACATGGCCTGTTAAAAACACAGTCATTCCGGCAATTTCAAATTGCTCAAAATAAGGCACAAACCCCTATATATATGACACTAAACTTTGGATTGATACCAGCTGACAAGTGGCCAAACAAACTTGGGATACTTATTGGGTCTGAAAAGTTGTAGTGCGACCAGATCAAAGCAATAGAAAGGGCAGGAAATGAAAAGATGTATAATAATTTTCTCTTAATCACAAAACAACAGTTTTTACATCCATTCCAGTTTCTTTTAGCCAAATTATCTTTGGTAAGGACCACCTACCGTTGAACAAACAAGATAAAAAATTAATCTTTAACGGTACATTGATTTTCCAAGTATGTTTCCTATGAAACACCAGGCCTGTATTCATCGCATACATAGACTTGACAGTTTATATCCGTTCTACTTTAGTCTCCATCTAACAATGTGAGGCATAAGCGTCAGGTTGACCGACATCAACCAGCGAACTAAACGGATCTAAATCGTCGATATATCGCTAATCAAGGCCCTCCTAAACTGGATGTTTAGGGGTGTTGATCCAAGTATAGATTGAACAGTGGCATCCTTCCCTTCGTGCCACACTGAATAACACGGATACTGGACCGCAAGTGGATTCTCTCCCAGCCATGTATATTCCCAAAAACCCGTGGATCGGCCATCACCAACCACAAAAGAGCCTCGCATAAAGAAGGGAGACTTGACCTTCATCAAGCCCTTTCAAAACTGAGAATGTGTAGGTTTGGCTTCCACCTGAGATAGCGTTTTAGAATTACACTACTAGGGAAAAGCCTAGCAGTAGCGCTGGTTTTTGGACTAGCAGTAGCGCGGGTGACCGGCGCTTCGCTCTGGCGCTTCTGACTAAAGGCTAGCAATAGCGTTGGTTCACCCGCTCTACTACTAGCCCTACTTAGCAGTAGCGCTTTATTAGGAACACGCTATTGGTAGTTACTAGCAGCGCTTCTCTACCCGCGCTACTACTATTATTACGTATTTTATTTCTTTTTTATTTTATGTCGTATTCGTACACCATTATACAAGTTTTCATATAGTAGCAATTTAGAGATTGTTATTACATCGTAATGAGTTATTACATCATTGGGTGAAAGAACCGTGGATTAGTTATTACCATTGGTCATTTGGATCCATCCACTTGAAACTAATCCGTGGTTCTTTCACCCAATGACATAATAACTCATCATCATCATCATCATAATACCATTAACAACTTATCATTATAATACATCATTGTCATATAACAACTCCTCCTCATCATCATTTTCGTCCATGAGACATCATATAACAACTTGGTCACTAGTTATAATAACAACTCCTCATCATCATCATAGTACTCATAATCACTCCTCCTCCTCCTCATCATCATACTCATAATCACTACTCCTCCTCATCATCATCAACTCTAACACACTGCAGCACATAATAATAACTTCTCATCATCATCATAGTCATATATAATCAACACTAACTAATTGTTCTTAATACCTAGGACCTACTCCTCTCTCCTAGGTAAAATACCATAAAACAGATAAACCGGTCCATCTCCATAATGGAGAATGGAGATAAACCTATCTCCAACTTGTGGCTTGCGCACATTCATTTTGTCTCCAGTTAGTTGCTTGTGCGCATTCATCACTTTGCTCCATTCTTTGATTTTGAGCCTTTAATCGTTTAAAAAAATTGAGTATGCACTGTGGTAAGCCTTCGAAGGAGTTGGTCGTAAGCTAACCATCTGCATATCACCTTCTATAAACATCAATTCAGGCACAACCTCTTCGGGAGCCTCTGTTGAAAACCTAATAGTAACATATCTAGTTAGCAATGTAGTTTACTTAAGAATAATGTATGCAATGAAGTTACCATCATTAACAAAATCTTACCAAGTTCTTGGCAATGAAGTTACCATCAAGCAATTTATGGACTAGTGGCACATATCTAGTATAATTTGGGCTGATAGAGTGATTGGTTTTAAAGGCCTCAACATCTTCTATGAATGAGACAAGATAACCTTTCTCCTCACAATTAAGCTCGGAGTCATAGCTGTAGTATGTGTTGTCTACAACCTTTCGAGTATTTCTTGAAGATAAGAAATAAGCTGACGATTATAAATAAATAAGTTTAGTACTGACGAACACCAAATATTTCTAAATTAACAATATAAAATACTGAACTTAACAAATTAGTTTGACAAACTCACATCTAGGCAAAACTGGAGGCATATCCACATCCACCCAGATGTCGATATTATCATCATCATAATAATCTTCAAGACGAATATCAAATCTTATTTGCATTCCCTCCTCAAATCAATATGCCTTGCAGAGAGCTTTCCAATTAGAGCAACCGAAATGGGAGTGATTGACCGCATTGTACAGCTTAACCAGAAACTCATAACCATGTTTAGTTCTTAAGTGAGCCCTCTTCGTCTCCACATTCTCAAAGTCATCTAAACCAAAACCAAGCTTCTCCAATACATATGGTCTAGCATGCACTGGATGTACTAATCGAATTGAAAAAAAATCAAAAATTACACGTTGAACAAAAGAAGCACAAGTGATGATATTAATTACGATGAAATGATTGTCGTTGTGTACCATACAAACATCAAAGGTCTCTTCCAGCTTCACGGTGAAAACCCTATCATTTTGCAGGTGAGGAAACATGTCGCACAAACCCCGGTCATCGTAGCAGTACCCGCAATCCGGGATCCCATCGTCATCAGACATCTCCTGTGTTCAAAATTCAAAGATTATAACTCAAAGGCAAAACCCAAAATGGCGTTAAATGCTCTTTCGGGCATTTCCAACGCACTCGATATTTCCTATATTATACCACAAGTCGTGCCAAAATTCACGGAAAAATTCAGCATGGCCTTTGCTAAAATAAAGGACATATCAAGCGCCTGAAATTTGCTGGAACGGAAATTAATCAACACTCCGGCAAAACATAGGCCATTCAGAGGTGTTCCCTGCAAACATGGCCACTTGGGCAATCACATATCCTATTTGAGCAACACTAGATATACATGCTTATGTCTACATCATATGAGCATTCAAACTTGATGGTCATTGCATTTCAATGGTTGAAAATATGAACAAAAACATTTCGAAATATCTTATATATAATCCTAACATAACTAAATTTGCCAATATAGGCCTCTCTCTCTAAACTAGTTCTATTAAGCACTTCCTAAATAAACTAGTTCTATTAAGCACTTACTATAAATAAACTCGCTCTATTAAGCACTTACTATAAATAAACTAGTTATATTGACCACTTACTAAATAAACTATTTCTATTAAACACTTGGTAAAAATTCTAGTACCCTAGTTCTACCCTAAATTTTCTTACTTCTGTTACTAAATTTAATACCTAAAAATTATGTTCTTAATACCTAAAAATTTCTACACTAAGTGGAGGGAGTAGGAATGAAGGAAGGGGTGAGTGAGGGTGGAGAGGGAGGGAGGGATCGGGAGAGGGACGAGGCAGGGACGGAGGTGAGAGGGAGAGGCGGGGGATTGAGGCGGGATCGAGAGAGGGATGAGGCGGAGAGGGAGGTGGGAGAGAGGAGGCGTGGAGTGAGGAGAGAGAGGGAGGGATCGGGAGAGGGACGAGGAGCGGAGCAAGGTGGAAGGGGGAGGGATGGAAGAACTACCTCAGTGGAGGAGAGCGGGAGCGTCGGCGGCGGCGGGCGACGACGGTGGTCGTGGAGGGTGACGATGGTGGTCGGGGAACGGCGGCGGCGGCGGACAACCGGGGATGCGGGGGAGAGGAGAGTGGAGTGAAGAGGGAAGAGTGAGGTACGACCGATTGGAGAAGATTGGATGGCTTTAGCAGTAGCGCGCGTTAGGATAAAGCGCGACTGCTAAACTCCATAGCAGCAGTGACTTTTACCCGAGACGCGCTACTGCTATGCCTGTAGAAGTAGCGCCTTCTCCGAAAACGCGCTACTAATAAGGCTAAGCATGTAAAAGAATAAAAAATACATCCAAAATATATGGGTCATTAATGTGTAGAATCTAAATTGTCAGTATGAATCCTCACTGGTTTAGGAACCGGTGAAGATTCATATTGCGACCACAAATCCTACACACAGAGCTCAATGAAGACCAAGTGGTTGTGATGGTTTGAGAAGTAACATATTTAAGGTGGTAAACACCCATTCATATTGTGACCACAAATCCTACACATAGAGTTCAACGAAGACCAAGTGGTTTTGATGGTTTGAGAAGTAACGTATTTAAGGTGGTAAACACCTTGTTCGCAGAGCGATGTGGGACTAAACTTAGTTGCAAGGAGTGGACTAAACTTAGCAGCTGCAAGGGTTAGAGAAAAGTGCTACTGCTAAGTTCAATAGCAGTAGCGTGGTTAACAAAACGGTGCTACTACTATACCTAGTCTAGCAGCAATACCGTGGTCATTGCAGTAGTAGCGTTGTTTCCTCCTAAGGCGCTACTGCTACGTGGGTATCAGTAGTGCGGTTTGTTTTCGCGCACCACTGCCAAGTAGAAGTAGCTCCTTTTTTTAAACCGTGTTGCTGATAAGATTCTGGGTATAAGGTTTTCCCTAGTAGTGTTAAGCTATTTATTATGAAGGAGTTCTTGCAAGAAACCTTCCTCATTTTGTAACTTAATAGCCATTTATCAAGCAAGAATTAATTTTTAGATATCCCATTTAGCGGGTGTATACTGAAGGAAATATGCCCTAGAGGCAATAATAAAGTTATTATTTATTTCCTCATATCATGATAAATGTTTATTATTCATGCTAGAATTGTATTAACCGGAAACATGATACATGTGTGAATACATAGACAAACATAGTGTCACTAGTATGCCTCTACTTGACTAGCTCGTTAATCAAAGATGGTTGAGTTTCCTAACCATAGACATGAGTTGTCATTTGATTAACGGGATCACATCATTAGGAGAATGATGTGATTGACTTGACCCATTCCGTTAGCTTAGCACTTGATCATTTAGTATGTTGCTATTGCTTTCTTCATGACTTATACATGTTCCTATGACTATGAGATTATGCAACCCCCGTTTACCGGAGGAACACTTTGTGTGCTACCAAACGTCACAACATAACTGGGTGATTATAAAGGTGCACTACAGGTGTCTCCGAAGGTACTTGTTGAGTTGGCGTATTTCGAGATTAGGATTTGTCACTCCGATTGTCGGAGAGGTATCTCTGGGCCCTCTCGGTAATGCACATCACCATAAGCCTTGCAAGAAATGTGACTAATGAGTTAGTTGCAGGATGATGCATTACATAACGAGTAAAGAGACTTGCCGGTAATGAGATTGAACTAGGTATTGAGATACCAACGATCCAATCTCGGGCAAGTAACATACCGATGACAAAGGGAACAACGTATGTAGTTATGTGGTTTGACCGATAAAGTTATTCGTAGAATACGTGGTAACCAATATGAGCATCCAGGTTCTGCTATTGGTTATTGACCAGAGACGTGTCTCGGTCATGTCTACATAGTTCTCGAACCCGTAGGATCCGCATGCTTAAAGTTCGGTGACGATCGGTATTATGAGTTTTTTGTGTTTTGATGTACAGAAGGTATTTCGGAGTCTCGGATATGATCACGGACATGACGAGGAGTCTTGAAAAGGTCGAGACATAAAGATCAATATATTGGACGACTATGTTCGGACACCGAAGTGTTTCGGGAGGTTTCGGACATTTACCGGAGTACCGGGGGGTTACCGGAACCCCCGGGGAGTATATTGGGCCTAATGGGCCTTAGTGGGAGAAGAGGAGGGGCGGCCAGGGCAGTCGCGGGCCCCTCCCCCTCTAGTCCGAATTGGACAAGGAGGGGGGGCGGCACCCCCCTTTCCTTCTCTTCCTCTCTCCCTTCCTTCCCTTCTCCTACTCCTACAAGGAAAGGAGGAGTCCTACTCCCGAGTAGGACTCCCCCCTTGGCGCGCCCTCCTCCTGGTCGGCCGCCTCCCCCCCTTGCTCCTTTATACACGGGGGCAGGGGGCACCTCTAGACACAAGTTGATCTGTTGATCTCTCCCAGCCGTGTGCGGTGCCCCCTCCACCATATTCCACCTCGGTCATATCATAGCGGTGCTTAGACGAAGCCCTGCGTCGGTAGCAACATCATCACCGTCATCACGTCGTCGTGCTGACGGAACTCTCCCGTGAAGCTCTGCTGGATCGGAGTTCGCGGGACGTCATCGAGCTGAACGTGTGCTGAACTCGGAGGTGCCGTACGTTCGGTACTTGGATCGGTCGGATCGTGAAGACGTACGACTACATCAACCGAGTTGTGCTAACGCTTCCGTTTTTGGTCTATGAGGGTACGTTGACTCACTCTCCCCGCTCGTTGCTATGCATCACCACGATCTTGCATGTGCGTAGGATTTTTTTTGAAATTACTACGTTCCCCAACAGTGGCATCCGAGCCAGGTTTATGCGTAGATGTTATATGCACGAGTAGAACACAAGTGAGTTGTGGGTGATACAAGTCATACTGCTTACCAGCATGTTATACTTTGGTTCGGCGGTATTGTTGGATGAAGCGGCCCAGACCGACATTACGCGTACGCTTACGCGAGACTAGTTCTACCGACGTGCTTTGCACATAGGTGGCTGGCGGGTGTCAGTTTCTCCAACTTTAGTTGAACCGAGTGTGGCTACGCCCGGTCCTTGAGAAGGTTTAAAACAGCACTAACTTGATGAAATAGTGTTGTGGTTTTGATGCGTAGGTAAGAACGGTTTTTGCTCAGCCCATAGCAGCCACATAAAACTTGTAGCAACAAAGTAGAGGACGTCTAACTTGTTTTTGCAGGGCATGTTGTGATGTGATATGGTCAATACATGATGCTAACTTTTATTGTATGAGATGATCATGTTTTGTAACATAGTTATCGGCAACTGGTAGGAGCCATATGGTTGTCGCTTTATTGTATGCAATGCAATCACCCTGTAATTGCTTTACTTTATCACTAAGCGGTAGCGATAGTCGTAGAAGCAATAGTTGGCGAGACGACAACGATGCTACGATGAAGATCAAGGTGTCGCGCCGGTGACTATGGTGATCATGACGCTGCTTTGGAGATGGAGATCAAAGGCACAAGATGATGATGACCATATCATATCACTTATATTGATTGCATGTGATGTTTATCTTTTATGCATCTTATTTTTATTTGATTGACGGTAGCATTATAAGATGATCTCTCACTAAATTTCAAGGTATAAGTGTTCTCCCTGAGTATGCACCGTCGCAAAAGTTCTTCGTGCCGAGACACCACGCGATGATCGGGTGTGATAAGCTCTACTTTCAAATACAACGGGTGTAAGACAGTTTTGCACACGCAGAATACTCAGGTTAAACTTGATGAGCCTAGCATATGCAGATATGGCCTCGGAACACTGAGACCGAAAGGTCGAGCGTGAATCATATAGTAGATATGATCAACATAGTGATGTTCACCATTGAAAACTACTCCATCTCATGTGATGATCGGACATGGTTTAGTTGATTTGGATCACGTGATCACTTAGATGATTAGAGGGATGTCTATCTAAGTGGGAGTTCTTAAGTAATATGATTAATTGAACTTTAATTTATCATGAACTTAGTACCTGATAGTATTTTTGCTTATCTATGTTATTGTAGATAGATGGCCCGTGCTGTTGTTCCGTTGAATTTTAATGCATTCCTTGAGAAAGCTAAGTTGAAAGATGATGATAGCAATTACACAGACTGGGTCCGTAACTTGAGGATTATCCTCATTGCTGCACATAAGAATTACGTCCTGGAAGCACCGGCTTTGGGTGCGAACCTGCTGCAGATCTGGCAAGCGGCGTTAGAGCGGATGGCAGAGCAAAGCTGGTGACTACTCGATAGTTCAGTGTGCCATGCTTTACGGCTTAGAACCGGGACTTCACAGCGTTTTGAACGTCATGGAGCATATGAGATGTTCCAGGAGTTGAAGTTAATATTTCAAGCAAATGCCCGGATTGAGAGATATGAAGTCTCCAATAAGTTCTATAGCTGCAAGATGGAGGAGAATAGTTACGTGGGTGAACATATACTCAAAATGTGCAGGTATAATAATCACTTGATTCAACTGGGAGTTAATCTTCCTGATGATAGTGTCATTGACAGAATTCTTCAATCACTGCCACCAAGCTACAAGAGCTTCGTGATGAACTATAATATGCAAGGGATGAACAAGACTATTCCCGAGCTCTTTGCAATGCTAAAGGCTGCGGAGGTAGAAATCAAGAAGGAGCATCAAGTGTCGATGGTCAACAAGACCACCAGTTTCAAGAAAAAGGGTAAAGGGAGGAAGAAGGGGAACTTCAAGAAGAACGGCAAGCAAGTTGCCTCTCAGGAGAAGAAACCCAAGTCTGGACCTAAGCCTGAGACTGAGTGCTTCTACTGCAAAGGGACTGGTCACTGGAAGCGGAACTGCCCCAAGTATTTGGCGGATAAGAAGGATGGCAAGTTGAACAAAGGTATATGTGATATACATGTTATTGATATGTACCTTACTAAAGCTTGCAGTAGCACATGGGTATTTGATCTTGGTTACATTGCTAATATTTGCAACTCAAAGCAGGGACTACGGATTAGCGAAGATTGGCTAAGGACGAGGTGACGGTGCTGGCGTGAGAAATGGTTCCAAAGTCGATGTGATCGCGGTCGGCACGCTACCTCTACATCTATCTTCGGATTAGTTTTAGACCTGAATAATTGTTATTTGGTGCGGCGTTGAGCATGAACATTATATCTGGATCTTGTTTGATGCGAGACGGTTATTCATTTAAATCAGAGAATAATGGTTGTTCTATTTATATGAGTAATATCTTTTATGGTCATGCACCCTTGAAGAGTGGTCCATTTATCTTGAATATCGATATTAGTGATACACATATTCACAATGTTGAAGCCAAAAGATGCAGAGTTGATAATGATAGTGCAACTTATTAGTGGCACTGCCGTTTAGGTCATATTGGTGTAAAGCGCATGAAGAAACTCCATACTGATGGACTTCTGGAATCACTTGATTATGAATCACTTGGTACTTGCGAACCATGCCTTATGGGCAAGATGACTAAAACGCCGTTCTCCGGAACAATGGAGCGAGCAACAGATTTGTTGGAGATCATACATACTGATATATATGGTCCAATGAATGTTGAGGCTTGCGGCGGGTATCGATATTTTCTCACCTTCACAGATGATTTGAGCAGATATGGGTATATCTACTTAATGAAACATAAATCTGAAACATCTTAAAAGTTCAAAGAATTTCGGAGTGAAGTAGAAAATCATCGTAATAAGAAAATAAAGTTTCTACGATCTGATCGTGGAGGAGAATATTTGAGTTACGAGTTTGGTCTTCATTTGAAACAATGCGGAATAGTTTCGCAACTGACGCCACCCGGAACACCACAGCGTAATGGTGTGTCCGAACGCCGTAATCGTACTTTACTAGATATGGTGTGATCTATGATGTCTCTTACTGATTTATCGCTATCGTTTTGGGGTTATGCTTTAGAGACGGCTGCATTCACGTTAAATAGGGCACCATCGGAATCCGTTGAGACGACGCCTTATGAACTGTGGTTTGGCAAGAAACTAAAGTTGTCGTTTCTTAAAGTTTGAGGCTGCGATGCTTATGTGAAAAAACTTCAACCTGATAAGCTCAAACCCAAATCAGAAAAATGTGTCTTCATAGGATACCCAAAGGAGACTGTTGGGTACACCTTCTATCACAGATCCAAAGGCAAGACATTTGTTGCTAAATTTGGATCCTTTCTAGAGAAGGAGTTTCTCTCGAAAGAAGTGAGTGGAAGGAAAGTATAACTTGATGAGATAATTGTACCTACTCCCTTATTGGAAAGTAGTTCATCACAGAAACCGGTTCCTGTGACGCCTACACCAATTAGTGAGGAAGCTAATGATATTGATCATGAAACTTCAGATCAAGTTACTACCGAACCTCGTAGGTCAAGCAGAGTAAGATCCGCACTAGAGTGGTACGGTAATCCTATTCTGGAGGTCATGTTACTTGACCATGGTGAACCTACGAACTATGAGGAAGCGATGATGAGCCCAGATTCCACAAAATGGCTTGAGGCCATGAAATCTGAGATGGGATCCATGTATGAGAACAAAGTATGGACTTTGGTTGACTTGCTCGATGATCGGCAAGCCATCAAGAATAAATGGATATTCAAGAAGAAGACTGACACTGACGTAATGTTAATGTCTACAAAGCTCGCCTTGTTGCGAAAGGTTTTCGACAAGTTCAAGGGGTTGACTATGATGAGACTTTCTCACCCGCAGCGATGCTTAAGTCTGTCTGAATCATGTTAGCAATTGCTGCATTTTATGATTATGAAATTTGGCAAATGGATGTCAAAACTGCATTCCTGATTGGATTTCTAGAAGAAGAGTTGTATATGATGCAACCAGAAGGTTTTGTTGATCCAAAAGGTGCTAACAAAGTGTGCAAGCTCCAGCGATCCATTTATCGACTGGTGCAAGCCTTTCGGAGTTGGAATAAACGCTTTGATAGTGTGATCAAAGCATATGGTTTTATACAGACTTTTGGAGAAGCCTGAATTTATAAGAAAGTGAGTGGGAGCTCTGTAGCATTTCTGATATTATATGTGGAAGACATATTGTTGGTTGGAAATGATATAGAATTTCTGGATAGCATAAAAGGATACTTGAATAAAAGTTTTTCAATGAAAGACCTCGATGAAGCTGCTTATATATTGGGCATCAAGATCTATAGAGATAGATCAAGACGCTTAATTGGACTTTCACAAAGCACATATCTTGATAAAGTTTTGAAGAAGTTCAAAATGGATCAAGCAAAGAAAGGGTTCTTGCCTGTATTACAAGGTATGAAGTTGAGTCAGACTCAATGCCTGACCACTACAGAAGATAGAGAGAAAATGAAAGATGTTCCCTATGCTTCAGCCATAGGCTCTATCATGTATGCAATGATGTGTACCATGTTGGAAATATGCCCTAGAGGCAATAATAAAATGATTATTATTATATTTCCTTGTTCATGATAATTGTCTATTGTTCATGCTATAATTGTGTTATCCAGAAATCGTAATACATGTGTGAATACATAGACCAAAACATGTCCCTCGTGAGCCTCTAGTTGACTAGCTCGTTGATCAATGGATGGTTACGGTTTCCTGACCATGGACATTGGATGTCATTGATAACGGGATCACATCATTGGGAGAATGATGTGATGGACAAGACCCAATCCTAAGCATAGCACAAGATCGTGTAGTTCGTTTGCTAGAGCTTTTCTTATGTCAAGTATCATTTCCTTAGACCATGAGATCGTGCAACTCCCGGATACCGTAGGAGTACTTTG
This sequence comes from Aegilops bicornis, assembly GCA_021605145.1. Lineage (NCBI taxonomy): Eukaryota > Viridiplantae > Streptophyta > Magnoliopsida > Poales > Poaceae > Aegilops > Aegilops bicornis. The sequence continues at coordinate 742,678,719 of CM038673.1, forward strand.
GGTGTACCAAACGTTACAATGTAACTGGGTGGCTACAAAGGTACACTACAGGTATCTCCGAAAGTGTCTATTGGGTTGGCACGGATCGAGACTGGGATTTGTCACTCCGTACGACGGAGAGGTATGTCTGGGCCCACTCGGTAATGCATCATCATAATGAGCTCAATGTGACCAAGTGGTTGGTCACGGGATCATGCATTATGGAACGAGTAAAGTGACTTGCCGGTAACGAGATTAAACGAGGTATTGGGATACCGACGATCGAATCTCGGGCAAGTAACGTACCGATTGACAAAGGGAATTGTATACGGGATTACTTGAATCCTCGACACCGTGGTTCATCGGATGAGATCATCGTGGAACATGTGGGAGCCAACATGGGTATCCAGATCCCGCTGTTGGTTATTGGCCGGAGAGCTTTCTCGGTCATGTCTGCGTGATTCCCGAACCCGTAGGGTCTACACACTTAAGGTTTGATGACGCTAGGGTTATAAGGAAGATATGTATGTGATTACCGAATGTTGTTCGGAGTCCCGGATGAGATCTCGGACGTCACGAGGAGTTCCGGAATGGTTCGGAGGTGAAGATTTATATATGGGAAATTGTCATACGGTCACCGGAAAAGTTCGGGGGCATATCGGTATTGTACCGGGGCCACCGGAGGGGTTCCGGGGTTCCACTGATACGTCTCAAACGTATCTATAAGTTTTGATTGCTCCATGCTATATTAACTACTGTTTTAGGCAATAATGGTCTTTATTTTCCACTTTTATATTACTTTTGGGACTAACCTATTAACCTGAGGCCCAGCACAGATTTGCTGTTTTATGCCTATTTCAGTGTTTCGAGGAAAAGGAATATCAGACGGAGTCAAAACGGAACGAAATCAACTGGAGAAGTTATTTTTGGAAGGAAAGCCACCCGATGGACTTGGAGTGCACGTAAGGAAAGAAGGGAGGTGCTCACGAGGGTGGGGGCACGCCCACCCCCCTGGGGCGTGCCCCCCTGCCTCGTGGCCCCCCTTCGGTCCACCGACGTACCCCTTGCACCCATATATACCTACGTATCGTAAAACTTCCAGAACAGAAGATAGATCGGGAGTTCCGCCGCCGCAAGCCTCTGTAGCCACCAAAAACCTCTCGGGAGCCCGTTCTGGCACCCTGCCGGAGTGGGAACCCATCACCGGTGGCCATCTTCATCATCCCGGCGCTCTCCATGACGAGGAGGGAGTAGTTCACCCTCGGGGCTGAGGGTATGTACCAGTAGCTATGTGTTTGATCTCTCTCTCTCTCTCGTGTTCTCTCTCGTGTTCCCTCTATGGCACGATCTTGATGTATCCCAAGCTTTGCTATTGTAGTTGGATCTTATGATGTTTCTCCCCCTCTACTCTCTTGTGATGAATTGAGTTTCCCCTTTGAAGTTATCTTATCGGATTGAGTCTTTTATGAGAACACTTGATGTATGTCTTGCCGTGCTTATCTGTGGTGACAATGGGATTTCACATGCCTCTTGATGTATGTTTTGGTGACCAACTTGCGGGTTCCGCCCATGAACCTATGCATAGGGGTTGGCACACGTTCTTGACTCTCCGGTACAAACTTTGGGGCACTCTTTGAAGTACTTTTATGTTGGTTGGATGAATCTGAGCTTGTGTGATGCATATCGTATAATCATGCCCACGGATACTTGAGGTGACAATGGAGTATCTAGGTGACATTAGGGTTTTGGTTGATTTGTGTCTTAAGGTGTTATTCTAGTACGAACTCTTTTATAGATTGATCCGAAAGAATAGCTTTGAGGTGGTTTCGTACCCTACCATAATCTCTACTATTGTTCTCCGCTATTAGTGGCTTTGGAGTGACTCTTTGTTGCATGTTGAGGGATTGTTATATGATCTATCTATGTTATTATTGTTGAGAGAACTTGCACTAGTGAAAGTATGAACCCTAGGCCTTGTTTCCTATCATTGCAATACCATTTACGCTCACTTTCATCCTTAGTTACCTTGCTGTTTTTATATTTTCAGACTACAAATACCTATATCTACCATCCATATTGCACTTGTATCACCATCTCTTCGCCGAACTAGTGCACCTATACAATTTACCATTGTATTGGGTGTGTTGGGGACACAAGAGACTCTTTGTTATTTGGTTGCAGGGTTGCTTGAGAGAGACCATCGTCATCCTACGCCTCCCACGGATTGATAAACCTTAGGTCATCCACTTGAGGGAAATTTGCTACTGTCCTACAAACCTGTGCACTTGCAGGCCCAACAACGTCTACAAGAAGAAGGTTGCGTAGTAGACATCAAGCTCTTTTCTGGCGCCGTTGCCGGGGAGGCTAGGCAAGTGAAGGTATATCTTTAGATCTTGCAATCAAATCTTTTTGTTTCTTGTTTTAGCACTAGTCTAGTTTATAAAAGAAAACTACAAAAAAAATGGAATTGAGTTTGCCTCATACGCTTCATCTTTTTAATATCTTTCGTGAGTATGATGGAAAATAAAATTGTTCCAAAGTGTTAGAAGAAGAATGCATTAAATTGTTTGGCACTAAATCTTTTGTTAGTACGAATTCTTTGAATATCCATGACGCTAATGATGATTGCACTAGTTATGATGAAAATATCTCTTATGAGCATGTCAACTTTTGTGGAGTGCATGTTTGCATGAACACACCAAATAGAGAAGATATTTATTGCAAGAGGCATAAGTACTTAGAAACCAAATTGTTGCAAGAAGAGCTAGATGAATGTGCTGAAAGATTCAATATTTTTCGCGCCCCTTGTGAACTTTGCAATGAACATGGTCATTTAAAGCTCCAATGCTATTTGTTTCATGATCGAGTCGTGTCCAAATGTTGTGATAATTTGATTACCCTTGAGCATCATAAAGAGCTTAGCCTTCTTTTGGGGTACGAGGAAATGAAGCGTATAACTGAGGGTATTCCAAAATTTAATCTTGATAGATTTCTTGATTTTGATCTAGAGGAAATTACATGTTTTGTGTGGAGAATTGCATTGAAAATCCTTATATTGCCAATTACCTAAAGAAAAGAAAGCAAATGGAAGATGATGAGAATACTAATGAAAGGGAAGAGACTTCCCAATCTCCTCCTATTATTTCTTATGATGAATCAGGTAACGAGGAGGAGCTTTCTATTCAACCAATCTCATCAATAAGGAGCTCAAAGAGGAAGGTTGAACCTACACATAATGTGAAGAAGAAAAAGAAAAGAAGGAGCAACAAGGTAAAAAGGTATCCCTCCCAAATGATGTTGCTCCTACTACTACTTGTGATGATGATAATTGCTATAATATTGGTGCTATCCATATTTTTAATGATGAGAGTGATTATGCTTATGATATGAAAGGGACCAAGCTTGGGGAAGCTATGTTTGATGAGGATGAAATATTTGAGAATATATTTGTTGGAATTAATGTTTGTCCCAAGCTTGGGGATGCTATGTTTAATGAAGATTATATTTTTAGCACCCCAAGTTTTGATATGCAAAGTTGTTATGATGATAGCATGCCTCCTACCTATGATGATTATATTGATGAAAAGTGGGTTCGGAAGAGTGTCAACTTTAGGAAGTAGTGATCCCACTATTTTGGAGGATGTTGAATTTTATTGTGATGAATATGAAAGTGGATTTGGAAGAGTGTCAACTTTATTTGGCGATTCCACTATCTTGGGAGAGGTTTCAATCGATTATGATGAGAACAAAGTTGCTACTTATGATGATTATTGTGATGAAACTTATGCTATAAAAAGTAGTGATGATTATATTTACAAATATTGTCATGATTATGATTACCCTTTTTCTGAACATTACTCTTTTAATGTGGAAACAACTTTTAGTGTTCAAGTCTCCTATGATACTCCCACTATTCCGAATGAGAAGAATTTTGCTTATGTGGAGAGTAGTAAATTTTCTATGCTTGTAGATCATGAAAAGAATGCTTTAGGTGCTGGTTATATTGTTGAATTCATTCATGATGCTACTGAAAATTATTATGAGGGGGGAATATATGCTTGTAGGAATTGGAATAATATCAAATTTCCTCTCTATGTGCTTAAAATTTTGAAGCTATGCTTGTGTTACCCTCCTATGCTAGTTGATTATTGTTCACATAAGTTGTTTGCTCACAAAATCCCTTTGCATAGGAAGTGGGTTAGACTTAAATGTGCTAGTCATATTCTTCATGATGCTCTCTTTATGTTTCAATTCTTATCTTTTATGTGAGCACCATTGAAATCATCATGCCTAGCTAGGGGCTTTAAACGTTAGCGCTTGTTGGGAGGCAACCCAATTTTATTTTAGTTTCTTACTTTTTGGTTCTGTTTAGGAATAAATAATACATCTAGCCTCTTTTTAGATGTGGTTTTGTGTTTTAAGTAGTGTTTGTGCCAAGTAGAACCTTTGGGAAGACTTGGGTGAAGTCTTTATGATCATGTTGTAAAAAAACAGAAACTTTAGCGCTCACGAGATTAGCTTCAACCTTTTACTGGAGAGTGATATTTAGTTGACTCTTTTTTAAGATGATTACTAGACAAATTCCTCAGGTACACCAATTTATTTTAGAATTTTTGGAGTTCCAGAAGTTTGCGTTAGTTACATATTACTACAGACTGTTCTGTTTTTGACAGATTCTGTTTTCTATGTGTTGTTTGCTTATTTTGATGAATCTATGGCTAGTAAAATACTTTATAATACATATAGAAGTTGGAATACAGTAGGTTTAACACCAATAAAAATAAATAATGAGTTCATTACAGTACCTTGAAGTGGTGTTTTGTTTTCTTTCGCTAACGGAGCTCACGAGTTTTCTGTTAAGTTTTGTGTTGTGAAGTTTTCAAGTTTTGGGTAAAGATTCGATGGACTATGGAATAAGGAGTGGCAAGAGCCTAAGTTTGGGTATGCCCAAGGAACCCTAATATTCAAGGATAACCAAGCGTCTAAGCTTGGGGATGCCCCGGAAGGCATCCTCTCTTTCGTCTTCATCCATCGGTAACTTTACTTGGAGCTATATTTTTATTCACCACATGATATGTGTTTTGCTTGGAGCATAATTTTCTCTTGTTAGTTTTTGCTTGATGTTATTTAGAATAATGTTTTTCATCTTTAGTTTCAATAAAAAAGTCAAGGATAGCCTTTGCCATGCTTATTTTGCTACTATACATGTTGCTGTTTGGAAACAGAAAGTTTACCGCTGTTGCAAAAATTCCCTAGAAAAGTCAAAGAGTGGTATAATGTTGAATATTTTTTAATATTGAGCTCTGATAAATCTATTACAGTGGGAATTTTAGTTCATAATTTTTGGAGTTAGGGAAGTATTGATACTCTTACATTCTTCACAGACTGTACTGTTTTGGCAGATTGCTGTTATGTTTGCATTGTTTGCATATGTTTGCTTGTTTAATGATTCTATTTGAGGATAGGAGTATTAAATATGTAGAGGCATTTAGTATTAAATGTTGAATAATAATGTTAGTGATTTGTTACAGTAGAAAATGATAAGGTTTTGCATTGGTTTATACTAACCTATCTCACGAGTTCTTGTTGAGTTTGTTGTGAATGAAGCTTTTGATAAAAAGAGAAACCATGATATGCGAGGAATTAAGGAGACACACAAGTTCAAGCTTGGGGACGCCCAAGGCACCCCAAGATAATATTTCAAGAAGTCTCAAGCATCTAAGCTTGGGGATGCCCCGGTAGGCATCCCACCTTTCTTCTTCAACAACTACCGGTTAGTATTGGTTGAACCTAAGTTTTTGCTTCTTCACATGAGTTGTGCTATCCTTGAAATGTAGTTTTATTTAGCTTTGCTTGCTGTTTGAATAAAGTATCAAGATCTGAAATTATTAAATGGGAGAGTCTTCACATAGTTGCATAATTATTCGACTACTCATTGATCTTCACTTATATCTTTCGGAGTAGTTTTTGTTATTGCTCTAGTACTTCACTTATATCTTTAAGAGCATGGTGGTAGTTTCATTTTGAATAAATAGATGATCTCTCATGCTTCACTTATATTATTTTGAGAGTCTTAAATAGCATGGTAATGTGCTTAATTCTAATATGCTAAGCATACAAGATTTGTAAGGATTCTTATGAGTGTGTTGAATACTAAGAGAAGTTTGATACTTGATAATTGTTTTGAGATATGGAGGTAGTGATATTAAAGTCATGCTAGTTGGGTGATTATGAATTTAAAGAATGCTTGTGTTGAAGTTAGCAAGTCCCGTAGCATGCATGTATGGTTAAAGTTGTGTAACAAATTTGAAACATGAAGTGTACCTGGCTTGTGCATCCTTATGAGTGGCGGTCGGGGACGAGCGATGGTCTTTTCCTACCAATCTGTCCCCCTAGGAGCATGCGCGTAGTACTTGAATTTTTATGACTTCTAAATTTTTGCAATAAGTATATGAGTTCTTTTGACTAATGTTGAGTCCATGGATTATACGCACTCTCACCCTTCCATCATTGCTAGCCTCTTCGGTACCGTGCACTGCCCTTTCTCACATTGAGAGTTGGTGCAAACTTCGCCGGTCCATCCAAACCCGTGATATGATACACTCTATCACACATAAACCTCCTTATATCTTCCTCAAAACAGCCACCATACCTACCTATTATGGCATTTCCATAGCCATTCCGAGATATATTGCCATGCAACTTTCCACCGTTCTGTTCATCATCATTATGACATACTTTACTTTTGTCATATTGCCATTGCATGATCATGTAGTTGACATAGTATTTGTGGCTTCATACATGTCACTCTTGATTCATTGCACCATCCCGGTACACCGCCGGAGGCATTCATATAGAGTCATATCTTGTTCTAGTTTCGAGTTGCAATCCTTATGTTGTAATCAATAGAAGTGTGATGATCATCATTATTAGAGCATTGCCCAAAAAAGAGAAAGGCCAAAAATAAAAAAAGAAAGGCCCAAAACATAAAATAAATAAAAAGGGCAATGTTACTATCTCTTTTTCCACACTTGTGCTTCAAAGTAGCACCTTGTTCTTCATGTAGTGAGTCTCATATATTGTGCTTCAAAGTAGCACCATGTTTTTCATATAGTGAGTCTCATATGTTGTCACTTTCATATACTAGTGGGAATTTTTCATTATAGAACTTGGCTTGTATATTCCTACGATGGGCTTACTCAAATGCCCTAGGTCTTCATGAGCAAGCAAGTTGGATGCACACCCACTAGTTTTCTTTTGTTGAGCATTCATTTATAGCTCTAGTGCATCCGTTGCATGGCAATCCCAACTCCTCATGTTGACATCAATGGATGGGCATCTCCATAGCCCGTTAATTATCCTCATCAATGTGAGACTTTCTCCTTTTTTTGTCTTCTCCACACAATCCCCATCATCATATTCTATTCCACCCATAGTGCTATATCCATGACTCACGCTCATGTATTGCGTGAAGGTTGAAAAAGTTTGAGATTATTTAAGTATGAAACAATTGCTCGGCTTGTCATCGGGGTATAGAAGTTGGGAACATCTTTGTGTGACGAAAATGAAGCATAGCCTAACTATATGATTTTGTAGGGATGAACTTTCTTTTGCCATGCTATTTTGAGAAGACATGATTACTTTGATTAGTATGCTTGAAGTATTACTATTTCTTTTATCAATATGAACTTTTATTTTGTATTCATTTGGATCTGAATATTCATATCACAAGTAAGAAGAATTACATTGAAATTATGCCAACTAGCATTACACATCAAAAATTATCTTTTTATCATTTACCGACTCGAGGACGAGCAGGAATTGAGCTTGGGGATGCTTGATACGTCTCCAACGTATCTATAATTTTTTATTGCACCATGCTATATTATCTACTGTTTTAGGCAATATTGGGCTTTATTTTCCACTTTTATATTACTTTTGGGAGTAACCTATTAACCGGAGGCCCAGCCCAGATTTGTTGTTTTATGCCTATTTTAGTGTTTCGAGGAAAAGGAATATCAGACGGAGTCAAAACGGAACGAAATCAACTGGAAAAGTTATTTTTGGAAGGAAAGCCACCCGATGGACTTGGAGTGCACGTCAGGAAAGAAGGGAGGTGCTCACGAGGGTGGGGGCGGCCCCCGCGCCTCGTGGCCCCCCCTTCGGTCCACCGACATACCCCTTGCACCCATATATACTTACGTATCATAAAACTTCCAGAACAGAAGATAGATCGGGAGTTCCGCCGCCGCAAGCCTCTGTAGCCACCAAAAACCTCTCGGGAGCCCGTTCCGCACCTGCCGGAGTGGGAACCCATCACCGGGTGCCATCTTCTTCATCCCGTTGCTATCCATTATGTGGAGGGAGTAGTTCACCCTCGGGGCTGAGTGTATGTACCCGTAGCTATTTATTTTATCTCTCTCTCTCTCTCTCTCTCTCGTGTTCTCTCTTGTGTTCCCTCTATGGCACGATCTTGAAATATCGAGCTTTGCTATTGTAGTTGGATCTTATGATGTTTCTCCCCTCTACTCTCTTGTGATGAATTGAGTTTCCCTTTGAAGGTATCTTATCGGATTGAGTCTTTTATGAGAACACTTGATGTATGTCTTGCCGTGCTTATCTGTGGTGACAATGGGATTTCACGTGCCTCTTGATATATGTTTTGGTGACCAACTTGCGGGTTCCGCCCATGAACCTATGCATAGGGTTTGGCACACGTTCTTGACTCTCCGGTAGAAACTTTGGGGCACTCTTTGAAGTACTTTTATGTTGGTTGGATGAATCTAAGATTGTGTGATGCATATCGTATAATCATGCCCACGGGTACTTGAGGTGACAATGGAGTATCTAGGTGACATTAGGGTTTTGGTTGATTTGTGTCTTAAGGTGTTATTCTAGTACGAACTCTTTTATAGATTGATCCGAAAGAATAGCTTTGAGGTAGTTTCGTACCCTACCATAATCTCTACGTTTGTTCTCCGCTATTAGTGGATTTGGAGTGACTCTTTGTTGCATGTTGAGGGATTGTTATATGATCTATCTATGTTATTATTGTTGAGAGAACTTGCACTAGTGAAAGTATGAACCCTAGGCCTTGTTTCCTATCATTGAATACCATTTACGCTCACTTTCATTCTTAGTTACCTTGCTGTTTTTATATTTTTAGAATACAAATACCTATATCTACCATCCATATTGCACTTGTATCACCATCTCTTCGCCGAACTAGTGCACCTATACAATTTACCATTGTATCGGGTGTGTTGGGGACACAAGAGACTCTTTGTTATTTGGATTAGGGTTGCTTGAGAGAGACCATCTTCATCCTACGCCTCCCACGGATTGATTAACCTTAGGTTATCCACTTGAGGGAAATTTGCTATTGTCCTACAAACCTGTGCACTTGCAGTCCCAACAACGTCTACAAGAAGAAGGTTGCGTAGTAGACATAATCCAACGGGAGGGTCCAGCTGCCCCAGAGGGCCTTATGGGCTGTAGGTGGAAGGGAACCAGCCCCAAGTGGGCTGGGGCGCCAACCCCCCCTAGGGCCCATGCGCCTAGGGTTGGGGGGAACCCTAAAGGGGCGCCCCCTGGCTTGGGAGCAAGCCCTCCCCTTGGCCGCCGCCCCTAGATCCCATCTAGAGGGGTCGGCCCCCTTCCCCTTCTCCTATAAATAGAGGCGAGGGAGGCTGCAGCACCACGTCCCAGGCGCCGCCCCCCCCCCCTCCCCACCCCCTCTCCTCCTCCGTTAAGAGCTTGGCGAAGTCCTGGCGGAGTACTGCCGCTCCATCACCACCACGCCTTCGTGCTGCTGTTGGAGCTCTCTTCCTCAACCTCTCCCTCCTCCTTGCTGGATCAAGGCGCGGGAGACGTCTTCGCTCCGTACTTGTGTTGAACACGGAGGTGTCGTCCGTTCGGCGCTAGGATCATCGGTGATTTGGATCATGACGAGTACGACTCCATCAACCCCGTTCTCTTGAACGCTTCCGCCCGCGATCTACAAGGGTATGTAGATGCACTCCTCTCTCTCTCTCTCGTTGCTAGATGACTCCATAGATTGATCTTGGTGATGCTTAGAAAATTTTAAATTTCTGCTACGATCCCCAACAGTGGTATCAGAGCTAGGTCTATGTGTAGTTTCTATGCACGAGTAGAACACAAGTTTGTTGTGGGCATCAATATTGTCAATTTACTTGCCACTACTAGTCTTATCTTGTTTCGGCGGCATCATGGGATGAAGCGGCCCGGACCGACCTTACACGTACGCTTACGTGAGACAGGTTCCACCGACTGACATGCACTAGTTGCATAAGGTGGCTAGCGGGTGTCTGTCTCTCCCACTTTAGTCGGATAAGATTTGATGAAAAGGGTCCTTATGAAGGTTAAATAGAAATTGGCATATCACGTTTTGGTTTTGGCGTAGGTAAGAAATGTTCTTGCTAGAAAGCTATAGCAGCCACGTAAAAATTTGCAACAACAATTAGAGGACGTCTAACTTGTTTTTGCAGCATATGCCTTGTGATGTGATATGGCCAAAAGGATGTGATGAATGAAATATATGTGATGTATGAGATTGATCATGTTCTTGTAATAGGAATCACAACTTGCATGTCGATGAGTATGACAACCGGCAGGAGCCATAGGAGTTGTCTTTATTTATTGTATGACCTGCGTGTCACTGAATAACGCCATGTAATTACTTTACTTCATTGCTAAACCGCTAGCCATAGTAGTAGAAGTAATAGTTGGCGAGACAATTTCATGAAGACACGGTGATGGAGATCATGATGATGGAGATCGTGGTGTCATGCCGGTGACGATGATGATCATGGTGCCCCGAAGATGGAGATCAAAAGGAGCAAAATGATATTGGCCATATCATGTCACTATTTGATTGCATGTGATGTTTATCATGTTTTTGCATCTTATTTGCTTAGAACGACGGTAGCATAAATAAGATGATCCCTCATAATAATTTCAAGAAGTCTTCCCCCTAACCGTGCGCCGTTGCGAAGGTTCGTTGTTTCGAAGCACCACGTGATGATCGGGTGTGATAGATTCTAACGTTCAAATACAACGGGTGTAAGCCAGATTTACACACGCAATACACTTAGGTTGACTTGATGAGCCTAGCATGTACAGACATGGCCTCGGAACACGGAAGACCGAAAGGTCGAACATGAGTCGTATAGAAGATACGATCAACATGAAGATGTTCAACGATGATGACTAGTCCGTCTCACGTGATGATCGGACACGGCCTAGTTGACTCGGATCATGTATCACTTAGATGACTAGAGGGATGTGCATGCGAGTGGGAGTTCATTAAATAATTTTATTAGATGAACTTAATTATCATGAACTTAGTCTAAAACTTTTGCAAAAATGTCTTGTAGATCAAATGGCCAACGCTCATGTCAACCTCAACTTCAACACGTTCCTAGAGAAAACCAAGCTGAAAGACGATGGTAGCAACTATACGGACTGGGTCCGGAACTTGAGGATCATCCTCATAGCTGCCAAGAAAGCATATGTCCTTGAAGCACCGTTAGGTGAAGCACCACCCCCAGCAAACCAAGACGTTATGAACGCTTGGCAGTCGCGTGTTGATGATTACTCCCTGGTTCAGTGCGGCATGCTTTGCAGCTTAGAACCGGGGCTCAAAAAACGTTTCGAGCAGCACGGAGCATATGATATGTTCCAAGAGCTGAGAATGGTTTTTCAAGCTCATGCCCGGGTCGATATATATGAAGTCTCCGACAAGTTCTACAGTTATAAGATGGAGGAAAATAGTTCCGTCAGCGAGCACATACTCAAAATGTCTGGGTTGCACAACCGCTTGTCTCAGCTGGGAGTTAATCTCCAGGATGACGTGGTCGTTGACAGAATCCTTCAGTCGCTTCCACCAAGCTACAAGAGCTTTGTGATGAACTTCAATATGCAGGGGATGGAGAAAACCATTCCTGGAGTATATTCAATGGTGAAATCAGCGAAGGTGGAAATCAAAAAGGAACATCAAGTGTTGATGGTGAATAAAACCACTAAGTTCAAGAAGGGCAAGGGTAAAAAGGGTTTCAAGATAGACGGCAAGGGAGGTGTCGCGCCCGGCAAGCAAGCTGCCGGGAAGAAACAAAAGAATGGACCCAAGCCTGAGACTGAGTGTTTTTATTGCAAGGGAAGTGGTCACTGGAAGCGAAACTGCCCCAAGTACTTAGCGGACAAGAAGGCCGGCAACACCAAAGGTATATGTGATATACATGTAATTGATGTGTACCTTACCAGTACTCGTAGTAGCTCCTGGGTATTTGATACCGCTGCGGTTGCTCATATTTGTAACTCAAAACAGGAGCTGCGGAATAAGCGGAGATTGGCGAAGGACGAGGTGACGATCTTGGCGTCGGGGAATGGTTCCAAGGTTGATGTGATCGCCTTCGGCATGCTACCTCCACATTTACCTGCGGGATTAGTTTTAAACCTCAATAATTGTTATTTAGTGCCAGCTTTGAGCATGAACATTGTATCTGGATCTCGTTTAATACGAGATGGCTACTCATTTAAATCCGAGAATAATGGTTGTTCTATTTATATGAGAGATATGTTTTATGGTCATGCCCCCTGGTCAATGGTCTATTCTTAATGAATCTCGAACGTGATGTTACACATATTCATAGTGTGAATACCAAAAGATGTAAGGTTGATAATGATAGTCCCACATACTTGTGTACTTGCCGCCTAGGTCACATTGGTGTCAAACGCATGAAGAAGCTCCATGCAGATGGACTTTTGGAGTCTCTTGATTACGAATCATTTGACACGTCGCGAACCATGCCTCATGGGTAAAATGACCAAGACTCCGTTCTCGGCACAATGGAGCGAGCAACCAACTTCTTGGAAATCATACGTCTTGATGTAATGCGGTCCAATGAGCGTTGAGGCACGCGGTGGCTATCGTTATGTTCTCACCCTCACCGATGACTTGAGTAGATATGGGTATGTCTACTTAATGAAACACAAGTCTGAGACCTTTGATAAGTTCAAGGAATTTCAGAGTGAGGTTGAAAATCAACGTGATGAAAAATAAAGTTCTTACGATCAGATCGTGGAGGGGAATATTTAAGTCACGAATTTGGCACACACTTAAGGAAATGTGGAATCGTTTCACAACTCACGCCGCCTGGAACACCTCAGCGTAATGGTGTGTCCGAACGTTGTAAACGCACTCTATTGGATATGGTGCGATCTATGATGTCTCTTACCGATCTACCGCTCTCATTTGGGGCTATGCTTTTGAGACTGCCGCATTCACTTTAAATAGGGCTCCGTCGAAATCCGTTGAGACGACACCGTATGAATTATGGTTTGGGAAGAAACCTAAGATGTCGTTTCTAAAATTTTGGGGATGCGATGCTTATGTCAAGCTGCAACCCAAAAGCTTCGAACCCAAGTCGGAAAAATGCGTCTTCATAGGATACCCTAAGGAAACCATTGGGTATACCTTCTACCTCAGATCCGAATGCAAGATCTTTGTTGCCAAGAACGGGTCCTTTCTGGACAAAGAGTTTCTCTCGAAAGAAGTAAGTGGGAGGAAAGTGGAACTTGATGAAGTACTGCCTCTTGAAGCGGAAAGTAGCACAGCTCAGGAAGATGTTCCTGTGGTGCCTGCACCAGCTAGAGAGGAGGTTAATGATGATGATCAAGGTACTTCGGATCAAGTTGCTACTGAACTTCGTAGGTGCACGAGGACACATTCCACACCAGAATGGTATGGCAACCCCGTCCTGGAAATTATGTTGTTAGACAACGGTGAACCTTCGAACTATGAAGAAGCAATGGCGGGCCCAGATTCCAATAAATGACTTGAAGCCATGCAATCCGAGATAGGATCCATGTATGAAAACAAAGTATGGACTTTGAAAGACTTGCCCGATGATCGGTGAGCAATAGAAAATAAATGGATCTTTAAGAAGAAGACGGACGTGCATGGTAATGTTACCATCTACAAAGCTCGACTTGTCGCTAAGGGTTATCGACAAGTTCAAGGGGTTGACTACGATGAGACCTTCTCACCCGTAGCGAAGCTTAAGTCCGTCTGAATCATGTTAGCAATTGCCGCATTCTACGATAATGAGATATGGCAAATGGACGTCAAAACGGCATTCCTTAACGGCTTTCTTAAGGAAGAATTGTATATGATGCAGCCGGAAGGTTTGTCGATCCTAAGAATGCTAACAAGGTATGCAAGCTCCAACGCTCCATCTATGGGCTGGTGCAAGCATCTCGGAGTTGGAACATTCGCTTTGATGAAATGATCAAAGCGTTTGGGTTTATGCAGACTTATGGAGAAGCCTGCATTTACAAGAAAGTGAGTGGGAGCTCTGTAGCATTTCTCATATTATATGTGGATGACATACTGTTGATGGGAAATGATATAGAACTCTTGGAGAGCATAAAGGCCTACTAGAATAAGTGTTTTTCAATGAAGGACCTTGGAGAAGCTGCTTACATATTAGGCATCAAGATCTCTGAGAGATAGATCGAGACGCCTCATAGGTCTTTCACAAAGCACATACCTTGATAAGATATTGAAGAAGTTCAATATGGATCAGTCCAAGAAGGGGTTCTTGCATGTGTTGCAGGGTGTGAAATTGAGCTCGGCTCAATGTTCGACCACGGCAGAAGATAGAGAAAAGATGAGTGTCATCCCCTATGCCTCGGCCATAGGGTCTATTATGTATGCCATGCTGTGTACCAGACCAGATGTAAACCTTGCCGTAAGTTTGGTAGGAAGGTACCAAAGTAATCCCGACATGGAACACTGGACAGCAGTCAAGAATATCCTGAAGTACCTGAAAAGGACTAAGGATATGTTTCTCGTTTATGGAGGTGACGAAGAGCTCGTCGTAAAGGGTTACGTCGACGCTAGCTTCGGCATAGATCTGGATGACTCTAAGTCGCAAACCGGATACGTGTATATTTTGAATGGTGGGGCGAAGTAGGTGCGATTTGCAAGCAAAGCGTCGTGGCGGGATCTACATGTGAAGCGGAATACATGGCAGACTCGGAGGCAGCACATGAAGCAATCTGGATGAAGGAGTTCATTACCGACCTAGGAGTTATTCCCAATGCGTCGGGGCCGATGACTCTCTTCTCGTGACAACACCGGAGCCATTGCCCTTGCCAAGGAGCCCAGGTTTCACAAGAAGACCGAGCACATCAAGCGTCGCTTCAACTCCATTCGTGAAAATGTTCAAGATGGAGACATAGATATTTGCAAAGTGCATACGGATCTGAATGTCGCTGATCTGTTGACTAAACCTCTTCCGCAAGCAAAACATGATCAACACCAGAACTCTATGGGTGTTTGATTCATCACAATGTAACTAGATTATTGAGTCTAGTGCAAGTGGGAGACTGTTGGAAATATTCCCTAGAGGCAATAATAAAATTATTATTATTATATTTCCTTGTTCATGATAATTGTCTATTGTTCATGCTATAATTGTGTTATCCGGAAATCGTAATACATGTGTGAATACATAGACCACAACATGCCCCTAGTGAGCCTCTAGGATCAATGGATGGTTACGGTTTCCTGACCATGGACATTGGATGTCATTGATAACGGGATCACATCATTGGGAGAGTGATGTGATGGACAAGACCCAATCCTAAGCATAGCACAAGATCGTGTAGTTCGTTTGCTAGAGCTTTTTCTAATGTCAAGTATCATTTCCTTAGACCATGAGATCGTGCAACTCCCGGATACCGTAGGAGTGCTTTGGGTGTACCAAATGTCACAACGTAACTAGGTGGCTATAAAGGTACACTACAGGTATCTCCGAAAGTGTCTATTGGGTTGGCACGGATCGAGACTAGGATTTGTCACTCCGTATGACGGAGAGGTATCTCTGGGCCCACTCGGTAATGCATATCATAATGAGCTCAATGTGACCAAGTGGTTGGTCACGGGATCATGCATTATGGAACGAGTAAAGTGACTTGCCGTTAACGAGATTGAACGAGGTATTGGGATACTGACGATCGAATCTCGGGCAAGTAACGTAGCGATTGACAAAGGGAATTGTATACGGGATTACTTGAATCCTCGACATCGTGGTTCATCCGATGAGATCATCGTGGAACATGTGGGAGCCAACATGGGTATCCAGATCCCGCTGTTGGTTATTGGCCGAGAGCTGTCTCGGTCATGTCTGCGTGATTCCCGAACACGTAGGGTCTACACACTTAAGGTTCAATGATGCTCGGGTTATAAGGAAGATATGTATGTGATTACCGAATGTTGTTCGGAGTCCCGGATGAGATCCCGGACGTCACGAGGAGTTCCGGAATGGTTCGGAGGTGAAGATTTGTATATGGAAAATTGTCATACGGTCACCGGAAGAGTTCGGGGGCATATCGGTATTGTACCGGGGCCACCGGAGGGGTTCCGGGGGTCCACCGGGAGGGTCCACCTGCCCCAGAGGGCCTTATGGGCTGTAGGTGGAAGGGAACCAGCCCCAAGTGGGCTGGGGCGCCAACCCCCCCTAGGGCCCATGCGCCTAGGGTTGGGGGGAACCCTAAAGGGGCGCGCCACGGCAGGGGCAAGCCCTCCCCTTGGCCGCCGCCCCTAGATCCCATCTAGAGGGGCGGCCCCTCCCCTTCTCCTATAAATAGAGGCGAGGGAGGGCTGCAGCACCACATCCAAGGCGCGGCCCCTCCCCTCCCCAACACCTCTCCTCCTCCGTTAAGAGCTTGGCGAAGCTCAGACGGAGTACTGCCGCTCCATCACCACCACGCCGTCGTGCTGCTGTTGGAGCTCTCTTCCTCAACCTCTCCCTCCTCCTTGCTGGATCAAGGCACGGGAGACGTTTTCGCTCCATACATGTGTTGAACATGGAGGTGCCGTCCGTTTGGCGCTAGGATCATCGGTGATTTGGATCACGGCGAGTACGACTCCATCAACCCCGTTCTCTTGAACGCTTCCGCTCGCGATCTACAAGGGTATGTAGATGCACTCCTCTCTCTCTCGTTGCTAGACGACTCCATAGATTGATCTTGGTGATGCGTAGAAAATTTTAAATTTCTGCTACGATCCCCAACATACCAGACCTGATGTGTGCCTTGCTATTAGTTTAGCAGGGAGGTACCAAAGTAATCCAGGAGTGGATCACTGGACAACGGTCAAGAACATCCTGAAATACCTGAAAAGGACTAAGGATATGTTTCTCATTTATGGAGGTGACAAAGAGCTAGTCGTAAATGGTTACGTCGATGCAAGCTTTGACACTGATCCGGACGATTCTAAATCGCAAACCGGATACGTGTTTATATTGAATGGTGGAGCTGTCAGTTGGTGCAGTTCTAAACAAAGTGTCGTGGGGATCTACGTGTGAAGCGAAGTACATAGCTGCTTCGGAAGCAGCAAACGAAGGAGTCTGGATGAAGGAGTTCATATCCGATTTAGGTGTTATACCTAGTGCATCGAGTCCAATGAAAATCTTTTGTGAAAATACCGGTGCAATTGCCTTGGCAAAGGAATCCAGATTTCACAAGAGAACCAAGCACATCAAGAGATGCTTCAATTCCATCCGGGATCAAGTCCAGGTGGGAGACATAGAGATTTGCAAGATACATACGGATCTGAATGTTGCTGGCCCGTTGACTAAGCCTCTTCCACGAGCAAAACATGATCAGCATCAAGACTCCATGGGTGTTAAAATCATTACTGTGTAATCCAGATTATTGACTCTAGTGCAAGTGGGAGACTGAAAGAAATATGCCCTAGAGGCAATAATAAAGTTATTATTTATTTCCTCATATCATGATAAATGTTTATTATTCATGCTAGAATTGTATTACTCAGAAACATGATACATGTGTGAATACATAGACAAACATAGTGTCACTAGTATGCCTCTACTTGACTAGCTCATTAATCAAAGATGGTTGAGTTTCCTAACCATAGACATGAGTTGTCATTTGATTAACGGGATCACATCATTAGGAGAATGATGTGACTGACTTGACCCATTCCGTTAGCTTAGCACTTGATCGTGTAGTATGTTGCCATTGCTTTCTTCATGACTTATACATGTTCCTATGACTATGAGATTATGCAACTCCCGTTTACCGGAGGAACACTTTGTGTGCTACCAAACGTCACAACGTAACTGGGTGATTATAAAGATGCACTACAGGTGTCTCCGAAGGTACTTGTTGGGTTGGTGTATTTCGAGATTGAGATTTGTCACTCCGATTGTCGGGGAGGTATCTCTGGGCCCTCTCGGTAATGCACATCACTATAAGCCTTGCAAGCAATATGACTAATGAGTTAGTTGCAGGATGATGCATTACATAAAGAGTAAAGAGACTTGCCGGTAACAATATTGAACTAGGTATTGAGATACCGATTTTCGAATCTCGGGCAAGTAACATACCGATGACAAAGGGAACAACGTATGTAGTTATGTGGTTTGACCGATAAAGATCTTCGTAGAATATGTGGAAACCAATTTGAGCATCCAGGTTCCGCTATTGGTTATTGACCAGAGACATGTCTCGGTCATGTCTACATAGTTCTCGAACCCGTAGGGTCCACACGCTTAAAGTTCGGTGACGATCGGTATTATGAGTTTTTTGTATTTTGATGTACCGAAGGTAGTTCGGAGTCTCGGATATGATCACGGACATGACGAGGAGTCTTGAAATGGTTGAGACGTAAAGATCGATATATTGGACGACTATGTTCGGACACCGAAGTGTTTCGGGAGGTTTCGGACATTTACCGGAGTACCGGGGGGTTACCGGAACCCCGGGGAGTATATTGAGCCTAATGGGCCTTAGTGGTAGAAGAGGAGGGGCGGCCAGGGCAGCTGCGCACCCCCTTCCCCTCTAGTCCGAATTGGACAAGGAGGGGGGGCAGCACCCCCGTTTCCTTCTCTTCCTATCTCCCTTCCTTCCCTTCTCCTACTCCTACAAAGAAAGGAGGAGTCCTACTCCCGGTGGGAGTAGGACTCCCCCCTTGGCGCCCCCTCCTCCTGGCCGGCCGCCTCCCCCCCCCCCCCCTTGCTCCTTTATATACGGGGGCAGGGGGCACCTCTAGTGTAACATCCCAAATTTTCAATTTGGAATGTTATACGTAGGTCATCCATGCATATCATATTTTATTGCATCCTCGTTCCGTAATCCTTGAAATCCTAAGCAACTCAAGGACCCTCGGAGAGAGTTGGGGATTTTTTCGAATTTTCGTATTTGATATTATCAAATATTGGAAAACAAGGATTTGTGATTTTAATTATTATTTTCTCCAGAAAATATTTCTTATTAAAAATGAATGAGGGGAGATAATATGACTTCTCCAAAACAATTGAAATATTGGAGGAAAAATGTTAAAATCATTATTTGGATTTTTTATTTGAGTTTATTTGGAATTTTATTTGCCCTAGAAAAATTTGCACTTTTAAAAATTGCATTTTAGGGGCCAAGAAAATGTTCATTCCGTTCTAAATATTTCATTTAGACGGTGAAAATTTGTTTTGGCATTTTTAGATTTTTATTTATTTTTCTAGGATTTTTTCTAATTCTCGTGAATTTAATAAAACTTGCATACCAAGACCCGATCGGGCCGAGGCCCGGCCAGTCAGCCCGCCTCACCGCCGCTTTTTCTCATGAAGGCGCTGCAGGCCAAGACGGACGCCGAGGGAGCCCGAGCCGACCCTCCCAAAGCGCCTTCCCAAGCCACCGCCGCCCCCACCCTCCTTAAATACCCCGCCCGCCACCTCTCACCGCCACCACCGCCGCCCGAGCACGAGCCGAGCCGAGCCCCGCCACGCCATCCCGAGCCACGCCCGTCGCCGCCGCCGCCTCTGCCGCCGAGTCGCCGCGCCGCCCTCGCCCGCCGCCACCCCGAGCCACCACGAGGCTCACGGAGCTATCATGAGGTAGCCGCCTCACGGTTTTCCGAAGAAATCCATTTCGGTTTTTTTTAAAACCCTAGTTTTGTTTTTTATAAATTGGTTTTATTCTCCGGTTTATTTATTTAGCGAGCGTTCACTCGTTTGTTCGTTTTAACGAACACGTTCTTCGTTTATTTTCAGTTAACGAACGTTCGTTCGTTAAACTGTTCGTCGTTTTTCTTTTGTTCGGATTTATTCCGTGATTTTCCTGATCGCGATTTCTGATCCGATGTTAGATCTAGTATAACTTTTCGCTCGTTTATCGTAATCAGCGATTCAAGCGCTGGAGTTTCATCTCGAAACCCTCTTTCCGAATAACCAACTCAAACCAGCTTTTGCCTCTGTAAAATTTGACCCTAGTTCAGATTAGTAAACGGATCTTATTTCTTTCGCCGTTTGAGTTTCGTTGCTCGGTTTGGTTTGATTCTTTTTGCGAACCGGAGTTCTTAAATTGAACTCTCTGGTCAACCTATTTTAGTAGAGTTTTGCTTGTGCATCTTTGCTTGTTGCTTATGTATGTTATTGTTTACTTGAGATAGAATTCCCGGAGTGCGAAGCGTGTTACTACGAGTCTCTAGGATTCGCGGATTGTCAGCAAGGCAAGTAACACTTTGATCATACTCTTTTCATACCCAGTTTTTATGCATTAGTTCCAATCCTCAAACATTGCATGATTAGGATGTCATTACCTTGTGGGTTGGGAAGTAGATATTGGGGTAGAACCTATTGCCCTGTTACTATCAAACCCTTGGGAGTTACTTCTACGTGTTGCTTATATTGCCATGCTATGCTCGTAGACGTGGATTGGGTTTGAGTGTATTCCATGACAGATGTGAGATTATTAATTAATGGTTCACCTTAAGGTGGCAACTTTAATACACATCTGGGTGGATTGAGGCACCTGGGGAACCCAGTGTTGTCTTTTTTATTTTTGGAAATCCCGGGGTACCCGTGTGATCTTCCTATGGACCGCCACCCAGGCTCAAAGGGAACTGAGTTTATTCATGCTAGAAAGTTTCGTGTGCAGCCACAAGCTATTATGGGCTCTAGCATAGTTGAGTAAGTTACATGAAGCTCTTGAAGAGGTAGATCAGCAGGTAGTGGGTTTTGTAGGTTTGGTATGGTCTACCCGGAGTAGAGAGTTAATGTTTACGAAAGATCGTGTCTCGGCCATCCGCTTCTCAAACACCATGCAAAGGCGATAAATCAACGGAGGCGATCGAGTCTTGTGGGGAAAGTGCACAAACCTCTGCAGAGTGTACAATCTAATCATGGTTAGCCGTGTCCCCGGTTATGGACAATTATGAGTATCTGGTACCTGAGTATTCACATGTATCTCATCACTCTATATTAATATTGCTGGGATGTTAATTACTTTAATTGGGATTGAGTTGGGGTTATACCTTCTCAATGATGTTTCAACTACCATGATAGTTAAATTAAAATACATTCCTATGTTGTACGGAAAAATTGGCTTTCCGCAAAAACTATAACCATAGAGCTTGCCAACAGCCATATATGCATGTAGTGATAGCATTATTCTGTTCCTGTTATACTGTGTTATATTGCCAGCATATTCCATGTGCTGACCCGCTCTTGGGCTGCAACGTATTATGTTGCAGACTTTTCAGACGAGGAGTAAGGATCGTTAGGTCGTTGCCGTGCAGCTCAGCTATGCCGTTGGAGTTGATGGACTCACTTTATCTTCCAAGCCTTCCGCTGTTATCGCATTAGATGGCCTTAAGCCATATTATTGTAATAAGTTCTCTTTTGAGACATTCGTTGTAATAAGTGTGTGATTGCTACTTTGTTATAAATCCTTCGAGTAATGTGTGTGTCAGCATTACCGATCCAGGGATGACACTGAAACACAGAGACTTGACCATCTTAGGTCGGGTCGCTACAAGATGGTATCAGAGCACATGCTGAGTGTAGGACACGACCACTAAGATAAACCATAGGACACTCTTCTCTACTCATTTCTGACTCCTCTCCATTTTTTCCACTCTTTAGGATGCCGGAGATGAAGAACAAGTTTGCACAACCGGATGAAGACACACCTTTTGGACGCCATTTGAAGGAAGTCACTAGGTACTTAAACATTGGAATACCAAGCTTCATAGGGACATACAACGCCACCTTACCGTAAGAGGATTTGGATGATTCAAGTACAAGTACCAGGAAGGACGTTCTCGCCAACTTCTAAGCCCATAGAGTTTTCTTTCGAAGCACCCACCTGGAGTCTTGGCAAAAGTATGGCAGCTCACATTACCATGGGACGTATTGGAGAAGTCTACAACAGGGAGCTTAAGGACACCATCTACCAAATATGTGGGCGCCGAGACGAGCAATGGGAAGTAATCAGCACCAAGAAGGATAGATCCATTGCAGCTTTCATCCAGGAGTTAAACCAGCACATTCAACGATAGGAGAATCAGATGTGCACAGACATGATGGATTTGAAGAAGGCGAAGACCAAGATTATCGAGCTGGAGGAAGAACTCAAGTTTACACGTGATGGATATGAGGTGGAAATCAAGATACTACTGGAGAAGAACGACGATCTAGTCAAGAAGATTGGAGTATTCATGGGAGGATCCGCACTGGAAGAAGAGGAAGAAGATCCCACTTGCCAGGATAACTACATCATCATCGACGACACCGATTCCAATCCAAGTGATGATGACTACGAAGATGAAGCTGGAGCAGATATCATGGAGTCTTCCACCGATCAAAATTTTTAGATGACCACCATATATTAGTAGTATTTCCCCCATGTAACTAGTAGTAGCTGACCACTTTTGCGATAGTCCTAGACCGTTGTATGCCCTTGCTTGATTGACTGAGTGAAATGTTTGTGTTTACCTCATGTGCATATGGGTAGTGTTTTCTCACTAGACCTTTTTCTATTCTAATCTCTTCCATCTAAACCCATCAGATGCCTCAGAGACGTGATCCCGGTTTTGTTTTCCCATCGGAGCTCACCCAGTTGATCCAGCAGCAGAATGCCTTGATGCAATTGCTAGTTCAGAACTAGGTCAACAACAACAACAACAACAACAACAACAACAACAACAACAACAACAATAACAACCCGCCGCCAGTGGACAATTTAGCCCGTTTTCTGAGGTTACAACCGCCGGTGTTTTCCAGTAGCACCGAGCCAATAGTTGCTGATGATTGGCTACGCCGTATTGGAAGGGAGTTAACCACCGCAGGATGCACGGATGCTGAGAAGGTGCGCTTTGCCGCACATCAATTGAATGGACCAGCAGCCGCATGGTGGGAGAATTACACTACTTTTCCTATAGCCAATGTCACTTGGGACCAGTTTGACCAAGCCTTTTCAGACGGCCCATGTCTCAAGCTGGAGCCATGCAAATGAAGAAGCGCGAGTTTCACAACTTACGCCAGGGAACCGTCGGTGGCCCAAAGCGTGGATGAGTTTAGTAAGTTATCACGCTATGCCCACGATGATGTGGCCACAGATGCCGTGGAAGCAGGAGAAGTTTATGGAAGGGCTGAACGATGAGATGAGCATGCAGTTGATGGTGGCAACTTTCAACAACTACCAGGAGTTGGTAGACAAGGCCCTAATGATTGAAGGAAAGCAACAACAAATTGAGAGTCCTAAGAGGAAGTATGGACAAGGGAAGTACAACTCAGGAGCTCACCAGAAGCCTCGCTTAACCCCGAACTCGGGAGGACTTGTTCATAACCATGGAGGCCATAACCATCTTTGGAGGAGGATCGCATAACCACAATGGTGCGAAGAATGGGAATGGGAACGGAGTTAATAACAACCAGAACCGCCCAAATCCATCTACACCCGCCAAGAGGGACTTAAGCCAAGTTATTTGCTTTAAGTGCGGGAAGACAGGGCACTATGCCAATGATTGCCCTGAAGGAAGGAATGGAAACGAAAATGGGAGCACTGGGAAGAAGCCAAATCCATTCAACAAAGGACAAGTGAACCACGTTGACGTGGAGGAAGTTGAAGAGCAGCCGGACGCGGTAATAGGTAAGTTTTTGGTTAAGTCATTTACCGCTGTTGTTCTTTTTGATACTGGTGCATCGCATTCATCCATATCAAGGAGATTTGTGGATAAGTTTAAGTTAGCAACCATAACCCTTAGGACCCCTCTTTTAGTGAGCTCGCTTGGAGCAGAGTACATGGCTAGCAGATGGTGCACCCAGATACCAGTAACCATTGGAGCGCATGTTTTTCCGTCTGACCTAATTATCTTGGAGTCGCAAGGATTGGATGTGATATTAGGTATGGACTGGATGTCAAAGTATGGAGGAAGTATTGAATGTGCTAGCAAATCAATATATCTTACGGGAGTTGTACAGGAGGAAGTGCCTGTAGTAAAAGATTTTCCGGATGTTTTTTCAGAGGAGTTACCAGGCATGCCACCAGATCGAGACATCGAGTTCTTGATAGAACTATTGCCAGGTACAGGGCCAATATCCAAGAGACCCTATCGGATGCCCGCAAATGATCTGGAGGAAATTAAGAAGCAGATCAAGGAGTTATTGGAGAAAGGTTATATTCGAAGGAGTTCATCACCTTGGGGAGCACCAGTACTTTTGGTTGAGAAGAAGGATAAATCCCTGAGGATGGTCGTTGATTACTGAGCCTTGAATGAAGTAACAATAAAGAACAAGTATCCATTACTAATGATCAATGATCTGTTTGATCAGTTGCAAGGAGCTAAGGTGTTTTCGAAGATTGATCTACGATCGGGATACCACCAGTTGAAGATCCGAGAAAAGGATATACCAAAGACAGCGTTCACCACGCGATATGGATTAGATGAGTATACAGTCATGTCGTTTGGACTAACTAACGCCCCTGCCTACTTCATGAGTATGATGAACAAGGTGTTCATGGAGTATTTGGACAAGTTTGTTGTGGTGTTTATTGATGACATTATGGTATATTCGAAGAACGAAGAGGAGCACAAGGAACATTTACATTTGGTTCTCGAGAAGCTCAGGGAACACCAGTTATACGCCAAATTCAGCAAGTGCGAGTTTTGGTTGAAGGAAGTTGGATTTCTTGGGCATGTTATATCAGGAGAGGGTATAGTAGTAGATCCCAAAGAAGGTTCGGGCCATTACTAAATGGTTGGCACCCACTTCAGTTGGCGAGATCCGCAGTTTCCTTGGACTCGCAGGATATTATCGGAGATTCATTGAGAATTTTTCCAAACTTGCCAAGCCAATGACTGAATTGTTGAAGAAGGATACTAAGTTTAAATGGACAGAAGATTGCGAGGCAAGTTTTCAGGAGTTAAAGAAACGGTTGAATACAGCCCCAGTGCTGACATTGCCACATATACATAAGGAGTTTCAATTGTATTGCGACGCCTCTCGCTTGGGACTGGGATGTGTGCTTATGCAGGACGGAAAGGTTGTTTCGTATTCCTCACGACAACTGAAGCCTCATGAGTTGAACTATGCCACGCATGATTTGGAGCTAGCAGCGGTAGTGCATGCCTTGAAGACTTGGAGACATTATCTTATTGGAAACCGTTGTGATATGTACACGGATCATAAGAGTTTGAAGTACATTTTCACTCAAAAGGAGTTAAACCTTAGGCGGAGGAGATGGTTGGAACTTATAAAGGATTACGACATGAAGCTGCACTATCATCCAGAAAGGCCAATGTCGTAGCGGGCGCCTTGAGTCGGAAGAGTTACGCTAATATCCTTGAAAGTAGAGGACTGCCAAAGGAGTTAGCTGAGGATATTATGGAACTTCGGTTGGAGATTGTTCCAAGAGGTTTCGTTGCAACGATGGAGGTTCAGTCTACATTGTTGGACAAGATTCGGGAAGCTCAGAAGGAAGACAAAGAGATTGCTGAAATAAAGGAGAAGATGAGCGAAGGAAAAGCCAAAGGTTTTCGCGAGGATGAGCATGATACCTTGTGGTTTGAGGACCGAGTTTATGTACCCAATAACCCAGAGATCAGGAAATTAATACTTCAGGAGGCCCATGACTCACCATACTCGATACACCCGGAAACACCAAGATGTATTTGGATTTGAAGGAACGTTTCTGGTGGACTGGTATGAAGAAGGACATTGCCGAGTATGTAGCCGTGTGTGATGTATGTCAGAGAGTGAAGGCAGAGCATCAGAAACCAGCAGGACTGTTACAGCCTATGCCGATACCCGAATGGAAGTGGGATAAACTAGGCATGGACTTTATCACCGGACTACCCAGAACCAAAGCAGGATATGACTCAATATGGGTAGTAGTGGATCGTCTGACCAAAGTAGCTCACTTCATCCCGGTGAAAACAACTTATACAAGTGCAAAGTTGGCCAAAATATATATGTCCAGGATCGTGTGTTTGCATGGAGTTCCGAGGACCATTGTATCAGATAGAGGAACCCAATTTACTTCCAAATTTTGGCATCAGCTACACAAAACCTTGGGTACCAGATTGGAGTTCAGTACCGCATTCCACCCATGCAGACGGATGGATGCAGAGGAGAGTCAATCAGATTACGGAGGACATGTTGAGAGCTTTGCGCTAGATTATGGATCTAGTTGGGATGATAATTTGCCTTACGCAGAGTTCTCGTACAACAATAGCTACCAAGCCAGTTTGAAGATGGCACCGTTTGAAGCTCTGTATGGACGCAGATGTATAACACCTCTCATGTGGGATGATGTAGGAGACCGTCAGTTGTTTGGACCAGATTTGATCAAAGAGTCCGAAGAGAAGGTTAAACTAATCTGAGACAGATTAAAGATTGCATGATCGAGCGGTAAGAGTTATGAAGATTCAAAACGCAAGGAAGTAACATATGAAAATAGAGATAGAGCCTATCTGCAGTATCACCCTTATGAGGAGTGAAACATTTTGGAGTTAAAGGAAAACTAGCCCCAAGATTTGTAGGACCGCACTCGTGTTTTGGAGCGGATGGGAGAAGTGGCCTACAATTTGGAGTTACTGAAGGATTGTCGGGAGTTCACGATGTGTTCCACGTATCACAGCTTGAAGAAGTGTCATCTGAGATGGTTGATATACCGTTGAGAGACATAGTGCCCCGGAGGCGATCTAGGTTAGACGAATTTGACCTATGAGGAGAAGCCAAGAAGATTCTCGACTTTGACAAATGAGTCACCCGCAAAGAAGGTTATCAAGTTTTGCAAAGTTCAGTTGGAGCCACCATCTTGAGGAAGAAGCCACACAGGAGCGAGAAGATGATATTCGCAAGGACCACCCGCACCTATTCTCTAGTTAACCCGAATCTCGAGGGCGAGATTCATCTTAAGGGGGGTAGGTTTGTAACATCCCAAATTTTCAATTTGGAATGTTATACATAGGTCATCCATGCATATCATATTTTATTGCATCCTCGTTCCGTAATCCTTGAAATCCTAAGCAACTCAAGGACCCTCGGAGAGAGTTGGGGATTTTTCCGAATTTTTGTATTTGATTTTATCAAATATTGGAAAACGAGGATTTGTGATTTTAATTATTTTTCTCTCCGTAAAATATTTCTTATTAAAAATGAATGAGGGGAGATAATATGACTTCTCCAAAACAATTGAAATATTGGATGAAAAATGTTAAAATCATTATTTGGATTTTTTATTTGAGTTTATTTGGAATTTTATTTGCCCTATAAAAATTTGCACGTTTTAAAAATTGCATTTTAGGGGCCAAGAAAATGTTCATTCCGTTCTAAATATTTCATTTAGACGGTGAAAATTTGTTTTGGCATTTTTATATTTTTATTTATTTTTCTAGGATTTTTTCTAATTCTCGTGAATTTATTTAAAACTTATGCGCTGCCAAGACTGACCGGGCCGAGGCTCACCAGCCTCGCCGCCGCCTTTTCCTCATGAAGGCCGTCAGGCCAAGACGGACGCCGAGGGAGCCCGAGCCGGACTCTCCCGGCGCCCCTTCCCAAGCCACCCTCCTTAAATACCCCGCCCCGCCACCTCTCACCGCCACCACCGCCGCCCGAGCCCGAGCCGAGCCCGAGCCCTGGCGCCATCCCGAGCCCGCCCATCGCCGCCGCCGCCTCCGCCCCGCCAGAGTCGCAGCCGTCGCCGCCGCCGCCTCCCGCCGCCACCCAGAGCCACCCCAAGCCCCGTGAGCCTCACGAGCTATCATGAGGTATCCGCCCGCCGCGGTTTCAAGAAAAACTGCTTGGTTTTTTTTAAACCCTAGTTTTGTTTTTTTTATAAATTGGTTTTATTCTCCGGTTTATTCATCTAGCGAGCGTTCGCTCGTTCGTTCGTTCTAACGAACAAGTTCTTCGTTTATTTTCAGTTAACGAACGTTCGTTCGTTAAACTGTTCGTCGTTTTTCTTTTATTCGGATTTATTCCGCGATTTTCCTGATCGCGATTTCTGATCCGATGTTCGATCTAGTATAGCTTTTCGCTCATTTATCGGAATCAGGCGATTCAAGCGCCTGGAGTTTCGTCTCGAAACCCTCTTTCCAAATAACCAATTCAAACCAGCTTTTGCCTCTGTAAAATTTGACCCTAGTTCAGATTAGTAAACGGATCTTATTTCTTTCGTCGTTTGAGTTTCGTTGCTCGGTTTGGTTTGATTCTTTTTGCGAACCGGAGTTCTTAAATTGAACTCTCCGGTCAACCTCTTTTAGTAGAGTTTTGCTTGTGCATCTTTGCTTGTTGCTTATGTATGTTATTGTTTGCTTGCGATAGAATTCCCGGAGTGCGAAGCATGTTACTCTGAGTCTCTAGGATTCGCGGATCGTCAGCAAGGCAAGTAACACTTTGATCATACTCTTTTCGTACCCAGTTTTTATGCATTAGTTCCAATCCTCAAACATTGCATGATTAGGATGTCATTAACTTGTGGGTTGGGAAGTAGATATTGGGGTAGAACCTATTGCCCTGTTACTATCAAACCCTTGGGAGTTACTTCTACGTGTTGCTTATATTGCCATGCTATGCTCATAGACGTGGATTGGGTTTGAATGTATTCCATGACAGATGTGAGATTATTAATTAATGGTTCAACTTAAGGTGGCAACTTTAATACACATCTGGGTGGATTGAGGCACCTGGGGAACCCAAAGGTTGTCTGCTTTATTTTGGAAATCCCGGGTACCCGTGTGATCTTCCTATGGACCGCCACCTGTGCTCAAAGGGAACTGAGTTTATTCATGCTAGAAACTTCCGTGTGCAGCCACAATCTATTATGGGCTCTAGCATAGTTGAGTAAGTTACGTGAAGCTCTTGAAGAGGTAGATCGGCAGGTAGTGGGTTTCGTAGGTTTGGAATGGTCTACCCGGAGTAGAGAGTTAATGTTTCTGAATGACTGTGTATCGGCCATCCGCTTCTCAAACACCATGCAGTGCGAGAAATCAACGGAGGCGATCGAGTCTTGTGGGGAAAAGTGCGCAAACCTCTGCAGAGTGTATAATCTAATCATGGTTAGCCGTGTCCCCGGTTATGGACAATTCTGAGTATCTAGTACCTGAGTATTCACATGCATCTCATCACTCTGTATTAATATTGCTTGGATGTTAATTACTTTAATTGGGATTGAGTTGGGGTTATACCTTCTCAATGATGTTTCAACTACCATGATAGTTAAATTAAAATATATTCCTGTGTTGTAGGGAAAAATTGGCTTTCCGCAAAAACTATAACCATGGAGCTTTCCAACAGCCATATATGCTTGTAGTGATAGCATTATTTTGTTCCTGTTATACTGTGTTATATTGCCAGCATATTCCATGTGCTGACCCGTTCTCGGGCTGCAACGTATTATGTTGCAGACTTTTCAGACGAGGAGTAAGGATCGTTAGGTCATTGCCGTGCAGCTCAGCTATGCCGTTGGAGTTGATGGACTCACTTTATCTTCCAAGCCTTCCACTGTTATCGCATTAGATGGCCTTAAGCCATATTATTGTAATAAGTTCTCTTTTGAGACATTCGTTGTAATAAGTGTGTGATTGCTACTCTGTTATAAATCCTTTGAGTATTGTGTGTGTCAGCATTACCGATCCAGGAATGACACTGAAACACAGAGACTTGACCATCTGAGGTCGGGTCGCTACATCTAGACACAAGTTGATCTGTTGATCTCTCCCAGCCGTATGCGGTGCCCCCCTCCACCATATTCCACCTCGGTCATATCGTAGCGGTGCTTAGGTGAAGCCCTGCGTCGGTAGCAACATCATCACGGTCATCACGCCGTTGTGCTGACGAAACTCTCCCATGAAGCTCTGCTGGATCGGAGTTCGCGGGACGACATCGAGCTGAATGTGTGCTGAACTCGGAGGTGCCGTACGTTCGTTACTTGGATCGGTCGAATCGTGAAGACGTACGACTACATCAACCGTGTTGTGCTAACACTTCCACTTTCGGTCTACGAGGGTACGTGGACTCACTCTCCTTGCTCGTTGCTATGCATCACCATGATCTTGCGTGTGCGTACGAATTTTTTTGAAATTACTACGTTCCCCAACATATACTTCCGTTTGCGTTCATCACATTGCGAAAAGAAATTTAGTCTTTTCAAAACCCCTTTGGATATTTCAAAAAAGGACAACATAAACACGGGTAAACTTGTGAACACTACGTTCACAAGATTTAACAGCGCCCCATATGACATGAGTTTACCCGTCTATCAACCCAACTTTTTTTCGAGCCGGTGCTCAATAATTTCCATTCTTGGTTGGTTAGCTTACGGTGATGAATGGGTATTCCAAGATAAGTAAATAGGAGGGAGAGCACCTCACACCTGAAGATTTGTCTATATTTGCTTTATGTTTCTTTGGGTATATCGCTCACTCTTATGAAATCTTATTTTGAGACCAGATAGTTGTTCAAAAAGGCAAAGGATCAACGTCATATATCGTCCTTCTACAAATCATTCTCCATAAAAATGATTATATCAATGGAATATTGAAGTATAGACACACCCCCATGCACTAGTTATTGAATGAGTCCACGACTTGGCCATCCTTGTTAGCATGTGCTATAAGGATGGCTAACATATCAACGACAAAATTAAAGAGGATGGGAGACATAGTATCACCCTGCTGCAAACCTTTCAGGGTCTAGAAACAATGACCAATGTCATCATTTATCTTGACCCCTACGCTCCCACCCTAAATAAAAGATTCAACTTGATGTCGCCAATTCATGGCAAAACCTTTCACACGCCGAGCTTGTTGATCGGCAGGACCGGGAAGAGCTTTACGATGAAGAGTAGCACGCTGGTGGAAATCGTAGTCCTCCAGGCCATCATGGTCATAGGAATCATCTCACACGCGGTCGACGATATGTACGTTCCACTTATTGTCCCGGCTGCAACAACATCTGCTTGGTTTGATTGCATGTGTTCGTGCAGACAATTTCCCCAAGTGCTGCGACTGAGGGAGTCCTGGATTAGGGGGTATCCGGACAGCCGGACTATGTACAACGTCCGGACTATTGAAGCGTGAAGATACAAGACTCAAGACTTCGGCCCGTGTCCGGATGGGACTTTCCTTGGCGTGGAAGGCAAGCTTGGCGATCCGGATATTATATTTCCTTCCTTGTAACCGACTCCATGTAAACCCTAGCCCTCTCCGGTGTCTATATAAACCGGAGAGGTTGGTCCTTAGAAGGCCGATCACAATTGCAATCATACCATCATAGGCTAGCTCTTAGGGTTTAGCCTCTACGATCTCGTGGTAGATCTGCTCTTGTACTACCCATATCATCAATATTAATCAAGCAGGAAGTAGGGTTTTACCTCCATCGAGAGGGTCCGAACCTGGGTAAACATCTGTGTCCCTTGCTTCCTGTTACCATCAGCCTTGACCTGAGATCCGCCGGTTTTGACACCGACATTGATGCTTTCATTGAGAGTTCCTCTGTGCCGTCGTTGTCAGGCTCGATGGCTCCTTCAATCATCATCAACGACGCTGTCCAGGGCGAGACTTTCCTCCCAGGAGCACCGGACAGTCACGACGAGCATGGCTTAGGCCTGCTGTCGGACAAAGCTCGGGGTATCACCCCCGCAGTAGCCTCGGATCAAAATCCGGAGCAAGCCGCGTTGCCTGGGGACGGAGGGCTAGACCCCCGCCCCGCAGGCCGCACACTTATTGGCAGTGGAGCCGAACACGGGCCTTACCTTTGCGGTGGCCTATGACTCCGGACCCCCGGATTCGTATCCGGATGTTGAGTCCGGTCCGCGCACTCCCGAGCCGGTCGAGCCAGGTTGGGCTCCGGTAATGGAGTTCACCGCCGCGGACATCTTTCAGCACTCGCCCTTTGGCGACATGCTGAACTCGTTGAAAACTCTCTCTTTGACAGAAATTTCTGGGCCAAACTATGTCCGGTTCGAGTGGGAAGCAGGCGACGAAGAAATTCGTTGCCCACCCACCACCCACTTAGCCACGGTCGATGATTTAACCGACATGCCTGACGTCGACTCCGAAGACATCGACGGTATGGATGACGATGCCGGAGAAGATTCGGAATCTATGGGGCGCCGGACTTCCCCCTCGTCACACGACATATACATGGTGGATACGCCCAAAGAGGACAAAGGCGACAATCCGGACGATAAAACCCCCGGACAAAAGCCAAAGCGACGGCGCAGACGTCTTTCTAAGTCCAGCAACAGTAAAAATAGTGACAAGAGCACCAGAGGGATCGACACTACAATCAACTCTGAAGGCACAACGACCATACGGACCCAGCGATGGAGTAGGACGAACCAGGTCACCCTGAACACAATTCGGAGCAGACGCCCGAGGACAAGGATCCCGACGGACGAGGTCATCAAAACGAACCAGCACAGGAAAACAGTTCGGATAACGATGAAAGCCCGGAAAAACACGTGGAACGAGATAACCTCCACAGAAAGCTTATGGCCATCGCAAGAAGTCTAAAGAAGCAGAAGCAACGGCTCAAAGCCGCGTAGGAAACACTCAACCGCAGATGGAATAAAGTGCTAGACACTGAAGAAAGATACGGCGATGATCGCCATACAGAGAGCTATCCAAAATGCAAGCTACTGCCAGAGTTCGACGACGAAGCTGCACCACTTCATAACCGCAACAAAGAGGCTACCGACGCCGCGCACGATCCACGTGAACACCTGAATAAGAAATTCGGCGCGGCCAGATCCATTTATGGATCCAAAGGACACGCCCCGGTGAGGGACTATGGTCACCAAAATGATTACGCCAATCGAACACCAGTCCGGAGTAAACACCGGACACAACAACAGCCGACGGCATGCCACAGCACGTCCAGATACAGAGGGGCTGCTCACCCCCTATGCTTTATCGGTGAAGTACTGGACCATGAATTTCCACAGGGCTCTAAACCTGTGAACATAGAGGCATACGACAGAATGACAGACCCAGGGGTCTGGATCGAGGACTTTATCCTGCACATACATATGGATCGTGGGGATGACCTTCACGCCATCAAATACCTCCCCCTAAAACTAAAGGGACCAGCTCGGCACTGGTTGAAAAGTCTCCCCGAAAATTCAATTGGGAGCTGAGAGGAACTCGAGGACGCTTTCAGGGACAATTTTCAAGGGACCTATGTCCGGCCTCCGGATGCTGACGACTTTAGCCACATAGTCCAACAGCCCAGAGAATCCGCCCGCAAGCTTTGGAACAGATTCCTCACTAAGAAGAATCAAATTGTTGACTGTCCGGATGCCGAAGCCTTAGCGGCATTCAAACACAGCATCCGTGACGAGTGGCTCGCCAGACACCTCGGCCAAGAAAAGCCAAGGACAATGGCAGCCCTAACAAGCCTTATGACCCACTTTTGCACGGGAGAAGATAGCTGGCTAGCCCGTAAAGGCACCAGCGACCCCAGCACATCCGAAATAAGGGATGGCAACGGGAAGCCACGACGTCATAAAAACAAACGCCAAAACAAGGAAGAGAGCCCGGATAACACGATGGTTAATGCCGGATTCAGGGGCTCTCAACCTAATCAGCAAAATAAGCCATCTAAAGACAGCAAAGAGGGACCATCCGGTCTGAATAGAGTCCTAGACAGACTATGCCAAATTCATGGCACCCCTGTCAAACCTGCAAACCACACGCACAGAGAGTGCTGGGTATTCAAGCAGGCCGGCAAATTAAATGCCGAACACAAGGGAAGGGAAACACCAAGTGAAGACGAGGATGAACCTCGCCAGCCAAACACTTAAGGACAGAAAAAAATCCCCCCCCCCCCAAAGGTTAAAACAGTGAACATGATCCACGCGACTCACACATCCAGGAGGAGGCACGAACGCGCGCATAGAGACGCGCTCGATATAGAGCCCATCGTACTCACACCTAACCACTGGATGCCCTATCCGATCACCTTCGATCACTTGGACGACCGAACTAGTATTCGGCGCGGAGGATTAGAGGCCTTGGTGCTTGACCCAATAATCGACGGATACCATCTCACCCACGTCCTCATGGATGGCGGCAGGAGTCTCAATTTAATATATGAGGACACTATCCGCAGGATGGGGATAGACCCATCCAGAATTAACTAAAGCGACACCACCTTTGAAGGGGTGATACCAGGCGTTGAAGCCCACAACAGGGGCTCCGTCGTACTGGAGGTAACATTCGGCACTCTAGGCAACTCCAGAAGCGAAGAGGTACTCTTCATCATCGCACCCTTCCAAAGCAACTATCATGCATTGCTTGGAAGAACGGCCTTCGCCCGTTTCAACGCATTGCCGCACTATGGCTACCTTACACTCAAGATGCCCGGTCCACGTGACGTCATCACCGTTAATGGAATAACAGAGCGCTCGTCACACGCAGAGGAACACGCGACGGCCCTCACGGCCGGACTATAAGCGACCTCCAAAAATATGACCGGTCGTTAAGACCAGGGACAAGGTTAGACGAGTCCGGTGGCCCAGATCGAACCAGGGCACCATATATGTAATCCTATAGTGGATACCAGGGGTTATAATTACCTAATAAAACCCCACACTTGGCTCAACCTTATCGGCAGGCCAATGGCTTACACTTTTATCCATCGCATACTTACGTTGTACTTGTTGGAAATATGCCCTAGAGGCAATAATAAAATGGTTATTATTATATTTCTTTGTTCATGATAATAGTCTATTATTCATGCTATAATTGTGTTATCCAGAAATCGTAATACACGTGTGAATACATAGACCACAACGTGTCCCTAGTGAGCCTCTAGTTGACTAGCTTGTTGATCAACAGATAGTCATGGTTTCCTGACTATGGACATTGGATGTCATTGATAACGGGATCACATCATTGGGAGAATGATGTGATGGACAAGACCCAATCCTAAGCATAGCTCAAAGATCGTGTAGTTCGTTTAGCTAGAGCTTTTCCAAATGTCAAGTATCATTTCCTTAGACCATGAGATTGTGCAACTCCGGATACCGTAGGAGTGCTTTGGGTGTGCCAAACGTCACAACGTAATCGGGTGACTATAAAGGTAAACTACGGGTATCTCGAAAGTTATGCATTGGGTTGGCACGAATCGAGACTGGGATTTGTCACTCCGTATGACGGAGAGGTATCTCTGGGCCCACTTTCGGTAATGCATCATCATAATGAGCTCAATGTGACCAAGTGTCTGGTCACGGGATCATGCATTACGGTATGAGTAAAGTGACTTGCCGGTAACGAGATTAAACGAGGTATTGGGATACCGACGATCGAATCTCGGGCATGTAACGTACCGACTGACAAAGGGAATTGTATACGGGGTTGCTTGAATCCTAGACATCGTGGTTCATCCGATGAGATCATCGAGGAGCATGTGGGAGCCAACATGGGTATCCAGATCCTGTTGTTTGTTATTGACCGGAGAGGCGTCTCGGTCATGTCTGCATGTCTCCCGAACCCGTAGGGTCTACACACTTAAGGTTCAGGTGATGCTAGGGTTGTATAGATATGAGTATGCAGTAACCCGAAAGTTGTTCGAAGTCCCGGATGAGATCCCGGACGTCCCGAGGAGTTATGGAATGGTCCGGAGGTAAAGAATTATATATAGGAAGTCAGGTTTCGGCCATCGGGAAAGTTTCGGGGGTCAGCGGTATTGTATCGGGACCACCGGAAGGGTCCTGGGGGTCCACCAGTGGGGCCACCTATCCGGGAGGGCCCCATGGGCTGAAGTGGGAGGAACCAGCCTGGTGGGCTGGTGCGCCCTTTGGGCCCCCTGCGCCTAGGTTTGGGAAACCCTAGGGGTGGGGCGCCTCCACCGGCTTGAAGCCACCCCTGGCCGCCGCCCCTTGGAGATCCCATCTCGGGGCAGCGCCCCTATGGGGCCTATATAAGAGGGGGAGGGAGGGCAGCCGCACCCATGCTCTTGGCGCCTCCCTTCCCCTTGCTACACCTCTCCCTCTCATGGGCCCGCTTGGCGAAGCCTACTTGAGATCATTCGCATCCACCACCACGCCGTCGTCTTCTTTGGATCTTCACCAACCTCTCCTTCCCTTGCTGGATCAAGAAGGAGGAGACGTCTTCCTCAACCGTACGTGTGTTGAACTCGGAGGTGCTGTCCGATTAGCACTATGATCAACGGTGATTAGGATCACGACGAGTACTACTCCCTCAACCCCGTTCTCTTGAACGCTTCCGCTCACGATCTACAAGGGTATGTAGATGCACTCCTCTCTCGTTGCTAGATGAACTCATAGATTGATCTTGGTGAAACCGTAGGAAATTTTTTATTTTCTGCATAGCGTTCTATGATGGCATCATGAGCTAGGTCTATGCGTAGTTCTCTTTGCATGAGTAGAACACAAATTTGTGTTTGGGCGTAGATGTTGTCAACTTTCTTGCCACTACTAGTCTTATTTTGCTTCAGCGGTATTGTGGGATGAAGCGGCCCGGACCGACCTTACACGTATGCTTACGTGAGACAGGTTCCACCGACTGACATGCACTAGTTGCATAAGGTGGCTAGCGGGTGTCTGTCTCTCCCACTTTAGTTGGAGCGGATTCGATGAAAAGGGTCCTTATGAAGGGTAAATAGAAGTTGGCAAATCACGTTGTGGCTTTTACGTAGGTAAGAAAACGTTCTTGCTAGAACCCTATTGCAGCCACCTAAAACATGCAACAACAATTAGAGGACGTCTAACTTGTTTTTGCAGCATGTGATTGTGATGTGATATGGCCAAAAGTTGTGATGAATGATGAATGATATATATGTGATGTATGAGATCATGTTCTTGTAATAGGAATCACGACTTGCATGTCGATGAGTATGACAACGGCAGGAGCCATAGGAGTTGTCTTAATTATTGTATGACATGCGTGTCAATGATTTAACGCCATGTAATTACTTTACTTTATTGCTAAACCGTTAGCCATAGTAGTAGAAGTAATAGTTGGCGAGCAACCCCATGGAGACACGATGATGGAGATCATGGTGTCATGCCAGTGACGAAGATGATCATGGAGCCTCGAAGATGGAGATCAAAGGAGTTATATGATATTGGCCATATCATGTCACTACTATTTGATTGCATGTGATGATTATCATGTTTTTGCATCTTGTTTACTTAGAACGACGGTAGTAAATAAGATGATCCCTCATAATAATTTCAAGAAAGTGTTCCCCCTAACTGTGCGCCGTTGTGAAAGTTCGTTGTTTCGAAGCACCACGTGATGATCGGGTGTGATAGATTCTAACGTTCACATACAACGGGTGTAAGACAGATTTACACACGCATAAATACTTAGGTTAACTTGACGAGCCTAGCATGTACAGACATGGCCTCGGAACACAAGATACCGAAAGGTCGAACATGAGTCGTATGGAAGATACGATCAACATGGAGATGTTCACCGATGATGACTAGTCCGTCTCACGTGATGATTGGACACGGCCTAGTCGACTCGGATCATGTATCACTTAGATGACTAGAGGGATGTCTAATCTGAGTGGGAGTTCATTAAATAATTTGATTAGATGAACTTAATTATCATGAACTTAGTCTAAAATCTTTACAATATGTCTTGTAGATCAAATGGCCCACGTTACCCTCAACTTCAACGCGTTCCTAGAGAAAACCAAGCTGAAAGATGATGGCAGCAACTATACGAACTGGGTCCGGAACCTGAGGATCATCCTCATAGCTGCAAAGAAAGATTATTTCTTAGAAGCACCGCTAGGTGAAGCTCCCATCCCAGAGAACCAAGATGTTATGAACGCTTGGTAGTCTCGTGCTGATGATTACTCCCTCATTCAGTGCGGCATGCTTTACAGCTTAGAACCGGGGATCCAAAAGCGTTTTGAGCAACACAGAGCATATGAGATGTTCGAAGAGCTAAAAATGGTTTTCCAAGCTCATGCCCGGGTCGAGAGACATGAAGTCTACGACAAGTTCTTCAGTTGTAAGATGGAGGAAAATAGTTACATCGGTGAGCACATACTCAAAATGTTCAGGTTGCACAACCGCTTGACTCAGTAGGGAGTTAATCTCCCGGATGACGCGGTTATTGTGAGAATCCTTGATCGCTTCCACCGAGCTACAAGAGCTTTGTGATGAACTTCAATATGCAGGCGATGGAAAAGACCATTCCTGAGGTATATTCAATCCTGAAATCAGCGGAGGTAGAGATCAAGAAGGAACATCAAGTGTTGATGGTGAATAAAACCACTAAGTTCAAGAAAGGCAAGGGTAAGAAGAACTTCAAGAAGGCCGGCAAGGGAGTTGTCGCGCCCGGTAAGACAGTTGCCGGGAAGAAGTCAAAGAATGGACCCAAGCACGAAATCGAGTGCTTTTATTGCAAGGGAAGCGGACACTGGAAGCGGAACTGCCCCAAATACTTAGCGGACAAGAAGGCCGGCAACAATAAAGGTATATGTGGTATACATGTAATTGATATGTACCTTACCAGTACTCGTAGTAGCTCCTCGGTATTTGATACCGGTGCCGTTGCTCATATTTGTAACTCAAAGCAGGAGCTGCGGAATAAGCGGAGACTGGCGAAGGACGAGGTGACGATGCGCGTTGGGAATGGTTCCAAGGTCGATGTGATCGCCGTCGGCACGCTACCTCTACATTTACCTACGGGATTAGTTTTAAACCTCAATAATTGTTATTTAGTGCCAGCTTTGAGAATGAACATTGTATCTGGATCTCGTTTAATACGAGATGGCTACTCATTTAAATCCGAGAATAATGGTTGTTCTATTTATATGAGAGATATGTTTTATGGTCATGCCCCGATGGTCAATGGTTTATTCTTAATGAATATCGAACGTGATGTTACACATATTCATAGTGTGAATACCAAAAGATGCAAAGTTGATAACGATAGTCCCACATACTTGTGGCACTGCCGCCTTGGTCACATTGGTGTCAAGTGCATGAAGAAGCTCCATGCTGATGGACTATTAGAGTCTCTCGATTATGAATCATTTGACACATGCGAACCATGCCTCATGGGCAAAATGACCAAGACTCCATTCTCTGGAACAATGGGCGAGCAACCAACTTATTGGAAATCATACATCTTGATGTGTGCGGTCCGATGAGCCTTGAGGCTCATGGAGGATATTGTTATGTTCTCACTCTCGCGGCGACTTGAGTAGATATGGGTATGTCCACTTGATGAAACACAAGTCCGAGACCTTTGAAAAGTTCAAGGAATTTCAGAATGAGGTAGAGAATCAACGTGACGAAAAATAAAGTTCTTACGATCGGATCGTGGAGGAGAATATTTAAGTCACGAACTTGGTACGCACTTAAGGAAATGTGGAATCAT
Source organism: Aegilops bicornis (assembly GCA_021605145.1). Lineage (NCBI taxonomy): Eukaryota > Viridiplantae > Streptophyta > Magnoliopsida > Poales > Poaceae > Aegilops > Aegilops bicornis. The sequence continues at coordinate 742,718,401 of CM038673.1, forward strand.
TTCACAACTCACGCCGCTGGAACACCTCGGTAATAGCGGTGTGTCCGAACGTCGTGTCGCACTTTATTGGATATGGTGCGGTCTATGATGTCTCTTACCGATTTACCGCTATCATTTTGGGGATACGCTCTAGAGACAGCTACATTCACTTTAAATAGGGCACCGTCTAAATCCGTTGAGATGACACCGTATGAATTATGGTTTGGGAAGAAACCTAAGCTATCGTTTCTAAAAGTTTGGGGATGCGATGCTTATGTCAAGAAACTTCAACCTGAAAAGCTCGAACCCAAGTCGGAAAAATGCGTCTTCATAGGATACCCTAAGGAAACCATTGGGTATACCTTCTACCTCAGATCCGAAGGCAAGATCTTTGTTGCCAACAATGGGTCCTTTCTGGAGAAAGAGTTTCTCTCGAGAGAAGTAAGTGGGAGGAATGTGGAACTTGATGAAGTACTACCTCTTGAACCGGTGAGTAGCGCAGCTCAGGAAGATGTTCCTGTGGTGCGGCACCAACTGAAGAGGAAGTTAATGATGATGATCAAGGTACTTCGGATCAAGTTACTACTGAACTTCGTAGGTCCACGAGGACACATTCCACACCAGAGTGGTACGGCAACCCTGTCCTGGAAATCATGTTGTTAGACAACGGTGAACCTTCGAACTATGAAGAAGCGATGGTGGGCCCAGATTCCAACAAATGGCTTGAAGCCATGCAATCCGAGATAGGATCCATGTATGAAAACGAAGTATGGATTTTGATAGACTTGCCCGATGATCGGCGAGCGATAGAAAACAAATGGATCTTTAAGAAGAAGACGGACGCAGATGGTAATGTTACCATCTATAAAGCTCGACTTGTCGCTAAGGGTTATCGACAAGTTCAAGGGGTTGACTACGATGAGACATTCTCTCCCGTAGCGAAGCTAAACTCCTTCCGAATCATGTTAGCAATTGCCGCATACTATGATTATGAGATATGGCAGATGGACGGCAAAACGGCATTCCTTAACGGCTATCTTAAGGAAGAATTGTATATGATGCAGCCGGAAGGTTTTGTCGATCCCGAGAATGCTAACAAGGTATGCAAGCTCCAGCGATCCATTTATGGGCTGGTGCAAGCATCTCGGAGTTAGAACATTCGCTTTGATGAGATGATCAAAGCGTTTGGGTTTATCTTGAGACTTATGGAGAAGCATGCGTTTACAAGAAAGTGAGTGGGAGCTACATGGCATTTCTCATATTATATGTAGATGACATACTTTTGATGGGAAATGATATAGAACTTTTGGACGACATAAAGGCCTACTTGAATAAGTGTTTTTCAATGAAGGACCTTGGAGAAGCTGCTTACATACTAGGCATCAAGATCTATAGGGATAGATCAAAGACGCCTCATAGGTCTTTCACAAAGCACATACCTTGATAAGATATTGAAGAAGTTCAATATGGATCAGTCCAAGAAAGGGTTCTTGCTTGTATTGCAAGGTGTGAGATTGAGCTTGGCTCAATGCCCGACCACGGCAGAAGATAAAGAAGAGATGAGTGTCATCCCCTATGCCTCAGCCATAGGATCTATTATGTATGCCATGTGTACGGACTGATGTAAACCTTGCCGTAAGTTTGGTAGGAAGGTACCAAAGTAATCCCGGCAAGGAACACTGGACAGTGGTCAAGAATATCCTGAAGTACCTGAAAAGGACAAAGGACATGTTTCTCGTCTATGGAGGTGACGAAGATCACGTCGTAAAGGGTTACGTCGACGCTAGCTTCGACACAGATCGGGATGACTCTAAGTCACAAACCGGATACGTGTATATTTTGAATTGTGGGGCGATGGCTAGTGCGATTTGCAAGCAAAGCGTCATGGCGGGATCTACATGTGAAGCGGAATACATGGCAGCCTCGGAGGCAGCGCATGAAGCAATCTGGGTGAAGGAGTTCATCACCGACCTTGGAGTCATACCCAATGCGTCGGGGCCGATCGCACTCTTCTGTGACAACACTGGAGCTATTGCACTTGCCAAGGAGCCCATGTTTCACAAGAAGACCAGGCACATCAAGCGTCGCTTCAACACCATTCGTGAAAATGTTCAAGATGGAGACATAGATATTTGTATAGTACATACGGACCTGAATTAGCAGATCCATTGACTAAACCTCTCCCTAGGGCAAAACATGATCAGCACCAAAACTCTATGGGTGTTCGATTCATCACAATGTAACTAGATGATTGACTCCAGTGCAAGTGGGAGACTGTTGGAAATATGCCCTAGAGGCAATAATAAAATGGTTATTATTATATTTCTTTGTTCATGATAATAGTCTATTATTCATGCTATAATTGTGTTATCCGAAAATCGTAATACACGTGTGAATACATAGACCACAACGTGTCCCTAGTGAGCCTCTAGTTGACTAGCTCGTTGATCAACACATAGTCATGGTTTCCTGACTATGGACATTGGATGTCATTGATAACGGGATCACATCATTGGGAGAATGATGTGATGGACAAGACCCAATCCTATGCGTAGCTCAAAGATCATGTAGTTCGTTTAGCTAGAGCTTTTCCAGATGTCAAGTATCATTTCCTTAGACCATGAGATTGTGCAACTCCCGGATACCGTAGGAGTACTTTGGGTGTGCCAAACATCACAACGTAACTGGGTGACTATAAAGGTACACTACGGGTATCTCCGAAAGTGTCTGTTGGGTTGGCACGAATCGAGACTGGGATTTGTCACTCCGTATGACAGAGAGGTATCTCTCGGCCCACTCGGTAATGAGCTCAATGTGACCAACTGTCTGGTCACGGGATCATGCATTATGGTACGAGTAAAGTGACTTGCTGGTAACGAGATTAAACGAGGTATTGGGATACCGACGATCCAATCTCGGGCATGTAACGTACCGACTGACAAAGGGAATTGTATACGGGGTTGCTTGAATCCTCGACATCTTCGTTCATCCGATGAGATCATCGAGGAGCATGTGGGAGCCAACATGGGTATCTAGATCCCGCTGTTGGTTATTGACCGGAGAGGCGTCTCGGTCATGTCTGCATGTCTCCCGAACCCGTAGGGTCTACACACTTAAGGTTCAGGTGACGCTAGGGTTGTACAGATATGAGTATGCAGTAACCCGAAAGTTGTTCGGAGTCCCGGATGAGATCCCGGACGTCACGAGGAGTTCCAGAATGGTCCGCAGGTAAAGAATTATATATAGGAAGTCAGGTTTCGGCCATCGGGAAAGTTTTGGGGGTCACCGGTATTGTACCGGGACCACCGGAAGGGTCCCGGGGGTCCACCGGGTGGGGCCACCTATCCCGGAGGGCCCCATGGGCTGAAGTGGGAGGGGAACCAGCCCCTGGTGGGCTGGTATGCCCCCCTTTGGGGCCCCCCTGCGCCTAGGGTTGGGAAACCCTAGGGGTGAGGGCGCCTCCACCTGGCTTGGGGGAAGCCACTGCCGCCGCCCCTTGGAGATCCTATCTCCAGGTGGCCGGGCCCCTAGGGTCCTATATAAAGAGGGGAGGGAGGCAGCCGCACCCATGCTCTTGGCGCCTCCCTTCCCCTTGCTACACCTCTCCCTCTCATGAGACGCTTGGCGAAGCCCTGCCGAGATCGCTGCTGCATCCACCACCACGCCGTCGTGCTGCTGGATCTTCATCAACCTCTCCTTCCCCCTTGCTGGATCAATAAGGAGGATACGTCTTCCTCAACCGTACGTGTGTTGAACCCGGAGGTGCTGTCCGTTCAGCACTAGGATCATCGGTGATTTGGATCACGACGAGTACGACTCCCTCAACCCCGTTCTCTTGAACGCTACCGCTCGCGATCTACAAGGGTATGTAGATGCACTCCTCTCTCTCGTTGCTAGATGAACTCATAGATTGGTCTTGGTGAAACCGTAGGAAAATTTTTATTTTCTACAACGTTCCCCAACAGTACTCCCCTGCGAGTTTTCCTTTTTCCACAGACAACGTTCGCGCGATACCCTTCCAGGATACGGCACAACGGAGACAAAGGCGCAGACGTGCAGCAGGGCCCCATTCAACAGGTTTCTTCTTAGATTAAGCCCCTGTGTAAACCTTTTCTATTGCCTCTTGTTGTTTAACCATCCCATGGGTTCCATACCCATAGAGGATACTGCCATTTTTGGCATCTCGCTATGACAGATTAACGCATGTACCTGGAAACACAGGGTTTATAATGAATGGGCATTCTTGAGCCCATTGACTATTATAAAGTCCGAATACCTTCGGGAGTGTTCAGCGTCACGAGTTTGGCCTTATATGCAACATCTCCGAATCATGTCTTTGGTCAAATGTTGGGTTTGCCCGGCTCCTGGGTTTGCCGCCTTACGTTCCGTTATTATCGGCTAAGGTGGCCAAAGGAGAACTACTGCGATTGTGCCCTGGTTATTCGGGACGAGCACCTCAGTAGAGAAAGCCTAAAATTGACTGTCATGATACTGAGAGACTGTTCAACCACTCGAAGACTTATCGGAATCTTTAGGATCCCTCCGCATTAATGAAGGACCGTTTCCCGGTCATGCACACACGCGCCCGTATTCGGATGCACGCGAATGTACTAGGGGCTACATAGTAGCCCCAACATTAGATTCCCATGGCTAAGCGAAAGTGTTACAGCTATATAGTCCAGTTGCCTAGTTCGACGTGCGATCACCTCCTTCATGGACCAAGACGTTGGATCAAGTGTGATTAAGCATATTTTTTGCGAACACCCCCGCATTGTTTGCGTGGGGAAGTGAATTGACTGCTATCTTTCAGATTACACATTCATATATATATATATATATATATATATATATATATATATATATATATATATATATATATATATATAAACGGCCGCAGGGGACACAACAATACTTTGGGGCAAAAGAATAAATATAGCCTTATAACCAAAATAACATTGTCTTACAATACTCCGATTCATCACTCGAATAAGACATTCTTGAGCACTTTGCGCCTCTATTAGGCGGGCACCTTCATGACCTGCGCCAAGTAGTGCTCGGCCGGGTATTGGCCCCCCGCCGGATCCTGGGTCGCTATAATGGTGGCCTCCATATCCGTCCAATAGGATTTAACGCGGGCAAGAGCCATTCGTGCACCCTCTATGCACGCCGACCTCCTCATGGCGTCGATCCAAGGCACGACCCCAAGGAATTGCTGCACCAAGCCAAAGTAACTGTCCGGCTTAGGCCCTTTCGGCCAAAGATGGTCTATCACAGACCGCATTGCAAGACCGGACAGCCTGTGAAGCTCCGCTACAGTAGCCATCTTGTCACTTAACGGCACCGGGCGAGTGGGAGCATTGAATTGCGAACAGAAAAGCTTCTCCACTTCCTTATCACCCTGATCCTCGAAGAACTTGGCAGCGCCAGCCGTACTCTTCCCCAAATCCGACATCTGGCGTCCGCAGGACTCCAGCGCCCATCCAGGGGAGCGTACTTCGGATCGAAAAACTTCGTCTGTAGCAAGTAGGAGCCTCCAGTCGCGATTTTACCGTCCTGTTGAAGTTCCTCCCGCACACCTCTGAGCGGGGTACGTATTTCCTTGGTGGCATTACGCGCCTTGTCCAGCTCGGCCAAACTATCCTTATGCTCCTTTTTAAGGAGCTCATACCGGTCAGCGGCATTTTTTAACTCCACAGCCATTTCGGCTACCTTTTCCTCGCTCCGGCGATGAGCAGCCTGTTCGGCTCTCAATTCTTCGGCCGCCTTTAGGGCAGCCGCATTGCTAACCCGAGCTTGTTCCTTGGCTTGAGCAAGCTCCGCCCTCAGGGCCTCCACGGCAGCAGCACCATCTGCAGTCCGAACATATTACATTAATACCATGCCGCCTCCGTATTTTCCTATACAAAGGAAGGCAGAGCACATACCTTGTGATTTGTCCAGCCGCTCGTTCACCGGCGTGATATCGGCATCAATCGATCGAATCTGCCTGGTCAGTTCGGAAACTTCAACGGACTGGTCGGCGACCGGACCCGCAGGTACCTGCACATATTTATAGTGCAATCGTTAATTTGTGATCCCCCGTTTGCCGCCTAGGGCGGGCAACCAGAGTCTCAGGGGCTACTATCTATATGGAGCACACCTAACGTGTGCCTCACAGCCAAAACTAGTGTATTCTTCACTACATACCTCAAAGCCTCTGAGCATACTTGTAAATGCTTCATTCAAACCGCTTGTAGCGGACGAAATCTTCTTGAGCACCGTGCTCATTAATGAGCGGTGCTCCTCCGAGAGCACAGCTCACTCCAGTAGGCCCGTCAGTATGTCCGACCGGACATCGAACTGTGCTGGACCCTCCCCATCGCCCCTTGTGGGAGCCAAACGCTCCGGGCTCAGGAGGGCTGACACATTGGCTTCCGTCTTCGGTAGATCCGGACTCCTCCGTGACGACACCTCAGTGTCGCCGCTTCATGAGTCGGAGAGGTAGGTGGGGTCTCGCTCTCCATCATATCCGGAGGAAGATCCCCCGAAGACGAACTCTGTCGAGAAGGGCTGCTAGCCGGACTGCGAAAGACGAATCCTGGTTATTTGATCTAGGAGGAACGCAGTACCTTCGAATTAAAAATTAACTTACAGCTCGGTGGAGGGCTGGCCCGTTGGAGGGCATGGTGCGGTGAGGGTGCCCGTCAGGGCAAGGCCCCCTGGGGATGTCTTTTTCCCTAATTTGGGCATCTGCGCCTCCAAATCTTCGGAGGCGGCCCTCTTCTTCCCGCGCGGGGAGGAGGCTTTAGCCTCCCCTTCCCGACTATCCTCCTTGGGGGAGGTAACAATTCCCCCGGTTCGGATGCGTAGCATATGGGGTTCGGTTTCTCCGTTCCTCCCCTTGTCTTTCCCCAAGGGCATTCTGCTGAGTACCCGGTCGAGCATCTTGGCCATGGTGGGGGCGGGTGAGCCTTCGGGAAGTGGCGTCGGACACCTGATTCTCTCTGCCTTGTTGAGCCATTCCTGGACGCGGATGATTTTCAGAATAAACAATCATGACAAATACAAAACGGGGTGTCCGGTATCAAGGCTACTTACTTGAGTATCTAGGCGATTGCAGCTTAGGCCCGCATCCTCGGTGGTATCCGGGCACACTACTTTCCGTCCGAAGAATAATGTGCACATTGTTGGGGAACGCAGTAATTTCAAAAATTTTCCTACGCACACACAGGACCATGGTGATGGCATAGCAACGAGAGGGGAGTGTTGTCGTACGCCCTCGTGAGACCGTGGCGGAAGCGATCACAACGTAGAGGAAGTAGTCGTACTTTCTCCTCGCGATCCTGCTGATCCCAGCGTCGTTACTCCGGTACCTCCGAGTCGATGATGGCGTAGAGGAAGTAGTCAGACGTTCTCCTCACGATCCAGCCGATCACAGCCGCGTTACTCCGGCGCCTCCGAGTTCTTGGCACACGTTCAGCTCGATGGCGCTCCACGGGCTTCGATCCGGCAAAGCTCCGGGGAGGGAGTTCCGTCGACCTGACGGCGTGGTGGCGATCTTGATGTTTCACCGTCGCGAGGCTTCGCCTAAGCACCGCTACGATATGACCGAGGTGGAATATGGTGGAGGGGGCACCGCACACGGCTGAGAGCGATCTCAAGGATCAACTTGTGTGTTCTAGGGTGCCCCCTTGCCCCGTATATAAAGGAGCAAGGGGAGGGCCGGCCAGCCTTGGGGCGCACCAAGGAGGGGGGGAGTCCTCCTCCTAGTAGGAGTAGGACTCCCTTTCCTAGTCCTACTAGGAAGAGGGAAGGGGAAGGAAAGAGAGGGAGAGGGAGAGGGAAAGGGGCTCGCCCCCTCCTAGTCAGTCGGACTCCCCATGGAGGGGCGCACCACCTCCCGGTGCAGCCCTCTCTCTCCCTCTTGGCCCAATAAGGCCCATAACTTCCCGGGGGTTCCGGTAACCCCTCCAGCACTCCGGTTTTATCTGAAACTTCACCGGAACCTTTCCGATGTCCGAATATAACCATCCAATATATCAATCTTTATGTCTCGACAATAACGAGACTCATCGTCATGTCCGTGATCACATCCGGGACTCCGAACTCCTTCGGTACATCAAAATACACAAACTCATAAAATAACCGTCATCGAAACCTTAAGCGTGCGGACCCTACGGTTCGAGAACAATGTAGACATGACCGAGACACATCTCCGGTCAATAACCAATAGCGGGACCTGGATGCCCATATTGGTTCCTACACATTCTACGAAGATCTTTATCGGTCAGACCGCATAACAACATCGTTGTTCCTTTTGTCATCGGTATGTTACTTGCCGAGATTCGATCGTCGGTATCCAATACCTAGTTCAATCTCGTTACGGCAAGTCTCTTTACTCGTTTCCGTAATACATCATCTCACAACTAACTCATTAGTTGCAATGCTTGCAAGGCTTATGTGATGTGCATTACCGAGAAGGCCCAGAGATACCTCTCCGACAATCGGAGTGACAAAACCTAATCTCGAAATCGCCAACCCAACAAGTACCTTTGGAGACACCTGTAGTACTCCTTTATAATCACCCGATTACGTTGTGACGTTTGGTAGTACCCAAAGTGTTCCTCCGTAAACGGAGTTGCATAATCTCATAGTTATAGGAACATGTATAAGTCATGAAGAAAGCAATAGCAACATACTAAACGATCAAGTGCTAGGCTAACGGAATGGGTCATGTCAATCCGATCATTCTCCTAATGATGTGATCCCGTTAATCAAATGACAACTCATGTCTATGGTTAGGAAACATAACCATCTTTGATTAACGAGCTAGTCAAGTAGAGGCATACTAGTGACACTCTGTTTGTCTATGTATTCACACATGTATTATGTTTCCGGTTAATACAATTCTAGCATGAATAATAAACATTTATCATGATATAAGGAAATAAATAATAACTTTATTATTGCCTCTAGGGCATATTTCCTTGAGTCTCCCACTTGCACTAGAGTCAATAATCTAGTTTACTCAAGAATGATTCTAACACCCATGGAGTCTTGGTGCTGATCATGTTTTGCTCGTGGAAGAGGCTTAGTCAACGGGTCTGCGCAATGTTCAGATCCGTATGTACTTTGCATATCTCTATGTCTCCCACTTGGACTTGGTCACGAATGGAATTGAAGCGTCTCTTGATATGCTTGGTCCTCTTGTGAAATCTGGATTCCTTTGCCAGTCAATTGCACCAGTATTGTCACAGAAGATCTTCATTGGTCCCGATGCACTAGTTATAACACCTAGATCGGAAATGAACTCTTTCATCCAGACTCCTTCATTTGCTGCTTCAAGCAGCTATGTACTCCGCTTCACATGTAGATCCCGCCACGACGCTTTGTTTAGAACTGCACCAACTAACAGCTCCACGTTTAATAAAAACACGTATCCGGTTTGCGATTTAGAATCGTCCGGATCGGTGTCAAAGCTTACATCGGCGTAACCATTTACGACTAGCTCTTTGTCACCTCCATATCGAGAAACATATCCTTAGTCCTTTTCGTATTTCAGGATGTTCTTGACCGCTGTCCGATGATCCACTCTGGATTACTTTGGTACCTTCTGCCAAGCTTCTCGCTAAGCATCGTCAGTCCGGGTACACTGACATTGCATACATGATAGAGCCTATGGCTGAAGCATAGGGAACATTTTTCATTTTCTCTCTATCTTCTGCTTTGTGGTCGGGCATTGAGTCGACTCAATTTCACACCTTATGTCTGGTAAAAAACCTTTCTTTGCACGATCCATTTTGAACTTCTTCAAAACTTTATCAAGGTATGTGCTTTGTGAAAGTCCAATTAAGCGTCTTGATCTATCTCTATAGATCTTGATGCCCAATATGTAAGCAGCTTCACCAAGGTCTTTCATTGAAAAACTCTTGTTCAAGTATCCCTTTATGCTATCCAGAAATTCTATATCATTTCCGATTAGTAATATGTCATCTACATATAATATCGTAAATGCTCTGAGCTCCCACTCACTTTCTTGTAAATACAGGCTTCTCCATAAGTGCATATAAACCCAAATGCTTTGATCACACTATCAAAGCGTTTATTCCAACTCCGAGATGCTTGCACCAGTCCATAAATGGATCGCTGGAGCTTGCACACTTTGTTAGCTCCCTTTGGATCGATAAAACCTTCTGGTTGCATCATATACAACTCTTCTTCCAGAAATCCATTTAGGAATGTGGTCTTTACATCCATTTGCCAAATTTCATAATCATAAAATGCGGCAATTGCTAACATGATTCGGACAGACTTAAGCATCGCTTCTGGTGAGAAGGTCTCATCGTAGTCAATCCCTTGAACTTGTCGAAAACCCTTTGCGACAAGTGGGTGCTTTAATGAGCGATAATATTACCGTCGGCGTCGGTCTTCTTCTTGAAGATCCACTTGTTTTCTATTGCTTGCCGACCCTCGGGCAAGTCAACCAAAGTCCACACTTTGTTTTCATACATAGATCCCATCTCAGATTTCATGGCCTCAAGCCATTTTGCGGAATCTGGGCTCACCATCGCTTCTTCATAGTTCGTAGGTTCATCATGATTTAGTAGCATGACTTCCGAACAGGATTGCCGTACCACTGCAGTGCGGATTTTATTCTGGTTGATCTACGAGGTTACGTAGTAACTTGATCTGAAGTTTCATGATCAACATCATCAACTTCCTCACTATTTGGTGTAGATGTCGCAGAAACTGGTTTACGTGATAAACTACTTTCCAATAAGGGAGAAGGTACAGATTACCTCATCAAGTTCTACTTTCCTCCCACTCACTTCTTTCGAGAGAAACTCCTTCTCTAGAAAGGATCCATTCTTAGCAACAAATGTCTTGCCTTCGGATCTGTGATAGAAGGTGTACCCAACTGTCTCCTTTGGGTATCCTATGAAGACACATTTCTCCGATTTAGGTTCGAGCTTATCAGGTTGAAGTTTTTCACATAAGCATCGCATCCCCAAACTTTAAGAACGACAACTTTGGTTTCTTGCTAAACCATAGTTCATAAGGTGTCGTCTCAACGGATTTTGACGGTGTTCTATTCAGCGTGAATGCGGCCGTCTCAAGAGCATAACCCCAAAGCGATAGCGGTAAATCTGTAAGAGACATCATAGATCGCACCATATCTAGTAAAGTGCGATTCTGACGTTCGGACACACCATTGCGCTGTGGTGTTCGGGTGGCGTGAGTTGCGAAACTATTCCGCATTGTTTCAAATGTAGACCAAACTTCGTAACTCAAATATTCGCCTCCACGATCAGATCGAAGAAACTTTATTTTCTTATTACGATGATTTTCAACTTCACTCTGAAATTCTTTGAACTTTTCAAATGTCTCAGACTTATGTTTCATTAAGAAGATATACCCATATCTGCTTAAATCATCTGTGAAGGTGAGAAAATAACGATATCCATACGAGCCTCAATATTCATTGGACCACATACATCCGTATGTATGATTTCCAACAAATCTGATGCTCTCTCCATAGTACCGGAGAACGGTGTTTTAGTCATCTTGCCCATGAGGCACGGTTCGCAAGTGCCAAGTGATTCATAATCAAGTGACTCCAAAAGTCCATCAATATGGAGTTTCTTCATGCGCTTTACACCGATATGACCTAAACGGCAATGCCACAAATAAGTCGCACTATCATTATCAACTCTGCATCTTTTGGTTTCAACATTATGAATATGTGTATCACTACTATCGAGATCCATTAAAAATAGACCACTTTTAAGGGTGCATGACCATAAAAGATATTATTCATATAAATAGAACAACCTTTATTCTACGATTTAAATGAATAACCGTCTCGCATCAAACAAGATCCAGATATAATGTTCATGCTTAACGCGGCACCAAATAACAATTATTTAGGTCTAAAACTAATCCCGAAGGTAGATGTAGAGGTAGCGTGCCGACCGCGATCACATCGACTTTGGAACCATTTCCCACGCGCATCGTCACCTCGTCCTTTGCTAGTGTTCGCAATACGTAGTCCTGTTTGAGTTGCAAATATTAGCAGAACCGATTATCAAATACCAGTACTACTGCGAGCTCTAGTAAGGTACACATCAATAACATGTATATCACATATACCTTTGTTCACCTTGCCATCCTTCTTATCCGCCAAATACTTGGGGCAGTTCCGCTTCCGGTGACGATGCGCTTGCGGTAGAAGCACTTTCGATTTCAGGTTTAGGTCCAGACTTGGGTTTCTTCACTTGAGCAGCAACTTGTTTGCTGTTCTTCTTGAAGTTCCCCTTCTTCTTCCCTTTGCCTTTCTTGAAACTAGTGGTCTTATTGACCATCAACACTTGATGCTCCTTCTTGATTTCTACCTCCGCAGCTTTTAGCATTGCGAAGAGCTCAGGCATAGTCTTTACTAACCCTTGCATATTATAGTTCATCACGAAGCCTTTGTAGCTTGGTGGCGATGATTGAAGAATTACATCAATGACACAATCATCCGGAAGATCAACTCCAGTTGAGTCAAGTGATTGTAATACCCGGACATTACGAGTATGTGCTCACCGCATGCACCCATTCTCCTCCATTTTGCAGCTATAGAACTTATTGGAGACTTCATATCTCTCAATCCGGGCATTACATTGAAATATCAATTTCAACTCTTGGAACATCTCATATGCTCCACGACTTTCAAAACGTCGTTGAAGACCCGGTTCTAAGCCGTAAAGCATGGCACACTGAACTATAGAGTAGTCATCAGCTTTGCTTTCTGCGGACGTTCTTAACGCGTCGTCGGTTACATCGGCCGGCGGGCACGGCACCTAGCGGTGCATCCAGGGGCGTAACTCTTACGTGCAGCAATGAGGATAATCCTCGTGTTACGGACCCAGTCCGTGTAATTGCTACCATCATCTTTCAACTTTGCTTTCTCAAGGAACGCATTAAAATTCAACGGAACAACAAAGACGTGCCATCTATCTACAAACAGACATAGACAAGCAAGATACTATCAGTACTAAGTTCATGATAAATTTAAGTTCAATTAATCATATTACTTAAGAACTCCCACTTAGATGGACATCTCTCTAGTCATCTAAGTGATCACGTGATCCAAATCAACTAAACCATAACCGATCATCACGTGAGATGGAGTAGTTTTCAATGGTGAACATCTTATGTTGATCATATCTACTATATGATTCACGCTCGACCTTTCAGTCTCCGTGTTCGAGGCCATATCCGCATATGCTAGGCTCGTCAAGTATAACCTGAGTATTCTGCGTGTGCAAAACTGGCTTGCACCCGTTGTAGATGGACGAGAGCTTATCACACCCGATCATCACGTGGTGTCTCGACACGCATTTAACTTTGGCAACGGTGCATACTCAGGAGAACACTACTTGATAATTTTAGTGAGAGATCATCTTAAAATGCTACCGTCAATCAAAGCAAAATAAGATGCATAAAGGATAAACATCACATGCAATCAATATAAGTGATATGATATGGCCATCATCATCTTGGCGCTTGTGATCTCCATCTCCGAAGCACCGTCATGATCACTATCGTCACCGCGCGACACCTTGATCTCCATCGTAGCATCGTTGTCGTTTACGCCATCTATTGCTTCTCGACTATCGCTACCGCTTAGTGATAAAGTAAAGCAATTACGATGCGTTGCATTTCATACAATAAGCGACAACCATATGGCTCTCGCCGATTGCCGATAACTCGGTTACAAAACATGATCATCTCATACAATAAAATATAGCATCACGTCTTGACCATATCACATCACAACATGCCCTGCAAAAACAAGTTAGACGTCCTCTACTTTGTTGTTGCAAGTTTTACGTGGCTGCTACGGGCTGAGCAAGAACCGTTCTTACCTACGCATCAAAACCACAACGATAGTTTGTCAAATAGACTCCGTTTAACCTTCTCAAGGACCGGGCGTAGCTACACTCGGTTCAACTAAAGTTGGAGAGACAGTCTTCCGCAAGCCATCTATGTGCAAAGCACGTCGAGGGAACCGGTCTCGGCGTAAGCGTCTGGCGTAAGGTTGGTCCGGATCGTCTCGTCCAACAATACCGCTGAACCAAAGTATGACATCTTTGGTAGGCGGTATGACTTGTATCGTCCACAACTCACTTGTGTTCTACTCGTGCATATGACATCAACGCATAAAACCAGGCTCGATGCCTTTGTTGGGGAACGCAGTAATTTCAAAAAAATTCCTACGCATTACGGGACCATGGTGATGGCATAGCAACGAGAGGGAGAGTGTTGTCTACGTACCCTCGTGAGACCGTGGCGGAAGCGATCACAACGTAGAGGAAGTAGTCGTACTTTCTCCTCGCGATCCTGCTGATCCCAGCGTCGTTACTCCGGTACCTCCGAGTCGATGATGACGTAGAGGAAGTAGTCAGACGTTCTCCTCACGATCCAGCCGATCACTGGCGCCGTTACTCCGGCGCCTCCGAGTTCTTGGCACACGTTCAGCTCGATGGCGCTCCACGGGCTTCGATCCAGCAAAGCTCCGGAGGGAGTTCCACAAGACGACGGCGTGGTGACGATCTTGATGTTTCACCGTCGCAGGGCTTCGCCTAAGCACCGCTACGATATGACCGAGGTGGAATATGGTGGAGGGGGGCACCGCACACGGCTAAGGAACGATCTCAAGGATCAACTTGTGTGTTCTAGGGTGCCCCCTTGCCCCCGTATATAAAGGAGCAAGGGGGAGGGCCGGCCAGCCTTGGGGCGCACCAAGGGAGGGGGGGAGTCCTCCTCCTAGTAGGAGTAGGACTCCCCTTTCCTAGTCCTACTAGGAAGAGGGAAGGGGAAGGAAAGAGAGGGAGGGAGAGGGAAGGGGGCTGCGCCCCCCTCCTAGTCCAGTCGGACTCCCCATGGAGGCGCACCACCTCCTGGTGCAGCCCTCTCTCCCTCTTGGCCCAATAAGGCCCATAACTTCCCGGGTTCCGTAACCCTCCGGCACTCCAGTTTTCTCCGAAACTTCGGAACCTTTCCGTGTCCGAATATAACCATCCAATATATCAATCTTTATGTCTCGACCATTTCGAGACTCCTCGTCATGTCCGTGATCACATCCGGGACTAACTCCTTCGGTACATCAAAATACATAAACTCATAAAATAACCGTCATCGAAACCTTAAGCGTGCGGACCCTACGGTTCGAGAACAATGTAGACATGACCGAGACACATCTCCGGTCAATAACCAATAGCGGGACCTGGATGCCCATATTGGTTCCTACACATTCTACGAAGATCTTTATCGGTCAGACCGCATAACAACATACGTTGTTACTTTTGTCATCGGTATGTTACTTGCCCGAGATTCGATCGTCGGTATCCAATACCTAGTTCAATCTCGTTACCGCAAGTCTCTTTACTCGCTTCCGTAATACATCATCTCACAACTAACTCATTAGTTGCAATGCTTGCAAGGCTTATGTGATGTGCATTACCGAGAAGGCCCAGAGATACCTCTCCGACAATCGGAGTGACAAAACCTAATCTCGAAATACGCCAACCCAACAAGTACCTTTGGAGACACCTGTAGTACTCCTTTATAATCACCCGATTACGTTGTGACGTTTGGTAGTACCAAAGTGTTCCTCCGGTAAACGGGAGTTGCATAATCTCATAGTTATAGGAACATGTATAAGTCATGAAGAAAGCAATAGCAACATACTAAACGATCAAGTGCTAGGCTAACGGAATGGGTCATGTCAATCCGATCATTCTCCTAATGATGTGATCCCGTTAATCAAATGACAACTCATGTCTATGGTTAGGAAACATAACCATCTTTGATTAACGAGCTAGTCAAGTAGAGGCATACTAGTGACACTCTGTTTGTCTATGTATTCACACATGTATTATGTTTCCGGTTAATACAATTCTAGCATGAATAATAAACATTTATCATGATATAAGGAAATAAATAATAACTTTATTATTGCCTCTAGGGCATATTTCCTTCACACATCTCTTCGAGCTTCAAGCCGAAGAAGTGCTTGACAGTCCGCGGACCCTCCGGGTTGAACTCCCACATCCGGAGAGGCCGGCGTTGGCACGGCAACATCCGCCGGATTAACATCACTTGCATTATGCTGACAAGGTTAATGTCCCTCTCAAGAAGCTCCGGATGCGATTCTGCAAAGACTGGTATATCACCTGGCCCCCAATTCCGTCCCACGTCCGTCAAGACGCCATCTCGCGGAGTGCCCGAAATAAACTTCGGGGCAGCCACCCACTTTGTGCCTCGAGGAGCCGTGACATAAAACCACCTCCGCTGCCATACATCAGATACTTCTGCGAAAGAACCCTCTGGCCATGGGGCATCAGCGTTCCTGCTTATTACAGCACCTCCGCACTCCGCGTATCACCCCTCGATCATCTTCGGCTTCACATTGAAGGTCTTGAGCCATAAGCCGAAGTGTGGGGTGACGTGGAGGAAGGCCTCGCACACTATAATGAACGACGAGATGTGGAGGATAGCGTCTGGAGCCAGATCGTGAAAATCCAACCCATAATAGAACATGAGCCCCCTCACAAAGGGATCGAGGGTGAAGCCCAAGCCACGGAGAAAGTGCAGGACAAAGACGACGCACTCATTAGGCTCCGGTGTGGGGATGACCTGCCTGGGGGCAGGAAGCCTATGTTGGATGTCGGCGGTCAGGTATCTGACCTCCCTAAGCTTCGCAATGTCGTCCTCTTGGATCGAGGAGGCCACCCATTGGCCTTGAGGAACGGACCCGGACATATCGGCGGATCTGGGGTGTTGAAGCTTAGGTTTCAGGTGTTAGAACTCGAAATACAAGAAGACGCGAGGAAGGTGGAAAAGAGGCATAGGCCTCGACCCCTTTTTATAAAGGGGATGAATATCAAGAGTCCCTGGAGTGGCCGTTTGAGGCTTATCTGAAAACACACGGAGTTATAGCAACGGCCGTCGTGGGGTTGCGAGCGCCCATATTGATGGAAAAATCCCGTAATAAGTGGAACACGATCTCTGCCCCGACGGGACGTGCCAATAAAACCGTCTCGTAACACGAGCCGTCAGGGCGTAAGAAACGCCGGTTCGCGTTGGGCGAGCCACGATGCTGGCACGATGCACGAAGATTGCCAGCATATCAGGTTTACGCCATGTGAAGACCATCTTGTGGATCCGGACATGATTCAAGTGTTCGATAATTACTTTGAAGTATTCGGAGGAGGAACCCGCCCTGCAATGCCGAAGACAAGATTGCACGCCGGACTCATCGTCATTGAAGCCTGGTTCAGGGAGCTCTTGAGGAGTCTGGATTAGGGGTATCCGGACAGCCGGATTGTGTACAACGTCCGAACTATTGAAGCGTGAAGATACAAGACTCAAGACTTCGGTCGTGTCCGGATGGGACTTTCCTTGGTGTGGAAGGCAAGCTTGGCGATCCGGATATTATATTTCCTTCCTTGTAACCGACTCCATGTAAACCCTAGCCCTCTCCGGTGTCTATATAAACCGGAGAGGTTGGTCCTTAGAAGGCCGATCACAATCGCAATCATATCATCATAGGCTAGCTCTTAGGGTTTAGCCTCTGCGATCTCGTGGTAGATCTACTCTTGTACTACCCATATCATCAATATTAATCAAGCAGGAAGTAGGGTTTTACCTCCATCGAGAGGGCCCGAACCTGGGTAAACATCTGTGTCCCTTGCTTCCTGTTACCCTCAGCCTTGACGCACAGATCGGGACCCCCTACCCGAGATCCGCCGGTTTTGACACCGACAGCGACCACTGCAACTCCTGATCGGGATACCAATTTTGTGACGACGTCAACCCCAGGTGCCGCGACGGCTGCGTAAACTGCCACGTGGTGGAGACGAGCCCCGTGAAGACGTTTCGGTGTGGAAATGGACGCACCGTCTTAGGCGGGCAAGGCACGCCCACGCCCTGCCCACCACCGTGCAGAAAGCATTGATCGCTAGAGCTCAGACAGTGAGATCGATGTTGCGCCCAAAACATATAAAATAAGGGAGCACCTGGAACTCAGCTAGCTGAGATTTATCTATGGTCTCATTCACATGACATCATCATATATTTTGGCTGGACTTTTTTTCCTTTCCCGACGATTTGCACATGCCATGTTGTTTTTTGGGGCTTGGCCTTTTTATGTCTCCTGTCGCTCATGCTAAAGCAAACATACGAATTCATAAGAGAAGCACATAGTACGTCTTAGTGGGCTCGCCTGCACAACATATTTTTAGTTGCCATAACACAGCTGTGGAGAGTGTTTTCTTTGTTGTTTTTTTAGTTTTGACCCAGTTTAGCAGTAATCACCAGCATGATGCCTCTGGCGCACAAGATCTATCCCAGACTTGTCCCATACATTATTTATTTATCTTTTGTTAAAAATCCATCGTTTTTTAATTTTTAATTGATGGAGCACAAGATCTATCCCACACCTGTCCATACATTATTTAACTTTTTTTGTTAAAATCCATCTTTTTTTTATTTTTTTATTGATGGAGCTTGCAGTTGCGACCCGACTTCAAACTTGCACTTGCGCCCCTCTTTTAGTACTTGCAGTTGCGACCCACTAGCAAATTTGCAGTTGTAACCCGACTTTGAAAATTGGCGGTTGCGACCCGACTTCAAAACTTGTACTTGCACCTCTCTTTTAATACTTGCCATTGCGGCCCCACTTGAATACTCGCGGTCGCGACCCGACTTTGGAAACTTGCATTTGCGACCCGACTTTGTAAACTTGCAGTTGTGACTCAACTTTGGAAACTTGCGAGCGACCCGACTTTGAATATTTGCGATTCGACCCGACTTTGAATACTTACGATTTGCGACCCGACTTTGAAAACTTGCGATATGCGACCCGACATTGAATATTTGCAGCTGCGACCCGACTTTGGAAACTTGCGATGCGACCCGACTTTGGAAACTTGCAATTTCGATCCGACTTTGAAAACTTGCGATATGCGACCCAACTTTGGAAACTTGCGATTGCGACCCGACTTGAAACTTGTAGTTGCGACCCGACTTTGAATACTTGCAGCTATGCGGTCCAACTTTAAAAACTTGCGATTGTGACCTGACTTTGAATACTTGCGGCTACAACTCGACTTGAAAGCCTGCGATCAGGCCACATTTGAAAAAACGGTTGTTCGTGATCAAATTTTGGAAATATCACGGTTGCGACTCCGTCTAAAACCTAACAGTTGCAACCTGACTTAATAGATTATAGTTACGACCCAATTTAAAAAACATGTAGTTGTGACCAGACTTAAAAACTTTGGTCGCACAAATGTTTTGATGGAAAAACTCTGAGGAAGCATTTCTACCGAAAAGGAGGAATGTGCTTTGACACCATTAGAATAAAAAATGACAGAAATAAATAAGTGGAATAAAAATAGAAAATAATTTTAAAAAGAAGAAAAAGCGAAATAGAAAATACAGAAAATGGAAAAATGGAAGGGAAAAATAAAAAAATAATGAAATCCCTGAACAATCAATTTTCAATCCATGGTAACAAATGAATACAAATCTAAAAAACAAAATGAATACACCAAATTAGGAAAAGAGAGAAGAGTGGAATAGTGTCCTACTAACATATTAGTGAAATAACAAAAAAAAACAATTAATCATGAGAGAAAAATATATGAAAAGAAATTGTTACAAAGACCTGACCCTGGAAGCTACGGTCAATAAATGACCCTAACATGATTCAAAAAAGAAAACAAGTGACAATAACATGCAAGGAAGAATGCAGTAAACTCGGCTAGGTAAAAAAGAAGAAGAAGAAAAGCCCATATAGTAAACAGAAAAACAAAAAAGCTAGTACTCATGCACATGGGCTGCGTCCTGTACGAGAGTAGAGCCGCGTCGTTCGGACAGAACGCACAACGACAACAATCTGATGTGCGACCATCGGACGGTCAAAACAGTGATTGAGACCACAATTAAAACTCAGCTAGCTGAGTTTGAGCAAAACCGATAAAATAAAAAGGCTCCGATGAGATGAGCAGAGCCACGCCCAGCATTATCTTTCCTTTGAGAGATAATATAGTTGGTGTTGCTTTAAATAAATAAACACGGGTATCAGTTTGTATATACGTCTCTGCTTAATCAAATAAAAATCAGTTTATTTGTGCGATGTATTTGTGCTGTCTAGTGCGCTGCGGTGAACGGAACCTTCTCGGTGCTCAAGCATATATCTAGGGTTGTCACACTCAGTGCGAGTCGAATGGATTATTTTTTCCAAGTTAAGGATAAACTCCAGCATTGCATCGAAAGATACACCGCTGATGTTTGTACTGTCTAGTGCAGCGATGAACTGATCCTTCTCGGTGGACGACGATTCGTGGCACGCAAGGGCCACACATGGATTTTGGGCCACATGATTGCGTTGTGATCCGTAAAGTGGATTGGTCACATGTATGTGTTTAGACCCCTGCATGTGTTTGAAGCTTAATCCCCTGCGAATTCCTGCATGAGACATGTTTTGGCAGAGATAGCATGGTTCACCCACATGATTGCGTCGTGATCAGTAAAGTGGATTAGTCACATGCATGTGTTTAGACCCCCTGCATGTGTTTGAAGCTTAATCCCCTGCGAATTCCTCCCATGCTTTTTCTCTTGACTTCAAATTTTAACCCATTGTATTTTTTGGATCCAAAATCCAATTTGTATTTCGTTTGCAAATTAGTGTTAGTTGTGACGAGGGATTTGGAACAGGACCACTCTTGAACATGTTTGGACAAGTGTTTGAAACTTCACCAAGTTTCAAATACTGAAACTTGACAAGAACGAATGATAAATTCACCAAGTTCCAAAACTAAAACTAAAACTAAAACTAAAACTCTAAACCCTAAGTTTCTAAAACTAAAACTTAAAACTAATTCGTAAGCCCTAAGCCCTAAACCTAAGCCCCAAATCCTAAACCTAGAACCCTAAAAGCAAATGAACCTTGGTAAAAACTTATATAACGACTATCTAAATATGTAAACCTTGGATTTTTTTCGAGAAGTTTTCAAAATGTATTCAAGATCGGTCTTGTTCAAAAGTTGTCGTCGCAATGAACACAAATATGCAAACGAAACTTAACTTGGACCTTGGAAAGTGGATAGCCCATTAGCACCCACTTTCGTGAATATTTTGAAGCTAACATTCAGCAAACATACATGTTTGAACTGCTCAATTTGAATTGCATCTTCCTTCTTATAAAGCAACCTGATTATCCCAAAGTGAGGCGGAACAACAATAAATCATCGTTGAAAACATCCTCAAACATGGGTAAAGGGCCGCCCTTGATTATCCCTCAACACGTGTGATAAAACTCCTCGGGGAACTCATCCAGTCCCAGAGCCTTATTCCTTTGCCTTTGAGAAATGGCATCAAAGATCTCCTTATCTGAGAAAGGTGATGTCAAAATAGCATTTTCCAAGAGAGAGTCGAGGTATGTCACCAATCACTTCCTTGTCCATCATGGCGAAATTGGAGGTCGGATACCCAAACAAATGCAGTTCTGTTATCACAACCCAAATTTTATTTCATACATAACAGAAGAGGTAACATAATAACTTGAAGGAAATACAAAAATTTTATGCACTTCTTTTTCGAAAAGGGGGTGGGCTCTACATCATCATGATGCACCAAAATGTGGTTCTAGTATTTCAAAGTGCTAAAATACAAAGTGGAAAGACCACAACCGGTCGTAAAAGAAGATTACATGACTTAACCACATAATCTAACAGTGACATGCCAACCAAACAGGTTGAATACGACTGAGTAGCCATCGCCAGATGGTTGCACCCAAAGGCCATGTGCTCCAAAGTGTCCCCACGCTAAAGTGTTGACCACATTGTGATATATGATGCCGCTCGGATGATAACCTACAGAAGATTTATAGAACGTGGTCTGTTAAAAATGTAGTCATTTCGGCAATTTCAAATTGCTCAAAGTAAGGCACAAACCCCGATATATGTGACCTTAAACTTTGGATTGATACCAACTCACAAGTTACCAAACAAATTCGGGATACTTATTAAGGGTGAAAAGTTGTAGTTTGTCAGACCAAAGCAACAAAAAGGGTAGGAAATGAAAAGTTGTATAATTGTTGTTCTTGATCAATAAAACAACATTTTTTTGCATCCATGCTAGTTTCTTTTAGACAAATTATCTTTGGTAAGGAACACCTACCATTGGACCCAGATAAAACGTTTAATCATTAACGGTACATTGACTTTCCAAATATGTTTCCAATGAATCACCGGGCCCGTATTGATCAGACACATAGACTTAACGATAAATATCTCGTTCCAGTTAGTCTCCATCCAACAACGTCAGGCGTAAGCATGAGGTTGACTGACATCAACTTGCGAACTAAATAGAGCCAAGTCGTCCAGTTATCGCCAATCAAGGCCCTCCTAAATTGGATGTTCAGGGGTGTTGATCCAATAACAGATTGAACGGTGGCATCCTTCCTTCGCACCACGCTGAATAACAAAGTGTCTCGCATAAAGAAGGGAGACTTAACCTTCATCAAGCCCTTTCAAAACAGAGAATATGTAGGTTTGGCTTCCACTTGAGATAGAGTTTTGGAAATAAGATATTTATTATGAAGGAGTTCTTGCCAGACACCTTCCTCATTTTGTAACTTGAATAGGCATTTACTGAGAAAGAACCAATTTTTAAATTACAAGTGTTCTATACCCGGCCTTACTTGGTCCTTAGGCCTACACAAGATATCCCATTTAGCCAGTCTATACTTTCGTTTGTGTTCATCACATTGCCAGGAGAAATTTAGTCTTTTCAAAACCCCTTTTGGTATTTCAAAATAGGACGACATAAACACGGGTAAACATGTGAGAAAATCGTTGATAAGATTTAACCATGCCCCATACGACATGAGTTTACCCATCCATCAGCCCAACTTTTTTTTCTAGTCGATCCTCAATAATTTTCCATTCTTTGTTGGTTACCTTACATTTATCAATGGGTATTCCGAGATAAGTAAATGAGAGGGAGCACACTTTACACCCGAAGAGTTGTCTATATTGGTTGCCTCTACCGCTTACTCTTATGGAACTTTATTTTTTGAACAAATAGTTCTTCAAAAATTCAAAGGGTCAATTTCATATTATTGGCCTTGTGTAAATCGTTCTCCATAACAATGATTTTAGCATTGGCAGACTGAAGGATAGACACACACCCATGCACCAAGTGTTGGATGAGTCGACCGACTTGGCCGTCCTTCTTAGCATGTGCTATAAGGATGGCCATCATATCAACGAAAATATTGACAAGGATGGGAGACATGGTATCACCCTGTCGCAAACCTTTCAATGTCTGGAAATAATGATCAATGTCATCATTTAACTTGACCCCTGTGCTCGCACCCTGAACAAAAGATTCAACCTGATGTCGCAAATTCATGGCAAGACCTTTCATATGTAGAGCTTGTTGAAGAAAAGGTCATTTGACTTTATCATACTCCTTTCGAAGTCCATTTTAAAGATAACTTCATCAAGTTTCTTTTTGTGAAGCTCATGAATAGTTTCATGGAGGACAGCCACCCCTCCTAGATATTTCATCCAGGCATGTGAGGAGTTTGCGTATGGCAAACCACATGGCAATAACAGATAAGCCATTAGTACCCACTTTCGTGAATATTTTGAAGCTGACATTTATCAAACATATAGGTTTGAACTGCTCAAATTTTGAATTGCATCTTCCTTGTTATGAAGTAACATGATTATCTCGTTGTGAGGCAGAACAACGCTAAATCATTGTTGGAAAGATCCTCAAACATTGGTAAAAGGCCGCCCTTGATTATCCCCCAACACCTCTGATAAAACTCCACAGGGAACTCATCCGGTCCTGGAGCCATTTTCTTTTCCCTTTGAGAAATGGCGTCAAAGATCTCCTTATATGAAAAAGGTGCTGAAAAATAGCATTTTCCTCAAGAGAGAGCCGAGGTATATCATCAATCACCTCCTTGTCCATCATGGCGAAATTGGAGGTTGGATGCCTAAAAAGATGCTTGTAATAGTTGGTAATATATGCCTTAAGTAAGTCCTGACCAACAATAGTATTTTCATCTTGTTCCAGTTGATAGATTCTCTGCTTCCTACACTTAGGAAAAACTTAGTATTAGTGTCCCCTTCCCGAATAGACTTAACTTTAGCACGTCGAGACCATTTTATAAGTTCTGCAAGAAACTCATCTGCCTCCCGCTCGGGTGCATAATCTGCCATGCAGAGGGGTGAGGGTGTAAAACTTAGTATTAGTGTCCCCTTCCCGATTTGATTTTGATATGTAAAGCATTGACTTTGAGGATTTGACTTGACCAAGTGCCTAAGCTCTCAATGATTGCATTAAACATAAACAACTATTTTTTTATCAAAGTTACTATTATTTTTACCATCATTACGCTGAATGATATTAATATATCCACCCGACATGGGTAAAGACTTTGACCCACAGGTTCTAACCATCTCTACAAAAAATAGGCTTAAGTTTCGGCTGTGCGGCCCCACAAACAACCACTAGTGCCCATGAGAAGTCGTCACCTTTCGAGCGCACATGGAGTTTAACGGAAAAACCACCAACCTTCATATTAAGAACCTCAACTGTTGATTTGTTCACACCAAGCAAGATAGTGCCCTACCTAATCCTCGGTGGCAGGCAATACCAAGCAAAATCTAGGCCCATACATAGGAATCTCAGGAATGGTGCCGCAAAGTTTCGAGTCCTATATCCACTAGAGCAATGAAATTTAAATTATGTTCCCAAGAAGTGTCTGAAAAAATTGTCGTTTAGCCAAGTCCCAAAGACCTTTGTTTCCAAAAAAATCCTCTAATTTGTCGTGCAATTTCTTTCTAAAGTTTATATGTGAACTACATCGCACCGCAAAAAGATCAAACACCTTCTTCATGCGCTTGCGAGGTATTTTAACATTGTCTCGGAATAACCATATGATTTTCCAGTAAAAACATACCTCCTCAGCATTCATGTCCTCAAACATTCTTCTGAATATAGGGGTCGAAAGCCCTTGAAGATCATCATCCTCAATGGGTGTTTTGGCAGCCCTTTTTTTAGCATCACCAACACTATGTCGGTCTCTAAGTTCAACAACACATTCGCCGAAGGGGAAACTTCGTGAACGTTACTACCTAAATATACCCCAATTCTTGAAGCTTTCTGAATAATATCATCTTCAGAGAAAGAAATAACTGAAAAACTTCTATTGAAATTCATACCCGAGGTGGACTCGATATCGCGAAGTTTGGCGACATGCATAGCCCATCCTATCTGCAAAGCATCGGCATCTGGTTGTGTTCGAATCCTTGCACTTGAGTGGCGGGTCTGAATGTTTGCTCAACACTTCTAGGGTCTTTCACCTGTGGCGGACCCTTGCCAGTAGTAACTGTATTATCAGTGGCTGCTTATTAGTGGCGGCCGTCCTACCTGCCTCTGATAGCTATTTTGCGCTCGCCACTTGTAGTCCCTTTTGTAGTAGTAGGCCTTCTTTTTTATTTTCATAAGATGATATTGTTTTAAATTAATAATATACAGCTATGTGTATCTTCTATGCAAATCTGGGGTTTACCTTATGTTGAAAAAATAATTATTCCGACTCGCACCGAGTGTGAATCCGTTTGCCAGAAGGCAGGAACTTGCAAGGGCATGCTGGGACAATGCAGGAACTCCCAGGGACAGGAGCATGCACGCATGCACCCATCAAATTGCTTTAATATTCACAAACTTGTTTGGTCTTAAGGCCTTTGATTACTGTAGTGCAGGGTCCACCCGTGCATGCTTTTGGTGTCTTATGCCAGAGTTACATGTGCCATCCACCCCACCTCACATGCCTTTTCATTTCATCTTCAAATTTGAATCTACTATATCTTTTGAATCAAAAGTCCAAGTTAAGTTTCGTTTGCATATTTGTGTTTGTTGCGAAGAGAACTTTCGAACAAGACCGACCTTGAATACATTTTGACAACTTCTAAAAAGCCAAAGTTTAAGTATTTAGATAGTCGTTATATTAAGTTTCTACCAAGTTTTATTCGCTTTTAGGGTTCTAGGTTTGGGATTTGGGCCTTAGGGTTTAGAGCTTAGGGCTTACAGTTTAGTTTTAAGTTTTAGTTTTAGAAACTTAGGGTTTAGGGTTTGTGTTTAACTTTTAGTTTGAAACTTGGTGAATTTATCATTCGTTCTTATCAAGTTTCAGTAGTTGAAACTTGGTGAAGTTTCAAACACTTGTCCAAATATGTTCAAGAGTGGTCTTGTTCCAAATCCCCAGTTACAACTACGGCAATGATAAATCCTGAAACGTTCGGATTTTAAGCATGGCAACCTGAACGTTTTTTATGATAACTTTAGTTTACGTGAGGTTGACAAACATTGCAATTTTCTGACAAAAAGACGAAGTGGGACAAACTTGCCATGTCTTAACAACTAAAGTTACCACCTCGCGTCAACTAAAATTGCCATGTAAAAACGTTCGGAATGAAATGCTTAAAATCCGAATATCGGGGTCCTACAACTAACATGAATGTGCAAACGAAATACAAATTGGATTTTGGACCCTGCAATGGATTAAAATTAGAAGTCAAGAGAAAAGGCATGGGAGGTGTGGTGGGTGAACCGTGCTATCTCTGCCTGTCTCATGCAGGAATTCACAAGGGATTAAGCTTCAAATACATGCAGGGGTCTAAACACATGCATGCGGCGAGTCCACTTTACTGATCATGGGCGCAATCATGTGGCCCAAAATCCACGTGTCCTGGCCGTTGTGTGCCACGAAAGGTTGTCCACCGAGAAGGATCTGTTCGTTGCTGCACTGGACAGTACAAACGTCAGCCGTGTATCTTTTGGTGCAAAGCCAGTGTTTATCCTTAAGTTGGAAAAACGATTGGAAAAAAAAATAATTATTCGGACTCGCACCGAGTGTGACAACCGTACATACATGCTTGAGCACCGGGAAGGTTCCGTTCACCGCTGCGCACTGGACAGCACAAATGCATCGCACAAATAAACTGTTTTTTATTTGACTAGCAAAAGAGCTTGTGCGTTGCAACGGGACAGAAAAAATACACGCTCTTAACCCAATGACCACGACTCGACCCTGATAGGTAGACGTTCTTTATTTAAAATGGCATCACATTTGTGTTCCCGACAGTGGTCTCACTGCTCACACAACGAAAATGCATTTGAATATGGTCAGTCCTAAGGCGTCTCTCTCTCACACACACACACGCGCGCTCGCACGCACACAATCGCTCAGAATAAGATGAGAGAAGTGTTGTTTTTTCCCGCAAGGTTTTTCAGAGTTGTGTATGCGTGGTGATCAATGTTTTTTCCCACTCAATCTGGTTTTAATGTGTGTTTATTTGTAATTTGGATCGCCACGGCGAAAGAAAATCGGACCGTGCACTATAGATTAAGTTTGCACCCAAATTAATAGTTTAGAAATATTTAACAGCTAAAAGTAACAGCATATTTAGATTCTACACATTTTTCTAATGAAATTTCATATATGATATGTTAAAATCGGAGTTACGGTTTAAAAGATATGGATAACTTTGTTTTAGATAAACTGCGGATTGATTAACCGAAAGGTTAGGGGGTTTTCTGTTAAAATACAAAAAAACGATTCGTATGACTTAAATATGGACGGCGGGTTGATTACCTGAAATCTCAGGGGGTTTTCTAAAAAAGTTAAAAAACGGTTCGTTATGACTTATAGATGGACTGCGGGTTGATTTCAACAAACTGTAGGGACTTTTTTGCAAATAGGGTGACGGACGACAGAAACCCACCGCGCTTTATTATTAGGTAGAGACTAGCAAACATGCCCGTGCGTTGCAACGGGAGAAAAAAGTTACCTCTCATACACACTCTCAATACATCAGCAAATCTCTTGAAATCGTGCATGATGCCACATGAAAAACAACATGATAAGTGATGTTGCGCAAAAACATAAAGACGTGATGATTTTTTAAGTGTATTCAAGGTGTTTTCAATTTAGACAATATAAATATATATCTAGTTGCAGGTATATCTTTACGCATTTGTTGTCTTTCCTCCTCACTGGTGCCCAACAAATATTTGCATTACAATGAAAATAGCAAAGTATATTTTATTATTTAATGATAGCATTTGCATAAGAGCATTATTTTTGCCTCCTTTATATATGTGCTTTTTTTGTAATCCAAGTCAAATCTTAATTTGGTTGCAAACATATTAGACAACTCCATAAAAAACAATCAATTTGTAAGGACATGCATACCAAATGTTCAAGGTTGCATATCAACATTGATATTCTTAAAAATGATTTTTTTAAAACAATATGAAAATTAAAGTTAAGCCATTGGTTTACGTAAAGCTTGTATCAGCAACATTGTACATTTTTTATACATTAGAAACATTTTATATATACACATTTAATACTTTCCAATTTCATGGTCAACATTTTTTAAAACATATGTATTTTTTATGTCTACTTTTTATACATATCCTACATTTTTGTATACATCAGGAATATTTTTTATATACGTGTTTAACATAGTCCAAATACATGTACTATTTTTGAAAACTTATATTTTTTATGTCTACTTTGTTCCATACCACATTATATATGTTTCTGTACATTTTCCTTATACATCAAAAACATTTTTTGTATGCACATTTGACACTTTTTAATATATGATTAACATTTATTAAAGTATGATAAATTATATTGCTATTTTTCTATACGATCTGCACTTTTTGTATATAATGGAAACATTCTTTCTATACATGTTTGAAATTTCTTTAGTGCATGATTAACATACTTTCAAAGTCTGCATATAAGTGATTTTTTATGATTAAAATATTCATAGTATTTCGAAATAAAGCCAAAAGAAAAAAAAATACAGAACGTATGTAAAAATAAGTAAGAAAAATAAGTGCTAAAGGCTGCTCTAGGCCGGCCCAATCGGGCATCTGTCTAGAGAAAAGGGGGAGCAAAAGGGAAGTAATAATAGAGAAAAGGGGGAGATGGGGGATCGAACCTAGGTCTTCTAGGTGGGAGAGGGAGAGTCCAGCCAGCCGGGCTGACCAAGCGCTTGACGTATTGTAGGGAATGAGAACCTATTGAACCAAAATCAATGGCCGACTAAAAAAAACAAATCGTTTTTTCCACTTACCAGGGGCATAGGTGGGTAAATTATGTAAACTCTATGGGCAAATTCCGTGACGTACGACAGAAACCCAATTTTCTTTATTATTACTAGCAAATATGCCCGTGCGTTGCAACGGAAGACAAAAAATTATGGCTAACCAAATGAGTATGACTCAATGACTCAGTATCCTGATATATGAGCGTACTCTATTTTAACACAGTGGCTCACCATGTTGCCATTTTTTTTCTCACCCTAGCTGATGATGGTCGCGATGTCCACGTGATCACAATGCATTCGACGTGGTAAATCTCAAGGCTATGAGTTTGTCAGTGCATGCCACACTTGTCATTATGTTGCACAAGGAAATGTTTAAATTTTAAAAACAAATCTCGTTGACCACGACTACTCCCAACGCCAAGACATATAAAGACTTTCAAAAAACTAATTAAATCCTAGACATAAAATACTTTTGAATCGGTGAACAGTTTTTGAAATTGACAAACATTTTCTGTTGAAATCTTTTATTTTCTCAAAAGAATCATGAACATTAGTTTTGTTTACAAGAAACTAAATTCATGAACCAGTTTCGAATTCATTAAAAAAATTTGACTCAATAAACATTTTTTGAGTCGATGAACTTTTTAAAAAAAATTGGAGAAAATTTTAAAAAACATTTTTTTGTGAACATTTTCTAAAATGTCATGCAAAACCACCAACATTTTTTGAATCTGTATTTTTTATGATTTCTCAAAGATTTTTTTAAAAGTCACAACTTTGGAATATTAAAATCCTGAATTAATTTAAAGAAGAAAGAAGAAAGAAAACAGAATGAGAAAAGAAAAGACAAAAAAGTAAAATGGAAAAAATGCGTGAGAAAAGAAAGATAAAAAAGATGTGGAAGGTGGGGATCAAACCCCGGTCTCATCGCTGAAGGAGCGATCGCACAACCACTCGGCCACCCATAGTTCCATGATTCTAACTGTCGCGGCCTTTTAAAACAACCATTGGGCGGCGATTTTTGTCCAAAAACTGAATCGTTTTCCACTTACGGGTGGCATTGGTGGGTAATTTTTTATCAATTTGGAGGGTAATTATAATGACGGACGACAGAAACCCAATTTGCTTTATTATTAGGTAAATTATATATATATACATAGGACAAATGTTTCCTACAAGCAGTGGTAGTTACCACCGCTTGCGTTTTGTATGTTGTATGTAGTATCTATCGAAACCGAGAGTATGTACGTGTAGTATGTAGTATATAACAATGATTAGTTAGTATATATACTAATTTTTAGGTAGTATGTACCATATTTTGAGTATGCTTTTTTTACGCATTACAAATATGACGCATTTCACAAATATATAAAAACTATGGGTTCATATGCAATTTTTTATTTAACTTGCTTTGAAATATCTTAGATATAGTATATGAATATATTTAAAATAATAAAATAATATATATAGTAGCACATGGTAGTATATGAGATATGTGGGGTAACTACCACCGGATGGTAGGATGGATTTTCCCTACATATATATATATATATATATATATATATATATATATATATTATATATATAATAATTAGGTAGAGATAGAGATTAAGCAGAGACGCATATATAAACTGATACCCGTGTTTATTTATTTATTTAAAAAGCAACATCAACTATATTATTATTTATCTCTCAAAAGAAAGAGAAGGCTGGGCATGGCTCTGCTCATGTCATCTCATCGGAGCCTTTTTTTTTTATGTTTTGGGCGCAACATCGATCTCGTAAGTGCCTGAGGGAGCTGGAGCGATCAGTGCTTTTTGCACGGCGGCGGGCAGGGCGTGGGCGTGTCGTGCCCGTCGTAGACGGGGCGTCCATCTCCACACCGGAACGTCTTCACGGGGCTCGTCTGCACCACCTGGCAGTTGGCGCAGCCGCGGCGGCACCTGGGGCCGACGTCGTCACAGAATTGGTACCCCGACCAGGAGTTGCAGTTGTCGCAGCACTTGGGGAAATTGTCTGCACGAACCGCATCCGCATGTAATCAAATCTCAATCTTGCATGCTAACTGGATTCGCATCAGCTAATTATCACATGTACGTACTTATGAGCTAAGATCTCAACGCCATCGATCAAAAACATGCAATCAGACATTGTTGCGGCCGGGACAGAATATATACTGGAACGTACGTACCTTTGGCGGCGGCCTGTGAGAGGATCCCCATGACCATGACGGTCTGGAGGAGTAGGATCGCCACCAGCGTGCTGCTCTTCATCGTTGGTTGGTTGGTCCTAAACTTGTGCTCTTCCCAGTCTCCTGTCGATCTGCTCGGGGAATGATGGTTTTGTTGTGCTAGTGTGTGTCTGGCCAAAGCTACAAGCAACTCTCTCTATATATATAGCATGCCAGTTTTCGGCGTCATCTATCAATTGTTATCTAGGAGTAGGTGGATAGGTGTCTGGGAAAAACTTGTTTGACTCCCGGCTTAGCTTGGTCTTCTAGTGTCCTTTTTCCCTGGCTGGGACCTGTTAGGCATCAGGACACTACAAGACCACAGAGATTGACTCCCAGACAGCTGAATTATCACGACAGTCCACATAGATGGACTCCCAGACAGCTGCTTCCAGAGACAGATCAGAACACAGACCAAGAGTACAACGAAAAACATTGATGGCCGATAACGAGCGAACTCAACTCATACCGCCAACGCCTTAGCGTCAAGCCCGCCTTCACTGTGCACAATTCATGACTAATCCTCCACTAGCCACATACATAAACCAGACTCTTTTGCACGGCTCAGCTACTACATACATCCATGAGGAGTAACAAAGGAAACCAGCAGCAGGCACCTCAACCAGGGCCGGGCCTACAGTTGTACAAACTGTGCGGCCCGCACAGGGCCCGTAGAGTTTGAGGGGCCCCAAATTTTTTTACAGGCCTATGTATTTATTTTCCCTGGCATGGCATGGGCATTGGGCCGGTCGGCGCTGGCACGTCAAGCCTCGACCATCTCCCGTCCCGGGCTGGCTGCTCGATCGGTTATGCCCTCGATGCCTCGATCGCAGGAGGCAGGGATCGATCGCATCCAGGGGAAACCGAACAGCGCGGGATCTTGGTTCGCATCTATAGATCCGGTGACGCCGCGACGGGCGACACGGTAACAGGTACAGGAATTACAGCCCTCATTGGTTCGCATCCATGATCCATCTATTATTCCTCTCGTAGTCTCCTGATCTCGGGTCCTCGGAGAGGAATTTTCGATCATATACTTGTTGGCTGTCTTTTGACGCCTCTTCCTCTTCTACATGTATTGAGAGTGTATCTGCTAGCTAGCTACTGTGATTCTATTATTCTAGTTACTGTGATTCGATGATATAGCTATTGTGATTCTAGCTATCTACTAGAGCTAGCTATTGTGTTATCAACACGGTATATACCTAGTTATTCTGATTCAGGTTCTCAGGGAGCAAAAGTGTTTCTTATACACTGTATATACGTTGGACAGCCCTCATTGTACTCCTATAAGTCTACTCTTTTAAATTGTTTCTTATATACTGTATATACGTTGGACAGCCCTCATTGTACTCATAATTCTATTCCTATTATCCTAATTCCTATTTCCAAATTACTTTTGGCAGGGATCATTAGTCAGATGGGTTATTTCCTCCTCGGTTAAATATCACAGTATTGCAGTTCAACCGGACAGGAGATATGACTAGTTGAGTTAGACGGTTCGTCTAATTGCCAAATATTGACGCATAATCTCCAATTGATATCTGCTGCCATATGAATAGGTATGATTATTTATATAACCAATTGTTATGCAAGACACTATATCATAATTGCTCGTTTGTTCATTTTAGTGAGATAGGGGCCCACTTTTTAGTTTCGCACAGGGCCCTCAATTTTGCCGGCCCGGCCCTGACCTCAACATCATCCATCATCGCACCATCCATGCACCATCCACACCACACCTCCCATAATCTCTTATATCTTTTGAACCAAATGTCCAAATTAAGATCCGTTTGCATATTTGTGTTTGTTGCGACCCGAACTTTTGAATAAGACCAGTCTTCTGTATGTTATGACAAGTTCTTAAAAAACCCAAGGTTTACATATTCAAACTTGGGAGTGATAATATCAAAGTTCGGATAAGTCGACTCGACTCCTTAGTGCAGCGTACACTTGCTTCAGCAAAACGAGGCTCATCCATTTGTTTTGATCCGAAACACATTCTAGACCAGCTCCTTGCTCTCTCGGCCTCATAATAATAATCAATATTCAAATACTTTATGCTAAATTCTTTATAGCAATCAATGTCTGAGGGCATAGAGAACCTTAAGAGGATAGGAAAGTCTATTTATTTGAGACCAGTGAGGTCAGAAATTCAAGCATTCGGGTA
>CM038673.1:742752385-742867825 GCA_021605145.1 Aegilops bicornis
CCGATCGATTGCATAAGACCCGCGGTAGCAATAGAACGGGAAAAGTATACAGAAAAGACAGTTCTTTTCAATTTCGATTATCTATATATTAGTTCATGTTCGCTAAGTTTGAAAAGTCCAAAGAGCGCAGACTAGCCACGGAGCTTGGATACGGTTTCCCGATCGGAGATCCATGGATAACAGAAAAATCTCTCCCCATGGCCTTTTGCCTCTGAAAGCGTCCTTCCTTCTCAATGCCCGGGCATCCATCCAATGCATGATTTTCGATAGCGTTGTAGGGGAAGAACCAACCTTTTGTAGGTAGCAAAACATCTCACTCGGTAACTAAATTAGAGTTCGATCTTTTACGTTTGTGTTGTCTTTTTTGCATTTTTGTTTCGATCCGACATCAGATCTGGCCAACCCTCTTTTCCAAGTTCCTCTTGTTTATCCAATCTGTATTCCAATCAGAAATCCAAGGTAAGATCAAGTCAAAGGGGAATCTAGGTACTGTTGACCCAGGAAATCAAGTATCAAAGGACTCGGGCAATAGGTTTATGACTGAACTGAACCCTTCCTTTTATTAAGGTTCGAATTCTTAATCTTATTATTATCTAATTATTATTTTTTCATGTATATGCGTCATACACAATCTACTAATTGATCTATATTCTGATACCCGGGCCAAACCTAGCCGCCGCCGCCCCCGTTCCCCACCTCCGCCCCAGTCCCCCTCGCCGCCGTCAGGTGAGACCGACGGGCAAAGCCCGCTCAGCGTTCGGCAGCGGTGGGGACTTCTCCTCGCGAGGCGCGTAGCGACGGCCCTAGACGAGACATGTATCTTGGTGGCGTCGTCGAGGAGACCCAATCCACCTCCAACCAATGGGACCTCGTCTTCCGGGTGAAAACCCAGATCTATTTTGCTGGATCGGATGGTGGTGGCGTTTTCTTACGTCGCTTATCTTTCTTGGAGGCGCCATTTTTTTAGATGAGGTCCGGTTGGCGCTTGTGCCTTTTGTGTTTCTGGTGGGATGCCGAGGCAGTGGAAGTCGGAGCGGCGGCTCTGGACGGTGGATGTACGCCGACGCAGCGACCTCGGATGGCCATGCAACGACGGCCCTATGGGGTAGGTTCGCTGCTTTGCTTGGCATGGGCGGCGAACTGGTGATGTGGGGGTAGTGAGTTCGTCGGCTCGGTCGACGCGATCTAAGGGGTCGGTCTAACTGGAAGTCGGGGCGACAGCCCCGGATGTTTTGCACAGCGTTCGTGGTCTGGGGGCAGTCGTCTCGGGTATAGCAAGGGCTACAAGGCGCCTGAGTCGTGCGGCGTTGTGGCTCGCGTCATAAACGGGCCACTCTGTTAGGTTTTTCGATCTGGTTTCCCTTATAAACTGGATCAACTATCTTCTTCTATAATGCAATGCCAGAGCTCCTAGCCCTCTAACAAGGTTTCGTCAAAAAAAATACCGAGTTTCATTGCTTTTAGGGTTCTAGGTTAGAGTTTAGGGCTTACAGTTTAGTTTTAAGTTTTAGTTTTAGAAACTAGGTTGTATTTGGCAGCTCAGTTTTTTTATGTATTTGGATAATACTATGGTTTTATCACAAACCATAGTTTTCAAAATTTTGAGGTGTTTGGCTTCAACAAATACCATAGTTTTATAAACTGTGGTATCTCCAATACCATGGTTGTTTGTGGTATTTAAGAAGTCTTGACCACTTTTTGCTAGGCTGAAGAAGAAAAAAAATATGGTTTTTAGAAACTGAATATTCGTTGCCCAGGCAATTGAATACTAAGGTTTAGATTACTACGGTTTTAAGAAAACTATATTGCCAAACTAGGCCTTAGGGTTTAAATTTTGTGTTTCGGTTGAAGTTTTGAAACTTGGTGAATGAGAGTGAATTTATCATTCATTCTTATCAAGTTTCAGTAGTTGAAACTTGGTGAAGTTTCAAAAACTTGTCCAAACATGTTGAAGAGTGGCCTTCTCCCAAAGCCCCCGTCACAACTAACACGAATGTGCAAACGAAATACAAATTGGATATTTTATCCAAAAGATACATTGGCTTATAATTGTGAAGTTTAGAGAAAAAGCATGGGAGGTGTGGTGGGTGAACCATGATGTCTCTGCCAAAACCTGTATCATGCAGGAATTCGCACAGGATTAAGCTGTAAGCACATGACCAATCCACTTTACGGATCACGACGCAATCATGTGGCCCAAAATCCGCATGTCCTAGCTCTGGCGTGCCATGAACCGTCGTCCATCGAGAAGGATCCGTTCATCGCTGCACTGGGCTACAAATGTCAATGTGTATCTTTGATGCAAAGCCGGAGTTTATCCTTATGTTTGAAAACAAAATTATTCCGACTCACATCGAGTGTGACAACTCTACATATATGCTTGACCACCCAGAAGGATCCGTTCACCGTTGCATTGGACAGTACAAATATGTCGCACAAATAAACTGATTTTCATTTGGTTGAGCAGAGACCATACATACACTTTTTTTAATCACTGTAATTTATTAAACAGTCTCAACTAATTCCGAGCCTACCAGCGTGACAACACACGCCAGCGCGACGTGGAACCAGGTCTTACAAAGCTTATTTATTTATTTATTTATTTATTACGGAGCAACATCAACTATATACTGTATCTCTCAAAATAGAGAGAACGACGACAGATGTTGCTGGGCGTAGGCGACATGCATGTACAACGACACAGCTCTGCGCATCTCATCGGAGCCTTTTTATTTTATACTACTTTCCGGCCCGACATCGATCTCACTGCGTGATGAGGTGGAGCGATCAGTTCTTTTTGCACGGCGGCGGGCAGGGAATGTATGGGTAGGCGGAGCGTCCATCTCCACACCGGAACGTCTTCACGGGGCGCGTCTGCACCACGCGGCAGTTGACGCAGCCGTCGCGGCACTTGGGGCCGACGTCGTCGCAGAATTGGGCCCCCGACCAGGAGTTGCAGTGGTCGCAGCACTTGGGGAAATCGTCTGCACAGTCCATGGAATGGAATCAGACGTTGTTGCGCGCGGGACAGATAAGTAATTGGAACGACGACGATAAGCATCAGCAACGTAGTACGTACCGTCCGTGTCCGCTGCCTGTGAGTGTGCGAGGATCCCCATGACCATGACGGTCTGGAGAAGGAGGATCGCCACCAGCGTGCTACTCTTCATCGTTCTTTGGTTGGTCATAAACTTGTCGGGCGAAGCTCTTCTCTTCCCAGTCGGGTCGATCTGCTCGAGAACCCCTTTTTTTCTCAAAACACGGATTTGGCTCAGGATTGCCCTTTTTCAATTCCAGGGTTTCTCTGAATTTGGAAGTTACCACTTAGCAGGTTGGGAATGATGGTTTTGTGTTGTGCTTGTGTCTGCCCAAAGCTGCAAGCAACTCTCTCTATATATAGCATGCCAATTTTCGGCGTCATCTATCAATTGTTATCTAGAGTACTAAGTTGATAGGTGTTTGGGATAAACTTGTTTGACTCCCGGCTTAGCTTGGTCCTCATCTTGTAGTGTCCTTTCCCTGGCTTGGACCTGTTAAGCATACATCTCCAATTCTCCGTCTTCCATGTCCAGTGCACGCACCTATTTTCTCCATCTTCCATTTCTTATATCGAATTCAAGTTTTCAATAGACAAAAATAAATCAAAACTAACATGGCGCCCATGGTCATTATACTTAACAGGTTCCAGCACAATTCATCTAGAAGAAGGCTGAAGCACAACCTGCGCAGAACAGGACACTACAAGACCACAGAGATGAACTCCCAGACAGCTGCTTCCGGTGAATTATCACGACAGTCCACAGAGATAGACTACCAGTGAATTATCACGAGTCCACAGAGATGGACACAGAGATGGGCTACCAGCCTACCAGTGAATTATCACGAGTCCACAGAGATGGACTCACGACAGTCCACAGAGATGGACTCCCAGACAGCTGCTTCCAGAGACGGATCACAACACCGGAACCAGAGTACAACGAGAAGCAATGATGGCTAACGAGTTAACTCAACTCATACCATCATGGCCAACGCCTTAGCGTCAAGCCCGACCATCACTGTACACAATTCACAACTAATCCTCCACTTGCCATACACATAAACCAGACTCTTTTGCACGGCCCAGCTACTACATACATACATCCACGAGGACCAACAAAGGAAACCAGCAGCAGGCAACTCAACATCATCTGTCATCGGTTGGTTTTCAATCCTCAGACTAGCGAAGGCAACGCAAAAACGGCAAAACAGGCAGGGCATTGGGTGAGATGCAGTTCTCCGGCTCCTCCATGTCCGCCCGCGGTTGCGCGTTACTTGCGCCATCGACTCTGTAGCATCAGCACGCCATCGTCCCAGCGCCTCCCTGGACGGCCTTGTAGCACTCCAGGCTGCAGAGCGGGAGCTTCGTCTTGGAGTCACGGTACTTGTAAGGGTTTGGGCACGAGGGGCCTGCGCACTTCTCCCTTGGAGGTGGGTAGCTGGAGAAATGAAAGCCAAGCCAGGGTTGTTGAATGTAAGCACACATTACCACAATGAGAATCAAAATGAACTAGCCACTCGCAAATGATGCATGTGAAATAGCCAGAAGTAGGCATTGTATTTAACCTGATAGGTTTGGAGTTAAATATGCTAGGAAGGCCCATGGTATCAGGGAATGTAATAACTGTTCCTTCTGGTCGCATTACGCACTGGATGCAGCTTCTTTTATATTCCTCGAATTTTGCTTGCTTTTCCTGCATGGCAAGAATGAGAAGAAAAAAATGATGCAATTGCCATTATAGCTAGCAAGGGAAGAAATGACAGCTACTATACAACTCCGATGTATTGTACCTTGTCTTCACGTTCTTTCTGCTTCCTCTCTTCCTTCTTCTTCTCGGTGTCAATCCCCAATATTTTCCTCATTGCTTCAGCCTGTACAGTAGGGACCATTAAAATTGGGTCACCCAACATAAAAAAAGAAAGGAAGCTATGAGCCAGAAGAAAAACAAACCTGTTGCTCTCTCTCTGCCTTCTCTACTTGCATCTTACGCCTCTGAGCCACTTCTGCTTTTTTGGCTTGTATCTCCACATCTGAAAGCTTATCCTTTTGCCCTGCAGTGTTAAATACCAAGACCATTTAGCATTTTATCTGAGATACAGCACATTAGTTATCAATAAATATACTCGTATTAACATAGTCTAGGAACTGTACTTCTAGATGACGGAGCAGCTGGTAACCCGTCGGGAAATTCAATCATGCTTTCACCATGGCCACCCCTGCCTTGGAGGGCTCGCTGCCTTGTTGTTAGGCCAGGAGCTTCAATCTTTACACCCGATGGTGAATCAGCTTCAATTAATCTATCAGACTCATCCAACCCAAATTCCTCCTCTACAATAAAATCACTGGTATCCTCCAGTTTCACCTTCTTCCTAACATCTCTGCTAAACTGTGACATAGTGAAGTCGTTGTCCACTTCATAAGGAGTGCTCTTATTTTTAGAAACCTTGGATAGCTTCTTTTTCCTGAGACCATCCTCACCATAACCATAAGCTAGAGGCTGGTTAGTAGCCATGGGCTGTTCTGCTGCAGCTTTAGCCACTTTAAGTTTCTCAAGATAACGTAATTCACCATCTTCATCATCAGAATCAAGAGTTCGCTTCTTAGGGACCCTTTTGCTTTTGCGAACCAGGTCAGAAGATGGTGAAATGTCATGCTTATCTCCACGTTTTCCATCAACGTGGTTACCATGACCATCCTTTCTTGTGCTGTGATGTTTCTGCTCACCAGAATCCTATAAAAAGAAGGGACCCACTTAGAGCACAACAAAATATGAAAACAGGCAGTTTGCAAAGCTATCAACATAAATTAAATATGGTACTTCATATTTACCATTTCAAGTAAATCAGATACCTAAGAGAAACCATAACAGGGCAATTTGCAAAGGCATATACAGGATAAACCATAACAAGGCCTTTTGCAAAGGCATATACAGGATAAACCATAACAAGGCATTTTGCAAAGGCATGGATAAGGCAAACCATAACAGGGCATTTTGCAAAGGCATAGATAAGATGAGGCAAACCATAACAGGGAATTTTGCAAAGGCATAGACAGGAGAGTTGAACCAACAGCAAAACAACATTGACTCATTGGCATATAAGATTACTTCACTACAACAAATACTACCATTCCGACAACAGACAAAAGAGTAGCCGTTATAAATTAAATATAGTACCGACAAAAAATGAAAACGGGCAGTTTTCAAAGCTATCAACATAAATTAAATAATAGCACCTCATATTTACCATTTCAGTCAATCAGATACCTAAGAGAAACCATAACAGGGCATTTTGCAAAGGCATATACAGGATAAACCATAACACGGCATTTTGCAAAGGCATGGATAAGGAAAACCATAACAGGGCATTTTGCAAAGGCATAGATAAGATAAGGCAAACCATAACAGGGAATTTTGCAAAGGCGCAGACAAGAGAGTTGAACCAACAGCAAAACAACATTGACTCGTTGGCATATAAGATTACTTCACTACAACAAATACTACCATTCCCACAACCGACAAAAGAGTAGTCGTTATAAATTAAATATAGTACCTCAACATAAATTAAATATAGTACCGACAAAAAATGAAAACGGGCAGTTTTCAAGGCTATCA
Organism: Aegilops bicornis; assembly: GCA_021605145.1. NCBI lineage: Eukaryota > Viridiplantae > Streptophyta > Magnoliopsida > Poales > Poaceae > Aegilops > Aegilops bicornis. Next base: position 742,759,036 of record CM038673.1, read on the forward strand.
ACATAGATTAAATAATAGTACCTCATGTTTACCAGTTGAGTCAATCAGATACCTAAGAGAAACCATAACAGGGCATTTTGCAAAGGCATAGACAAGAGAGTTGAACCGACAGCAAAACGACATTGACTCATAAGCATATAAGATTACGTCACTAGAGTAAATACTACCATTCCGACAAGCGACAAAAGAATAATCGTTGTTACAGCTGTATCAGTCTTATTTTCACATCGGCAATAATTGGATGGGGTTGAGTTATTTCATCTGAGCTCTAAAATAAGTGCATTGTACTACTATTAAATGACAAGCAAAAGCATCTCACCAATTACCTACAGACAATACTTAGTTCTACTTGAAAAAATTAAGCAAGTTTCTATATGATGGCATATTCCGTTTGCGCAGGTTTCTCCGTTAAGTAGAAAAAACAAACCTTCTGCTTTTGGCGATGGAAAGTGACATCCGATGTGCCAGGCATGCCAACGTCAACAGGCTCTTGTTTCGGTATGATTCGGTTAAGTCCGCTAACCTTGAGCTTAACTTTTCTCACCCTATTTTCCACTGGCAGAGAGGTGTCCCTTGAGGACAACTGCGAGGCATCAGTCGATCCAGAGTTTCTTGAGGAGGCCAGTGCAAGAACACCATGAGTAATATGCTTGGCATCGTTGGGCTTGCTGCTCCGATTGTGGAAAATATCATTATCCCCTGCAGATCCCTCCTCTTTCTTTATCTTCTTGGACAGGGCATTCCTATGGTGGGAGGAGCCCCTACCTTCAGACCCGTTGAGGTACAGCTCCTTGCGCCGGTGCACGCTGGCCTCGGCGGCTGCCTCATCTTCCGGGGAAATGCTCCGCGACGGCGCGCACGATATGTCCTTGTACTCGGAAGCGAGCTGCTCCTTGGGCCTCGGCCTCCTGGACGCGACGCTCCTGGGCCTCTTCATCACCACCTCCGTGGCGTTGAGCGCAGAGTTCCCGAGCCCATCCATCACGGAACGCGCCTACCTTGGAAACCAAGGCCGCGCTGTACCTGCGTGCATTGAAATGAAATGCCACATCACAATCATGGCACCATATAAACAGTAATTGCAGCTAGATACATCAATCAACCGAGTCAGCAGATACATCAATCAACCGAGTCAGCAGATACAGCAATCAACCGAGTCAGCAGATACATCAATCAACCGAGTGAGCAGATACATCAATCAACCGAGTCAGCAAATACATCAATCAACCGAGTGAGCAGATACATCAATCAACCGAGTGAGCAGATACATCAATCAACCGAACAAACCCCACCAAACAGGATAGCGGCAAGAGCATATGCCCGAACCCTGCTAATCAGGATAGCGCAGCAAGAGCATATGCGTACACCGAGAGAAGCAGCGGCGACAGCAGGTTGGGACCTCGAAACCGCACCCAGAACGAGCACGGGACCGCCCACGGGCGCGCCGGCGAGCAACTCGGACGGATTCGGAACCCGCGCGTGCACCCCAAAACCCCCGAAAACCCCTCGGTACGAGCAAGCGCGCGGCGGGCGGAGAAGAAACCGAATGGACCGAAATCGGCGGCAGCGGCGGGCAGGAAACCTGGGTAGAGCGTGTCGTTACCTCGGAGGGGAGCGGCCGCCGGCGCGGCGCGGATTGGGGCGGCGGCGAGGGGGTGGGGGGCTAGGGTTAGGGTTTGCGGCGAGAGGGGTGGAGGAGGAGGGTCGGGAGGGTATTTGGGCTGGGCCCGTGCGGAGTGAGGATGGATGGTGTGCCGAGGGTGGGGAGGGGAGGGGGGATGATGCGGGCGGGGGGGAGGAGAAGGGTGGAGGCGTGGGGCTCGTTGGTGGGCGACGCGTAATTTCTCCCATCCCATCTCTCTTCTCTTCTAGCGGAACGGGGAGTAGCTTTTGCCAGCGTTCCGCTCCGGTCTCGTCTCCCTCCTCCGCCTGCCGCTTGAGTTCACGGCGCCCGTGCTCCTGCTCCCCCTCTTAATGGACTTCTTGCATTTACGCCCTCGGATTATCTCTCAATGGAGTCCGTTTGGCTCCTTGGACCAATTCTTTCTTGCCACACTAGCCACAAAACCTTGTCGTCGAATCGGTTACATATACACATGGCGTCGCCATATCTCTTGATGCAGTGCGCGTGGATCATGGGCTTCTAGTGATAGAAAAAACCGATTCAAGTGCATTGACGGTAAGATTGAGGAGCCATTGCCATGCCCTCCTCGTACTTTCCGCCTCTCGAGCTCCTCCTCCTCCAGACAAACCCCCCTCCCCCCCTTCATCGGCCCCCTCCCCTTTCTCTCAACCTTCATTGGTGGTGAGTAGGGAGACTCCTTGCTACCCTAGTTGTACTTAGATTTTTGTTCCTTGATTACGTCATTTATGACAATTTCTCAAATTAGGAAGTTGTCATCGTCGGTCTTTGTCCTTCAAGGTAGATTCTCACTGCAGAAGCCTAGGTACGTGGGATCACCTTTTTGGGAGGGGTGGGGGGTTAACCCAGGTCCCTTGGGTCTAGATCTGCAGGATCCAGTTCTTTTATCCCTTGTCGCTCTTGTTTGTCTTTGGTGAGGCGGTTGTGGTGGTGGCACCCTTAGTCGATAATGTGTGTATGTTTATCTTTCTTACTCCTAAATTAAATCCCCTGCCATTGGTTTCTCTAGTTGGCGAAGTTAATCTACCTCTTCCTTTATTTATTCCTTTGGTAATCCTTCGATAGTTCTTCTTGTCTACTTCCTCCCAGTTCGGAGGAAGGTGGTTTGGGCGTTGAGCACGCATTTGTTTCCTTATCATCCTTCACATGCATATGAGAGTGACCCCTAGTTTAGGGCTTGGCTGGATGTCGGAGCTTCTTGGATGGCTCCGGCGTGTTTTCTCGGCTTCACTCATGCACTACGGTTGCTCTGGAGCCAGCAGCCAAGTGTGGATGTTAGGGTGTGTTGAAAGCTCTTAACGGTGTCCCCGTCTTGCTAGTGACAACCATAGGTTTTCACTTGTTGATGACGTTTCAGCATTAATGGATGGCAGTTCTTTCTTGCCACACTAGCCAGACAACCTTGTTGTTTACACTAGCTAGAATAGAAGTGCTCATTTCCACTGTTGTGATTTAGGATAATCATTTTCACTAAAACTTTAAAAATCTATATTACATTACAGCAACTAGCAAAGGGCCCCTTACATTGCTACCGACAGCGAAGCTAGATCAGGAATATTGAAGGGGCAGAAGGTAGCGGCTGCTACAGAACACAAAACTAATTGAAGTGGCGTACTACTTTTTTATTATGCAGTACTTCGTGGTAGGTGCGGTTTCTAATCGCGCCGCAAAGCATCATTATGGCGTTCAACTAATATGTATGCCAAACAATGTCGAGTATCCACTTATATGTGACAAAATATGCACTGTCACTGAATCAATTACATAAACACATGGTGTAGCTATAGTTGATGATTTAGTGCGCGTAGATCATGGATTTATACTGATAGAATAAATAGATCCACATGCATTGATGAGAAGACTAAGGGACCTTTATAATGCCCTCCTCATTCTTTCCACATCTGGAGCTCCTCCAACCCCCCCCCCCCCACCCCCACCCCTCTCCCTCTTGGCTTTTATCGACGGTGAGTAGGGCGACCCATCGCTCCCCTAGTTGTAGTATTTAGGGTTTTTTCCTTGATTACATCATTTATGGCACCTTCTCAAGTTAGGAAGTTGTCGTTGTTGGTCTTTGTCCTTCAATTCGACCCGCCAACCCTTTGGTGGATTCTCGTCGTAGAAGCCTACGTACGTGTGATCACCTTTCTTGAGGCGGCAGGGGGTAACCCAGGTCCCCCAGGTCTAGAGCTTTGAGATCCAGTTCTTTTATCCCTTGTTGCTCTTGTTTGTCTTTGGTGAGCCAGCCATGGTGGCACTGCCCTTAGCCAATAGTGTGCATATGTTTCTCTTTCCCTTGCTTCTATATTAAATCCCCTAACATTGGTTTCTCTGACTACCAAAGTTGATCTTCCTCTTCCTTTATTTATTCTTTTGGCAATCCTTCGATGGTTCTTCTTGTCTACTTCCTCCTTGTTTGGAGGAAGGTGGTTTCGTCGTTGAGCATGCATTTCTTTCCTTGTATTTGGCCCTCCCACCCCTCCTAAATTTTGCAAGTGATGTTTTCTCATTCTTCACATGCACATGAGAATAGCCTCCTTCTTCTTGAACCTGGTTTAGGGAGTAACCCCCTAATTTAGGGCTTTGCCTATATGTCAGCGCTTTTTGGTTGGCTATGATGTGTTTTCTCGGCTTCACTCTTCCAGCTACGCTTGTTGTGGATCCAGCGGCCAATGTGGATGTTAGGGTGTGTTGAAATCCCTTAACGATGTCCCTGTCTTGCTAGTGACAGCCATAGGTTTCACTTGTTGATAATGTTTCGACATTAATCGATGATAGTCTTTCATGCCACACTAGCTAGACAACCTTGTTGTTTACACTAGATAATATAGAAGTGCCCATTTCCGTGTGTTCTGATTCAGGATAATAATTATCACTAAAAACTTAGTTAAAAGTCTATACTACATTGGAGGAACTAGCAAAGTGCCTCATGCATTGCTATCGGTGGCGGAGCTATAGACCAGGAATGTTGGAGGGGGAGAAGGCGATGATTGTTAGAGAACACAACATTAATTAAAGTGGCATACTATTTTGTAATTATGTAGTACGTCATGGTAGGTGTGGTTTCTAATTGAGTCTTAAAGCATCACTGTGGTGTTTCAACTAACATGCATGGCAAAAAATACCGAGTGTCTCTGGAGGATCTCGGACGGAGCAAGAATGAATATTTGGGCTGACCCTTGGATACCTAGGACTTGGCATATGCGAATCATCACACTGAGAGTAGCAAGTCTCCTAACTCACGTTAATGAGCTAATCTACTCTATATCTGAGAATTGGGATGAACAGCTCGTCCTTGACACATTCTGGCCAAATGATCCAAGACATATCCTACAAATCCCTCTATGGGAAGGTGTTGACAATTTTTGTGGTTTGGCACTTTGATTCAAAAGAATAACATTCAATGAAAAGCGCCTACAAGCTTCATGTGTAGCTGGACGAAGCAGTCACATAATGGAGGCCCAAGTTGCAGTTCTACAGAAGTCGGCCAGCTTGAAAGGCAAGGTGACCAATCATGGTGGCATATTTGGAAAATGCCATGCCCAATGTTCATCTGGAGGATGAAACATGAATCTCTTGCTCTTTGTACTAACCTTCAGAACCGGGGACTGAAGCTAGAGGAAATGAAATGCTTTTTCTGTGGTCAAGCCAAGGAGGATGGAGGGCACCTTTTCATAAAGTGTAAGGCTGTGAAGGAGCTATGGCACGGTTTGGAGTTGGAAAAAGTGATGGAGCACCTTGAAAGTTTCTCGGGTGTGCATGCAATGATGGACTCTTTGTGGGGGCTAAGTGAAAATACTAGGGTCCAAATAGTCACCCTTTGGTGGAAGTGGCGGAATAACAGAAACAAACTTTGCGAAGGTGAGATGTCGTTCCCAGTGAATGAAGTGATCGGACGGGTACGTGTTGATTCCATGGGATATATACAATATTTCATTCCGAGGAGAAAAGGGTGACAATGGAGTGAAGTGGAAACCACTTGATGACAGTAAACTCAAGGCAAGTCTCGACGGGGCCTGCAAGCTTGGAAATAACTATGGTTGCTGGGGTGTGGTCGTCAGAGATGAACTTGGTCATCATGTCATCATGGCCCAAGGCTGGGCGTTGTGAACATGTGCATGATGCATTTGGCGCTGAATTGTTGGGAATGTCTGTAGCGTCCAATCTGCGGCAAATCTTGGGGCAATTAGGGTGATCTTTGAGATGGATTCCCAACTCTTGACTGATGCACTTGATCTTCAGAATGTGGATTCCTCACCACTAGCAGCAGTCATCGAAGACACTAAGTATCAACTCAAACTTTGGTTCTCCAAGTTTACTGTCAATGTATGTCGTAAAGGTGCATATTTGGTAGCTCATGAGCTTGCACGTATTGCTTGTTTATGTTTGCCAAAGGATAATATTAGCTGGAACACTATTGTACCGCCCCAAGTGGCTAAATGTGTCTTAAGCGATCTACCTGAGCATCTTTGATTTATAAAGCTTTGCTTTACCTAAAAAACAATACCAAGTGCCCGCCTATATGTGACAATACATGTACCGTCGCTGAATCGGTTGCATATGCACATTGTGTCACTATAGCTGATGATGCTGTGTGCGTGGATCATGGGCTTCCAACGATGGGAAAAAAATAGTTCCACGTGCATTGATGAGAAGATTGAGGGACTGTTTTAACGCCCTCCTCATTATTCCCACCTACAGCCCCCCTTCATCCCCCTCTCTCTTTCTTGGCTTTCACCGATGTGAGTAGGGCGAACCCTTGCTGCCCCAGTTGTATAGTTAGGTTTTTGTTCCTTGATTATGTCATTTATGGCAGTTTCTCAAGTTAGGAAGTTCTCATCATCAGCCTTCGCCCGATGTTGGTATTTGTCCTTCAATTCGACCAGCCAACCCTTTGGTGGATTCTAGTTGGAAAGGCGTACGTACGTGCGATCGCCTTTCTTGAGGGGTACGGGGTAACCCAGGTCCCTCTGGTCTAGATCTTTGAGATCCAGTTCTTTTATCCCTTGTTGCTCTTGTTTGTCTTTGGCGAGGCGGTCGTGGTGGTAGCACCCTTAGCCTATGACGTGCATATGTTACTATTTGTTTTACTCCTACATTAAATCACCCACCATTGGTTTATCTGGTTTCCAAAGTTGACCTTCCTCTTCCTTTATTTATTCCTTTGGAAATCCTTCGATGGTTCTTCTTTTCTACTTCCTCCTCGTTCGGAGGAACATGATTTGGGCATTGAGCATGTATTTCTTTCCTTGTATCTGGCCCTCCCCCTCCCAAATTTCTCAAGCGATGTTTTCTCATCCTTCAAACGCACATGAGAATAACTCCTTCTCATTGAACCTAGTTGAGGGAGTGACCCCAGATTTAGAGCTTGCCTGGATGTCAGAGCTTCTTCGTTGGCTCCCGTGTGTTTTCTTGGCTTTTTTCACTCTTCAGCTACGGTTTGTTGTGGAGCCTGTAACCAAGTGTGGATGTTAGGGTGTGTTGAAAGCACTTAACAGTGCCCCCTTGATACGTCTCCAACGTATCTATAATTTTTGATTGTTCCATGCTATTATATTATCCATCTTGGATGTTTTATGGGCTTTATTAAACACTTTTATATTATTTTTGGGACTAACCTATTGACCCAGAGCCCAGTGCAGTTTACATTTTCCCTTGTTTCAGTGTTTCGAAGAGAAGGAATATCAGACGGAGTCGAAACGGAATGAAACCTTCTGGAGAAGTTATTTTTGGAAGGAAAACAACCCGGGAGACTTGGAGTCCACGTCAAGAAAGCAACGAGGGAGGCACGAGGCAGGGGGCGTGCCCACCCCCCTGGGCGCGCCCTCCACCCTCGTGGGCCCCTCGTGGCTCCCCTGACGTACTTCTTCCGCCTATATATATCCATATACCCTAAAAACTTCGAGGAACAGAATAGATCGGGAGTTCCGCCGCTGCAAGCCTTTGTAGCCACCAAAAACCAATCTGGACCCTGTTTTGGCACCCTGCCGGAGGGGGGGATCCCTCACCGGTGGTGATCTTCATCATCCCGACGCTCTCCATGACGAGGAGGGAGTAGTTCACCCTCAGGGCTGAGGGTATGTACCAGTAGCTATGTGTTTGATCTCTCTCTCTTTCGTGTTCTTGATTTGGCAAGATCTTGATGTATCGCAAGCTTTGCTATTATGGCTGGATCTTATGTTGTTTCTCTCCCTCTACTCTCTTGTAATGAATTGAGTTTTCCCTTTGAAGTAATCTTATCGGATTGAGTCTTTAATGATTTGAGAACACTTGATGTATGTCTTGCCGTGCGTATCTGTGGTGACAATGGGATATCACGTGATTCACTTGATGTATGTTTTGTGATCAACTTGCGAGTTCCGCCCATGAACCTATGCATAGGGGTTGGCACACGTTTTCGTCTTGATTCTCCGGTAGAAACTTTGGGGCACTCTTTGAAGTACTTTGTGTTGGTTGAATAGATGAATATGAGATTGTGTGATGCATATTGTATAATCATGCCCACGGATACTTGAGGTGACATTGGAGTATCTAGGTGACATTAGGGTTTTGGTTGAAATGTGTCTTAAGGTGTTATTCTAGTACGAACTCTTGAATAGATCGATCTGAAATAATAACTTTGAGGTGGTTTCGTACCCTACCATAATCTCTTCGTTTGTTCTCCGCTATTGGTGGCTTTGGAGTGACTCTTTGTTGCATGTTGAGGGATAGCTATATGATCAAATTATGTTATTATTGTTGAGAGAACTTGCACTAGTGATAGTTATATGATCCAATTATGTTATTATTGTTGAAAGAACTTGCACTCTTCGCCTAATGTTTGTCTTTGTCCTTCAATTCGATGTACCAACTCTTTGGTGGATTCTTGTCGGAGAAGCCTACATACGTGTGATCACCTTACTTGAGAGAGGGGTGGGGGGGGGGGGGGGTAACCCAGGTCCCTCGGGTCTACATCTTTGAGATCCATTTTTTATCCCTCATCACTCTTGTTTGTCTTTGCTGAGGCGGTCGCGGACGTACCACCCTTAGTTGTAACGTGCGTATGTTTCTCTTTATTTTACAACTAAACTAAATCCTATCGTTGGTTTGTCTGGTTTCCAAAGTTGGCCTTCCTCTTCCTTTATTTATTCCTTTGGCAATCCTTCGACGGTTCTTCTTGTTTACTTCCTCCTCGTTTGGAGGAAGGTGATTTAGGCGTTGACCATGTATTTCTTTCCTCATATTTGGCCTTCTCCCTCCCAAATTTCTCAAGTGATGTTTTCTCATCCTTCACACACCCATGAGAATAGCCTCCTTCTTATTGAGCCTAGTTGTGGGAGTGAACCCTTGGGTTAGAGCTTGGCTGGATGCTGGAGCTTCTTGATTGGCTCCGGTGTGTTTTCTCGGCTTTACTCTTGCAGCTACGGCTGTTGTAGAGCCTGCAACCAAGTGTGGATGTTAGGGTATGTTGAAAGCCCTTAACGGTGTCCCCGTCTTGCCGATGACAACCATAGGTCTCGCTTGTTGATGACGTTTCAGCTTTGGTATGCAACTGTGACATGGAAGTCATTGCGAAGTCTAGAGCAGTTGATGTACGTCTAGAGGGTGTGCATGTCTTTTTCTATGGAGTGCTTTGTATTTTTTTCTTTTCAATGGGTTTGTTGCTACAGTTAGGGACTTTATGTCTCTAACAACCTGACTATGAGCTTAATAACACACATGGTTGTTATTTGCCGAAAAAAGTGCATCACTAATTGGATACTACTTTGTTTGGCTACCTATTTGTTGGTGGTAAATAAGAAATGTAAGGGCATGAATTATCTAAACTAAATCAAGAGTTATGAGCCATAAACTTGGATCAATTGTGTCATGGACCCTAGGGTACTAATACATCTCATATACATATATTCGTTTAAGAGTTTAATCAAGTATATTTTCCCATTTTCTTTTGTCAAATGATGAATTATTTTCAGGACTAACCCACTAATGAGTGCCACAGGTCGTCTTTACATTGTGATATTTTTTGTTCGGATATTTTTTCCCAAAAAATATAAAAAATCCAGAAAAAGGGAATTGAACCTCAAAAGAGAGAGACGGGTTTATTCTACTCTACGCATTATGTATAAATTGACCATATAATGCGTATGGATGCCCTAAATGGGTTGGCCTAATATCATCATGTTTTTTGTTTCTTTACATTGCAAGATTTTTTGTTAGAAATACAAGTACTAACAGAAAATGAATGGCCATATAATAAAATAATCATTACTTGGACAAAAGGTTTGTCTTTGTGTTAAAAATGTTCATTTATTCATGTATGTAACGTTAAAAAAATCATATACTTGGACAAAAGGTTTGTCTTTGTGTTAAAATGCCATGTATTTTTTTTAAATTCACGTGCTTGGAAAATGATCTTGTTTGAATAAAATGTTCATATATAGTTTTTAAATGTTCATGGTTTAAAATTGTTATGCTTTTTAGAATAAAAAACGTTAAAATGCAATTCTGATTGTGCCGTCAAACAACTTGATCTTTATGTCTACGTGCACTTGAAAAAGCATTCGCTTGTTTTTTCCCTAAGAGTGGGAAACCCTGGACCAGGAAAAAATAAAAATGAAAAGAGAAAGAAAAGAAAAAGGAAAATGGGAGAGCAGAGAACGAAAGCCAGACGAAAACCGGCTGAAGCCGGTGCACAAAAAGAAACGGATGCCAGCAAGGCACCGCGAAATGGGCCGGCCCAGTACTAGGGTCGGTGCGCGTTATTAATCCCAGACGGGCGGCGACAAGGAGCACTGGAATCGGAATCCAATTCCAAAACCGAGAGGTAGGTATCCTTGGAGGAGGGGGAGGGGGATCCTCCTCGCCGCTCCGGTTTCCATGGCGGCCGCCCCCGACCCCGCCCCTTCGCCGCCGGAAGCGTCCCCGCCGCCCCTCGACGCCTCGGCCTCCGACGACGAGTGGGGTAACTAACCAACTACCACCCACCTCTCCTCCGCGCCCTTGTTTCTTGCTGCGCCTCCAGCTGGCTGAAGTACCCCAGTGTATCGTACTCTTGTTCTTCTGTCGTGATTGTGTTGAGGAGTTCGATCTAGATGCGTGATGCTTTCTTTTACTGATATGCTCTTGCTCGTACCCATCCGTGTATTACCGGGGAATCGCTGCCTGGGACATAGATCAGTTACTGTAGCAAGCATGCCCTTCTTGACGAGCCGCAGCAGTCGTGTTAATTCGAGAAAAGTATGCATTATACCTTGGAAATAATCATACTAGGTTTGAGCAGACCTGGTGGGTTGAAGTTATATGGCTATCTTTATGGGACGGTATCAACTAAAATGGTTGAAACTAGTTGTGTTGGAACAATTTTGAGATATTTCAGGTGGAATTGCTTACTGCTTATAGGTTATAAAATGTAAAAACATCTGCTAGTTTGAAGAAAACGGCGTGTGAAGTTAATCCATGTTTTGATATTAAATAGACTGAACAAAGTTATGACCGCATTTGTCGCACATAAATAACAACCCAGTACCAAGTTTACTAGTATTGAGCCACCTGACGAGTGGAAGCGTTCGCGCCGCCCCTGGACATAAATACCAACCCAATACCAAACCTTCGTCGGCGGAAGCATCCCGCTGCCCCTGGATGCCTCTGCCTCCGACGACGAGTGGGGTAACTAACTACCACCCGCCTCTGCTCCGTGCCCTTGTTTCTTGCTGCGCCTCTAGCTTGCTAAAGCCCCCAGCGTATCCTACTCGTGTTCTTCTGCCGTGATTGTCTTGAAGAGGACTTCGATCTAGATGCGTGATGCCTTTCTTGACTGTTATTCTCTTGCTCGTGCCCATCGTATTATCCGGGAGTTGCCTGGGACATAGATTAATTACTGTAGCAATCATGCCCTTTTTGAGCAGTTGTATTAATCATACTAGGTTTGAACAGACCAGGTGTGTTGAAGTTATACGCCTATCTTTATGGGACAATACCTGCAAGCTGGTTGAAACTAGCGGTGTTGGAACAATTTTGAGAAATTTGAGGTGGAGTCGAAATCATATTGCCTTGGGTGCTTACTGCTTAGGCTATAGAAATGTAAAAACATCTGCTAGTTTGAAGAAAACAACGTATAAAATATATGCCTCCATTTGTCGCACGTAAGTGCCAACCAAATACCAAGTTTACTAGCATTGAGCCATCGGTCTTGATATCTTGGTGCGTTATTGAGTCACACCTGATTCACCTTCACAACTCTCTCTGATAATGTAATTACATGAGTGGAGCCAACTGAAGGGTACGATTTGTTTCTCATGCTGATTCATGCGTAAATATGAGGCCTTTCCTCTATGGCAGGAGGCAATGTAGACAATCCGCACAAGGTTCGGAAAAAAAATGTAGAAAATCTTCATTGAATGGAAATAGGAATTCTATTAATATACCACAAACTGGTTGCCTACTATTGCTTTGGGTGATGTTTTGCCTACTGCTTAGGTTATTGTAAAATTTTAAAACATCTGCTAGTTTGGAAAAAACAACATGTAAAAAAGATTGAACAAAATATATCAACACAACTAAATAGAGGAGTTTGCCTGGGACATATATCAATTTCCCAGGAGCAGCAAACATGCCCTTTTTGACGAGTCACAGCAGTTGTATTAATTCAAGAAAAGTATACATAATCATTACTAGGTTTGAACAGACCTGGTATGTTGAAGTTATACGTACGCCTATCTTTATGGGACAATATGCACAAACTGGTTGAAACTAGCAGTGCTGGAGCAATTTTGAGATATTTGAGGTGGAATCGAAAAGCGTATTGCTTTGGGGGATATTTTGCTCACTTAAGGTTACAAGATGTAAAAAATATCTGCTGGTTTGAAGAAAACAATGTGTAAACTTCATGCATGTTTTGATATATAATAGATTTAAAAAGTATATGCCTGCATTTGTCGTGCATAAGTACCAACCCAGGACCAAGTTTACTAGCATTGAGCCATCGGTCTTGATATATCTTGATGCATTATGAGGAGTCCCTCGTGATTCACCTTCATAACTCTTTTCTGATAATATAATCATATGAGTGATGCCAACTGAAGGGTGCGATCTGTTTCTCTTGATGATTCATGCTTAAATACGAGCCCTTTCCTCTATGACAGGAGGCAATGCAGACAGTCCTCATGGTATGGAAATAGGAACTTTATTAATATATTCTAGTGATAATCACAAGTTGTTCATGCCCATCATAGCTATCTAATCAGGATGTGGTCACAGAGATACCTAAACCAGGTTCCATCTCTTTGTGGATATTTTTACTTAAGAATGTTTATTGTTTCTTAAACCGTTGATATGAAAGTTTGACGTGCTTTTAAGATGTTCATTAGTGATAATCATCAAGAGAGTTATGTGCTACTAACTTCCTTCTGCTGGCTGTTATGCTAGTGACTTGCTTGCACCATATATCTCATGAAACTTGATATCAGGGAGTTCTATTTATTGAATAGTAGTTGTGGCTCATTACTTGAATACCAGAGTTTTTTGTGGATGGTGGTACTGATGTAGGGATGCTGTTGTACATGTGCCAACTGTTCTACATTCAAAATATGAGGTTTATCTGAGCTCTTACAATGTTGATGCTACAATTACAGATGCGGATGGATTTGTTATTCCTGATGTGACTATTCAAGATGATGATGATGATGTTACTACACACAGTGTCCCCAAAGCAAGGGATCCTGAACCTCAACAGGCGAGTTCCAGATCTTTTCGCCGCAATGTCCATCATGAGATTTGACTTTCACTTCATGCAACTTGAACAACTACTTGGATAGCGCAGTGGTGTGAATTAGTTCATTGAGATGTAAATTCGTATTTGAATGAACAGGCTAAAGAGGAGAAGATATACTTGGGACCTCATGGGGCGCCACCATCAGGAGCAAAGCAGCAGCAACTTAACACAGTTGGCCGTAAGCAGAGTTTCAGAAACAAGCTGAAGGAAGCAGATAGGAAATCCAGTGGCAATGCTCAGGAGAACAAGGTGGAAAGCCTAAGAGAGCTCATGGGGGCTGTAACAACAGATAGTAGGGGCATGGCGAAGAGTTCTCGTCGCGACTGGCTTGACCCACACTGTCGTGAGTCGGAGTTTGATAGGAAACCGCGCTAGCTAGGTGGCTGCCATATGATGTGTCCTTTTGCGCAAAATCTTTAACTGTATACTGCTGTGGGCTACTGGCTATGCCCCAAAAACATGTCTTTGTTTTCTGCAAGTTTATGAGAAGAAATAGCCAATGGTATGCTATGGTATGCAGAATCTCATGAATCTTGCTAGAATGTATGTCTGACTTGAGATGAATCTGTAGCGGTGGCATGTTGTATTGTATGTGCTTATGTGTAGATTCTTGCCTCCATGGTTGAAATTTGTAGCTGCTGGCACCGATGCCATTCTATCCTTTTCCCCGAATTATTGATCGATCGATCTTGAACTGTGGAAAGTGCTCACAAGCTTAACAAATACAGGGCTTTTCACTCTGTATGCAGGACCAGATGCAGGTCATGAATGTAGAGCAACTGGTGACTCCACTATATAAAGATCTCTGAAGAAACGAGTTACATACAGCTTTACAGTAATCTCTATAGAATGGAAGCAACTCATTATCTCTCTCGCTGGAAGGGGAAGGAGGAGATCGAGCTCGACCGGAGCTCAGCGGATGAGGGGCGCCTTGATCCATCCGTTGGCGAAGGCGATGGCGAGGATGATGAAGGGGGTGGAGAAGCCGAAGATGACGATGTAGGGCAGCGGCGTCATCATGGGGTTCTCCCCCTTCCTCTCCCCAGCAGTCTGCCAGTACCTACATCATCATCATCATCCATTTTATCCACACCATTTGACAATTGACCACACACACACATACATGAACTCATCCTTACTGCTCTGGTTCCTGTTCTCTGGTGATGAACTTCTTGCCGTCAGGCTTGGTCTCTCCATCTCCACCACCACCACCACCACCTGCATACATGCATATCGTATGGACTCAAACAAAATGCAACATAAGAGAAATTGATGAGGAATCGTGGGTACCAAGCTGCGCGGAGATTCTGGAGCGCTTGCTTACGAGGAGCAGGCCGGCGCCTCTCTTCTTCGGCGTAAGCGGGGTAGCGAAGGCGGTGGCACCGCCGCCGGAGGCGAGGAGCGGCGACGGAGCAACCCTGAGGGCCATGGTGGTTGCTGCGGGGTTGGTCTGTGTGGAGGAGGAAAAGAGCTCTCCTGCCTCATGCACCACGCACCCTATAGCACTCCCACACCTTTCGGCCGCGTAGCACTCGCCTTATCCACCAGCCAGCCGTGTTATCTTTCCTTCCGTGGCAGATTTAATTTCAGTAGAATTTACATTTACACTGGTCAACGGATGTATTCACCTCTACCATGCTGCCCTCACGGCTCCTCTTTCGTCGCCCAACTCACATCTCCTGGTCAATACGTACTGAATGCCACAATTACTTTTGGCATGTTGGTAGTAACTCTTGGTTGAGACATTCTTAAACTGTACCACATGGTATGTGTGGTAAGCAACCTCATATTTAAAGTGATGAAATTGAGCTATGATGCTTTGCGTGGTGAATTAGATAATAGAAATAGATGAAAAAACAAAATCCAAAAAAAAAGAGACATTCTAAACTATGTGGCGGTTCAGTTAGTTTCATGCTAAACAATGAAACTAGATCCAAGGTACCGTGTCAAGAACTTGTCGCGGCGAAATGGTGAACTGTGTGGGGTGCTTGTCTCTGCTTCAACTGACAGTGACTACGATCGGTTTTATCTACATGTGTAGAGGTTCAGTTGTTGCCAAATTTAGCTTGGTTGTAGTAGGAAGTTAAAGAGGACCAGAATGTACGACAGCTCCAGGTGCATATGAGTTTTGTGGAGTGTTGATTTTTCAGTTCACCACGGAGAATTTGTAGGCTGGTAGCTGGTAACCTTGGTTGGTGACACGTCTGATAGTGAAGTTGTTGGCCTTTCACTTAGTTCCAGGCTGCTTGTCTCTGCTTGAACTGACAGGCTATAAGAAGCTCAAGACTGCAGAGACTTTCTTCAGTCCTATCTGGGTGTTTCTGCGTGCGCAGAAGTGAATTTCTTGCCAAATTTTACTTGGTTGTAAGCAGAAGCTGAAGAACACCAGAATATACAACCTAACAGCACCAGATTCATATGTTGGGTCGTTCATGTTGCTCAGAGAAACTTGGGTCAGAAGTTCAAAATCCTCCACTTACTTCTTTTGTTTGCTCAGAGAACACGTCGCCTCTAACCGTTAATGTGATCGATCTAAAGGGTAAAACATAATGGAATTCCTCTTAGTACCTGACCAAGGATTTGCTTGTAAAAATAACTTCCCAAAGCAGGCCAGACCGAGGACCAAAATTTAATTTTAAAGAATTGGCAGGGGCCGCGCGAACGCGTACCCCTCTATCACAAATTATGACGTCCACTCTCCCACTTGGGGAGATGGTGGGCCAACGCACCCACCAAGTGCAATGTGGGCCATTGACCCAGGCCACGGGCCTTCTTGATCGCCCGTCGACCCCGTCCAGGTAAGTATGGAGCAACGCTGCACCTCGCCCTCCTCTTATAGCCAGCTCTCCCGCTCGATGCTCTCCGCTGAGCGAGGTGGGACTAAAAACCGAAGCGCAGCAGCAGCGGCAGGCGTCAAGCCGTGAAGGGAGGCGCGTAGTCTGGCTGGGAGGTACTACGTCTCGTTGGGCTTGACTTTGCTCCTATATGGGCTGAATGACGGGAGATAGCCGTGTGGGCCTTAAGGGCCGTACCAGCTTTTTCCCAGTGTTCTAGTCATTCACTATTGCTCTTGAGCTGCTAAAAAAAGACTATTATTGCTCTTGATTCTAAAAAAAAATACTATCGCTCTAAGTCTCTCTTACTCGTATTTTGTTCATTTACTTCTGCTATTAATGTGCATTGCAGTACAAAAAGAAATCACTATACTTTTTTTTTAAAATAAAAAATCACTACACCTTTGATGCCTCTGTTTCGGCCTGTTGCACCCAACAATTTGCACAAACCGGCTGGTACCTAGGTGTTTTTATAGAGAGAATGCCAGCTTTTTTTTTTATTATCAACAACATTGCACGAAGTTCCTGGATACAATATGAAAAATAATGGAAAATACTAGGATTAATAGAGTGGATACGATTTAGCTAACATATGTGTTTCTACATTTAAATGCCGACAAACATGTTTGAATATCACCGAGGCGAAGCCATCAACAATAGACTTGGTATCAACAACAAGCAAGCCAACGGGCAGTTACCGGAGATTTTAGCCTCTACACCACAGATAAACAATCGGAGGTAAACATATCATGAGAGACCTGCTCATCTCGCACCAACTGAACAACACGTCTTGAGACCATTGCTTCAACCATTTCAGGCTCAAACGCCATAAGGATTGGCTCGGTGCATTCCACAACGCAAAAGCCATCACGGTCTCTGCTAGGGGCGGCCCTGATGGGAGGCTGGAGGGGCGGCCGGCTCAGGCCCCTAAATTCTGGGGGCGGGGGGAGGGAGGCCCTCCTAGGTACACACCAGCCGGTTAGCCGTGACTGAAAATAAAAACATGGTGGCCACTTGGCCCAGGGTAAGAAGTAGGTGAAGGAAATATGCCCTAGAGGCAATAATAAAGTTATTATTTATTTCCTAATTTCATGATAAATGTTTATTATTCATGCTAGAATTGTATCAACCGGAAACATGATACATGTGTGAATACATAGACAAACAGAGTTTCACTAGTATGCCTCTACTTGACTAGCTCGTTGATCAAAGATGGTTATGTTTCCTAGCCAGATACATGAGTTGTCATTTGATTAACGGGATCACATCATTAGGAGAATGTGTGATTGACTTGACCCATTCCGTTAGCTTAGCACTCGATCGTTTAGTATGTTGCTATTGCTTTCTTCATGACTTATACATGTTCCTATGACTATGAGATTATGCAACTCCGTTTACCGGAGGAACACTTTGTGTGCTACCAAACGTCACAATGTAACTGGGTGATTATAAAGGTGCTCTCTGTGTGTCTCCGAAGGTACATGTTGGGTTGGCGATTTCGAGATTAAGATTTGTCACTCCGATTGCTGGGAGAGGTATCTCCGGGCCCACTCGGTAATGCACATCACTTAAGCCTTGCAAGCATTGCAGCTAATGAGTTAGTTATGGGATGATGTATTACGGAACGAGTAAAGAGACTTGCACTGTAACGAGATTGAACTAGGTATTAAGATACCGACGATCGAATCTCGCAAGTAACATACCGACGACAAAGGGAACAACGATGTTGTTATCTTTGTCTGACCGATAAAGATCTTCGTAGAATATGTGGAGCCAATATGAGCATCCGTGTTCCGCTATTGGTTATTGACTGGAGACGTGTCTCGGTCATGTCTACATAGTTCTCGAACCCGTAGGGTCCGCACGCTTAAAGTTACGATGATGGTTATATTATGAGTTTATGATTTTTTATGTACCAAAGGTTGTTCGGAGTCCCGGATGTGATCACGGACATGACGAGGAGTCTCGAAATGGTCGAGACATGAAGATTGATATATTGGAAGCCTATATTTGGATATCGGAAGTGTTCCGGGTGAAATCGGGATGTTCTTAGGAGTATCGAGGGTTACCGGAACCCCCCGGGGGCTTAATGGGCCATAGTGGGCCTTAGTGGAGAAGAGGAGAGGCGGCTAGGGCAGGGCCGCGCGCCCCTCCCCCTCTAGTCTGAATAGGACAAGGAGAGGGGGGCGGCACCCCCCTTTCCTTCCTCTCTCCCTCCTCTTTCCCCCCTTCTCCTAATCAAACAAGGAAGGGAGGGAGTCCTACTCCCGGTGGGAGTAGGACTCCTCCTGGCGTGCCTCCTCCTGGCCGTCCGCATCTCCCCCCTTGATCCTTTATATACGGGGGCATGGGGGCACCCTAGAGACAACAATTGATTTGATCTTTTAGCCGTGTGCGGTGCCCCCCTCCACCATAGTCCACCTCGATAATACTATAGCGGTGCTTAGGTGAAGCCCTGCGTCGGTAGAACATCATCATCATCATCATCACGCTGTCGTGCTGATGAAACTCTCCCTCAACACTCGGCTGGATCGGAGTTCGAGGGACGTCATCGGGCAGAACGTGTGCTGAACTCGGAGGTGCCGTGCGTTCGGTACTTGATCGGTCGGATCGTGAAGACGTACGACTACATCAACCGCGTTGTGCTAATGCTTTCGCTTTCGGTCTCACGAGTGCGTGGACAACACTCTCCTCTCGTTGCTATGCATCACCATGATCTTGCGTGTGTGTAGGATTTTTTTTGAAATTACTACGTTCCCCAACAGTGGCATCCGAGCCTGGTTTTATGCGTAGATGTCATATGCACGAGTAGAACACAAGTGAGTTGTGGGTGATATAAGTCATATTGCTTACCAGCATGTCATACTTTGGTTCAGCGGTATTGTTGGATGAAGCGGCCTGGACCGACATTACGCGTACGCTTACGCGAGACTGGTTCTACCGACGTGCTTTGCACACAGGTGGCTAGCGGGTGTCAGTTTCTCCAACTTTAGTTGAACGGAGTGTGGCTACGCCCAGTCCTTGCGAAGGTTAAAACAACATCAACTTGACAAACTATTTGTTGTGGTTTTGATGCGTAGGTAAGAATGGTTCTTTCTAAGCCCGTAGCAGCCACGTAAAACTTGCAACAACAAAGTAGAGGACGTCTAACTTGTTTTTGCAGGGCATGTTGTGATGTGATATGGTCAAGGCATGATATTAAATTTTATTGTATGAGATGATCATGTTTTGTAACCGAGTTATCGGCAACTGGCAGGAGCCATATGGTTGTCGCTTTATTGTATGCAATGCAATCGCCTCGTAATGCTTTACTTTATCACTAAGCGGTAGCGATAGTCGAGAAGCATAAGATTGGCGAGACGACAACGATGCTACGATGGAGATCAAGGTGTCGCGCCGGTGACGATGGTGATCATGACGGTGCTTCGGAGATGGAGATCACAAGCACAAGATGATGATGGCCATATCATATCACATATTGATTGCATGTGATGTTTATCTTTTATGCATCTTATCTTGCTTTGATTGACGGTAGCATTATAAGATGATCTCTCACTAAATTTCAAGATAAAAGTGTTCTCTCTGAGTATGCACCGTTGCCAAAGTTCGTCGTGCCCGGACACCACGTGATGATCGGGTGTGATAAGCTCACGTCCATCTACAACGGGTGCAAGCCAGTTTTTGCACACGCAGAATACTCAGGTTAAACTTGACGAGCCTAGCATATGCAGATATGGCCTCGGAACACTGAGACCGAAAGGTCGAGCGTGAATCATATAGTAGATATGATCAACATAGTGATGTTTGTTGGAAATATGCCCTAGAGGCAATAATAAAAGCATTATTATTATATTTCCTTGTTCGTGATAATTGTCTTTTATTCATGCTATAATTGTATTATCCGGAAATCATAATACATGTGTGAATACATAGACCACAATACGTCCCTAGTGAGCCTCTAGTTGACTAGCTCGTTGGTCAACAGATAGTCATGATTTCCTGACTATGGACATCAGATGTCGTTGACAACGGGATCACGTCATTAGGAGAATGACGTGATGGACAAGACCCAATCCTAAGCATAGCACAAGATCGTGTAGTTCGTTTTGCTAGAGCTTTTTCAATGTCAAGTATCTCTTCCTTAGACCATGAGATCGTGTAACTCCGGATACCGTAGGGAGTGCTTTGGGTGTACCAAACGTCACAACGTAATCGGGTGACTATAAAGGTGCACTACAGGTATCTCCGAAAGTGTCTGTTGGGTTGACACGGATCGAGACTGGATTTGTCACTCCGCATGACGGAGAGGTATCTCTGGGCCCACTCGGTAATGCATCATCATAATGAGCTCAAAGTGACCAAGTGTTTGGTCACGGGATCATGCATTATGGTATGCAGTAAAGTGACTTGCAGATAACGAGACCGAACGAGGTATTGGGATACCGACGATCGAGTCTCGGGCATGTAACGCATCATTCGACAAAGGGAATGGTATACGGGTTGCTTGAATCCTCGACATCGTGGTTCATCCGATGACATCATCGAGGAGCATGTGGGAGCCAACATGGGTATCCAGATCCCGCTGTTGGTTATTGACCCGAGAGCGTCTCGGTCATGTTCGCATGTCTCCCGAACCCGTAGGGTCTACACACTAAGGTTCGGTGACGCTAGGGTTATTAGGAAGACTTGTATGTGATTACCGAATGTTGTTCGGAGTCCGGATGAGATCCCGGATGTCACGAGGAGTTAGGAAGGGTCCGGAGGTAAAGATTTATATATGGGAAGTTGTCAAACGGACACCGGAAAGTTTCGGGGGCATATCGGTATTGTACCGGGGCCACCGGAAGGGTTCCGGGGGTCCACCGGGAGGGGCCACCCCTCCCGGGGGGGCCACATGGGCTGCGTGGGGAAGGAGCCAGCCCCTGGTGGGCTGGGCGCCCCCCCTTTTGCCCATGCGCCTAGGGTTGGGGGGGAACCCTAGAGGCGCCTTGCTTGGGGGCAAGCCCTCCCTTGCCGCCGCCCCTCTAGATGCCATCTAGAGGGGCCGCCCTCTCCTTCCCCTATAAATAGAGGGGTGAGGGGAGGGCTGCAAGACACAACTCAAGGCGCGGCCCCTCCCCTCCCCAACACCTCTCCTCCTCCGTACGTGCTTGGCGAAGCCTGCCGAGATCTTCTTTGCACCAATAACACCACCACGTCGTGCTGCCGTTGGAGCAATCTTCCTCAACCTCTCCTTCCTCCTTGCTGGATCAAGACGGAGGAGACGTCGTCCGTCTGCATCTGACGTGTGTTGAACGCGGAGGTGATGTCCGTTCAACACTTGGTCATCGGTGATCCGAATCACGCCGAATCACGACTCCCTCATCACCATTCCCTTGAACGCTTCCACTTTTCGATCTACAAGTGGTATGTAGATGCAAACTCTCTCCCTTGACTCGTTGCTTAGATGAACTCATAGATGGATCTTGGTGAAACCGTAGGAAAATTTTTAATTTTCTCGCAACGTTCCCCAACATTGGTATCGAGCCGTGTCTATGCGTAGTTCTCTATTGCACGAGTAGAACACAATTTGGTTGTGGGCGTAGATCTTGTCAACTTGCTTGCCGCTACTAGTCTTATCTTGCTTCCGCGGTATTGTGGGATGAAACGGCCGGACCAACCTTACACGACGCTTACGAGACCGGTTCCACCGACTAACATGCACTAGTTGCATAAGGTGGTGGCGGTGTCTGTCTCTCCCACTTTAGTTGGAGCGGATTTGATGAAAAGGGTCCTTATGAAGGGTAAATAGAAGTTGACAAGATCACGTTGTGGTTATTCGTAGGTAAGAAAACGTTCTTGCTATAACCCAATTGCAGCCACGTAAAAGATGCAACAACAATTAGAGGACGTCTAACTTGTTTTTTGCAGCAATTGTCATGTGATGTGATATGGCCAAGTTGTGATGAATGATGAATGACATATTGTGATGTATGAGATCATGTTCTTGTAATAGGAATCACGACTTGCATGCCGATGAGTATGACAACCGGCAGGAGCCATAGGAGTTGTCTTTATTTTTGTATGACTGCGTGTCATTGAAGAACGCCATGTAAATTACTTTACTTTATTGCTAAACGTTAGCCATAGAAGTAGAAGTAGTCGTTGGCGTGACAACTTCATGAAGACACGATGATGGAGATCATGATGATGGAGATCATGGTGTCATGCCGGTGACAAGATGATCATGGAGCCCTGAAGATGGAGATCAATGGAGCTTTATGATATTGGCCATATCATGTCACTACTATATAATTGCATGTGATGTTTATTATGTTTATGCATCTTGTTTACTTAGAACGACGGTAGTAAGTAAGATGATCCCTTACAACAATATCAAGAAGTGTTCTCCCCTAACTGTGCACCATTGCTAAAGTTCGGTAAACTTCTAAGCACCACGTGATGATCGGGTGTGATGGATTCTTACGTTCACATACAACGGGTGTAAGACAAATTTACACACGCAAAACACTTAGGGTTAACTTGACGAGCCTAGCATGTACAGACATGGCCTCGGAACACGGAGACCAAAAGGTCAAACATGAGTCGTATGGAAGATACAATCAACATGAGAATGTTCACCGACGATGACTAGTCCGTCTCACGTGATGATCGGACACGGCCTAGTCGACTCGGATCGTGTAACACTTAGATGACTAGAGGGATGTCTAATCTGAGTGGGAGTTCATTAAAATAATTTGATTAGATGAACTTAATTATCATGAACTTAGTCTAAAACTTTTGCATAATATGTCTTGTAGATCAAATGGCCAACGCTCATGTCAACTTGAACTTCAACGTTCCTAGAGAAAAACCAAGCTGAAAGATGACGGCAAAGCAACTATACGGACTGGTCCTAACCCGAGGATCATCCTCATAGCTGCCGAGAAACAATATGTCCTAGAAGGACCACTAGGTGACGCTCCGTCCCGCAGAACCAAGACATTATGAATGCTTGGCAGTCTCGTCTTGATGATTACTCCCTCATTCAAGGCGGCATGCTTCTGACTTAGAACCGGGGCTCCAAAAGCGCTTTTGAGCATCACGGAGCATATGAGATGTTCGAGGAGCTAAAACTAGTTTTCCAAGCTCACGCCCGGTCGAGAGATATGACATCTCCGACAAGTTCTATAGTTGTAAGATGGAGGAAAATAGTTACGTCGGTGAGCACATACTCAAGATGTGCAGGTTGCACAACCGTATGACCCAACTGAATATTAACCTCCACGATGAGGCGGTCATTGACAGAATCCTTGATCGCTCCCACCAAGCTACAAGAGCTTTGTGATGAACTACAATATGCAGGGGATGGTGAAGACCATTCTGAAGTATTTTCAATCTTTGAAGTCACAGAGGTTGAGATCAAGAAAGAACATCAAGTGTTGATGGTCAATAAGACCACTAAGTTCAAGAAGGGCAAGGGCAAGAAGAACTTCAAGAAGGACGGCAAGGATGTTACGCTGCATAAGCCGCCACGGAAGAAGTCAAAGAATGGACCCAAGCACGAGACCGAGTGCTTTTATTGCAAGGGAAGGGTCACCGAAGCGGAGCGCCCCAAATACTTAGCGGATAAGAAGGCAAGCAACACCAAAGGTATATTTGATATACATGTAATTGATGTGTACCTTACGATTACTCGTAGTAACTCCCGGGTATTTGATACGGTGCCGTTGCTCATATTTGTAACTCACGGCAGGAGCTGCGGAATAAGCGGAGGCTGGCGAAGGACGAGGTGACGATGCGCGTCGGGGAATGGTTCCAGAGTCGATGTGATCGCCCGTCGGCACGCTACCTCTACATTTACCTACGGGATTAGTTTTGAACCTTAATAATTGTTATTTGGTGCCAAGTTTGAGCATGAACATTGTATCTGGATCTCGTTTAATGCGAGATGGATACTCATTTAAATCCGAGAATAATGGTTGTTCTATTTATATGAGAGATATGCTTTATGGTCATGCTCCGATGGTCAATGGTTTATTCTTAATGAATCTCGAGCGTAGTGTTACACATATTCATAGCGTGAATACCAAAAGATGTAAAGTTGATAACGATAGTCCCACATACTTGTGGCACTCGCCGCCTTTGGTCACATTGGTGTCAAGCGCATGAAGAAGCTCCATCTTGATGGACTTTTGGAGTCTCTAGATTATGAATCATTTGACACATGCGAACCATGCCTCATGGGCAAGATGACCAAGACTCCGCTTCTCGGAACAATGGAGCGAGCAACCAACTTGTTGGAAATCATACATACCGATGTGTGCGGTCCAATGAGTGTTGAGGCTCATGGAGGATATCGTTATGTTCTCACTCTCACAGATGACTTGAGTAGATATGGGTATGTCTACTTGATGAAACACAAGTCCGAGACCTTTGAAAAGTTCAAGGAATTTCAGAATGAAGTAGAGAATCAACGTGACCGAAAGATAAAATTCTTACGATCGGATCATGGAGGAGAATATTTAAGTCACGAATTTGGTACACACTTAAGAAAATGTGGAATCATTTCACAACTCACGCCGCCTGGAACACCTCAGCGTAATGGTGTGTCTGAACGTCGTAATCACACTCTATTGGATATGGTGCGATCTATGATGTCTCTTACCAATTTACCGCTATCATTTTGGGGATATGCTCTAGAGACAGCCACATTCACTTTAAATAGGGCACCGTCTAAATCCGTTGAGACGACACCGTATGAATTATGGTTTGGGAAGAAACCTAAGCTGCCGTTTCTAAAAGTTTGGGGATGCGATGCTTATGTCAAGAAACTTCAACCTGAAAAGCTCGAACCCAAGTCGGAAAAATGCGTCTTCACAGGATACCCTAAGGAAACCATTGGTTATACCTTCTACTTAAGATCCGAGGGCAAGATCTTTGTTGCCAAGAACGGATCCTTTCTGGAAAAAGAGTTTCTCTCGAAAGAAGTAAGTGGGAGGAAAGTAGAACTCGATGAAGTACTACCTCTTGAACGGGAAAGTAGTGCAGCTCAGGAAAATGCTCTGTGATGCCTACACCAACCGAAGAGGAAAATAATGATGATGATCAAGGTACTTCGGATCAAGTAGCTACCGAACTTCAGAGGTCCACAAGGACACGCCCGCACCAGAGTGGTACGGCAACCCCGTCTCCGGAAATCATGTTGTTAGACAACGGTGAACCTTGAACTATGAAGAAGCGATGGCGGGCCCAGATTCCAACAAATGGCTAGAAGCCATGAAATCCGAGATAGAATCCATGTATGAAAACAAAGTATGGACTTTGGTGACTTGCCCGATGATCGGCGGCGATAGAAAACAAATGGATCTTTAAGAAGAAGACGGACGCGGATGGTAATGTCACCATCTATAAAGCTCGACTTGTCGCTAAGGGTTATCGAAAAGTTCAAGGGATTGACTACGATGAGACTTTCTCTCCCTAGCGAAGCTTAAGTCCGTCCGAATCATGTTAGCGATTGCCGCATACTATGATTATGAGATATGGCAGATGGACGCCAAAACGGCATTCCTTAACGGGCATCTTAAGGAAGAAGCGTATATGATGCAGCCGGAAGGTTTTGTCGATCCTAAGAACGCTAACAAAGTATGCAAGCTCCAATGATCCATTTATGGGCTGGTGCAAGCATCTCGGAGTTGGAACATTCGCTTTGATGAGATGATCAAAGCGTTTGGGTTATCTTGAGCACTTATGGAGAAGCCTGCGTTTACAAGAAAGTGAGTGGGAGCTCTGTAGCATTTCTCATATTATATGTAGATGACATACTTTTGATGGGAAATGATATAGAATTCTTGGACAGCATTAAGGCCTACTTGAATAAGTGTTTTTCAATGAAGGACCTTGGAGAAGTTTGCTTATATATTAGGCATCAAGATCTATAGAGATAGATCGAGACGCCTCATAGGTCTTTCACAAAGCACATACCTTGATAAGATTTTGAAGAAGTTCAAAATGGATCAGTCCAAGAAGGGGTTCTTGCCTCAGTATTGCAAGGTGTGAGATTGAGCTCGGCTCAATGCCCGACCACGGAAAAAGATAAAGAAGAGATGAGCGTCATCCCTATGCCTCAGCCATAGGATCTATTATGTATGCCATGTCGTGTACTGCACCGATGTAAACCTTGCCGTAAGTTTGGTAGGAAGGTACCAAAGTAATCCCGCAAGGAACACCGGACAGCGATCAAGAATATCTGAAGTACCGAAAAGGACAAAGGACATGTTTCTCGTTTATGGAGGTGACGAAGAGCTCGTCTTAAAGGGGTTACGTCGACGCTTAGCCGACTACTGCATCTGGATGACTCTAAGTCACAAACCGGATACGATGTATATGTTGAATGGTGGAAGCGATGGTCGGTGCGGCTACAAGCGAGCGTCGTGGCGGGATCTACATGTGAAGCGGAGTACATGGCAGCCTCGGAAGCGCAAGATGAAGCAATTTGGGTGAAGGAGTTCATCACCGACCTAGGAGTCATACCCAATGTGTCGGGGCCGATCAAACTCTTCGTGACAACATCGGAGCTATTGCACTTGCAAAGGAGCCCAGGTTTCACAAGAAGACCAGGCACATCAAGTGTCGCTTCAACTCCATCCGTGAAAATGTTCAAGATGGAGACATAGAAATTTGTAAAGTGCATACGGATCCGAATGTCGCAGATCCTTCGACTAAACCTCTCTCATGAAAGCAAAACATGATCAACACGGAACTCTATGGGTGTTCGATTCATCACAATGTAACTAGATTATTGACTCTAGTGCAAGTGGGAGGCTGTTGGAAATATGCCCTAGAGGCAATAATAAAAGCATTATTATTATATTTCCTTGTTCGTGATAATTGTCTTTTATTCATGCTATAATTGTATTATCCGGAAATCATAATACATGTGTGAATACATAGACCACAATACGCCTTAGTGAGCCTCTAGTTGACTAGCTCGTTGGTCAACAGATAGTCATGATTTCCTGACTATGGACATCAGATGTCGTTGACAACAGGATCACGTCATTAGGAGAATGACGTGATGGACAAGACCCAATCCTAAGCATAACACAAGATCGTGTAGTTTGTTTTGCTAGAGCTTTTTCAATGTCAAGTATCTCTTCCTTAGACCATGAGATCGTGTAACTCCCGGATACCGTAGGAGTGCTTTGGGTGTACCAAACGTCACAACCTAACTGGGTGACTATAAAGGTGCACTACAGGTATCTCCGAAGGTGTTTGTTGGGTTGACACGGATCGAGGCTGGATTTGTCACTCCGTATGACGGAGAGGTATCTCTGGGCCCACTTTCGGTAATGCATCATCATAATGAGCTCAAAGTGACCAAGTGTTTGGTCACGGGATCATGCATTATGGTGCAGTAAAGTGTCTTGCGATGTGAGGTGAGCGAGGTATTGGGATACCGACGATCGAGTCTCGGGCATGTAACGTCACCGTCGACAAAGGGAATGGTATACGGGGTTGCTTGAATCCTCGACATCGTGGTTCATCCGATGACATCATCGAGGAGCATGTGGAGCCAACATGGGTATCCAGATCCCACTGCTGGTTATTGACCCGAGAGCCGCCCTTCATTATGTCCAAGATGTCTCCCGAACCCGTAGGGTCTACACACTTAAGGTTCGGTGACGCTAGGGTTATTAGGAAGACTTGTATGTGATTACGAATGTTGTTCGGAGTCCCGGATGAGATCGCGGACGTCACGAGGAGTTCGGAAGGGTCCGGAGGTAAAGATTTATATATGTGAAGTTGTCAAGCGGACACGGAAAGTTTCGGGGCATATCGGTATTGTCGGGGCCACGGAAGGGTTCCGGGGTCCACCGGAGGAGCCACCTCCTGGGGGTCACATGGGCTGCGTGGGGAAGGAGCCAGCCTGGTGGGCTGGGCGCCCCCTTGGGCCCATGCGCCTAGGGTTGGGGGGAACCCCAGAGGCGCCCCCTTGCTTGGGGGCAAGCCCCCCTCCCCTTAGCCGCCGCCCCCCCTCTAGATGCCATCTAGAGGGGCCGGCCCCCTCTCCCTTCCCCCTATAAATAGAGGGGTGAGGGGAGGGCTGCAAGACACAACTCAAGGCGCAGCCCCTCCCCTCCCCAACACCTCTCCTCCTCCGTACGTGCTTGGCGAAGCCTGTCAGATCTTCTTTGCACCAACAACACCACGCCGTCGTCTTTGCCGTTGGAGCAATCTTCCTCAACCTCTCCTTCCTCCTTGCTGGATCAAGACGGAGGAGACGTCGTCCGTGCACTGCACGTGTGTTGAACGCGAAGGTGCTGTCAGATTCAAAGACTTGGTCATCGGTGATCCGAATCACGCCGAGTACGACTCCCTCATCACCATCCCCTTGAACGCTTCCTTTTCGATCTACAAGTGGTATGTGGATGCAAACTCTCTCCCTTGACTCGTTGCTTAGATCAACTCATAGATGGATCTTGGTGAAACCGTAGGAAATTTTTTAATTTTCTGCAACGTTCCCCAACAATGTTCACCATTGAAACTACTCCGTCTCACGTGATGATCGGACATGGTTTAGTTGATTTGGATCACGTGATCACTTAGAGGATTAGAGGGGTGTCTATCTAAGTGGGAGTTCTTAAGTAATATGATTAATTGAACTTAAATTTATCATGAACTTAGTCCTGGTAGTATTAGCATATCTACGTTGTAGATCAATAGCTCGCATTTTGCTCCCTTGTTTTATTTTGATATGTTCCTAGAGAAAACTAAGTTGAAAGATGTTAGTAGCAATGATGCGGACTTGGTCCGTGATCTGAGGATTAACCTCATTGTTGCACAGAAGTATTATGTCCTTGATGCACCGCTAGGTGACAGAACTATTGCGGGGAGCGAGATGTATGCACGTTATGAACGTTTGACAAAAGCTTTATATGATGACTACTTTATAGTTTAGTGCACCATGCTTTACGGCTTAGAACCGGGACTTACAAAAATGTTTTGAACGCCACAGAGCATATAAGATGTTCTAAGAGTTGAAATTGGTATTTCATACTCATGCTTGTGTCGAGAGGTATGAGACCTCTGACAGTACTTTGTGTCGGAGTAATGGGCCACGGGTAGGCTAACCCGAAGCCCATAACCTTTCAAGACATCGGGGCTGACTGCGCCCCTCAAGACGCCAAGATGAAGGGCCGTCTTCTGCAAGCCGGCTGGAGGAACAACCGGCTGCGCATAAACGACCGAGTCCTAGAGGCGAGGTCAAGACAAGCCGACTCCTAACTGGCAGCTTCTAGGGAAGCCGGCCCCGAGGAGTCGGCCCACGACAACAACAAAGCCCATGACCTCATCAGCGGGGACAGGACGGGGAATGGCTACAATGTAGCCCATCCCCTCCCCTTTCCGGGGGCCGGCGTGCCCATAGTGCGCAGTACCGGCGGAGATCTCCGCCCGGCGCGACACTGTTGCCATGCCATCCCTGACATCATCACGAAAGCGGTGAGTCCTTCCCCACGACCAATTGCCCAGACAAAGACAAGGACGATGGCCCACAACAATGAGAGTCGAAGACGGGCGAGATCCCTACCGTCGGACCCGAGGGAGGTCGGCCCCTAGAGTCGGCCCGCCTTCTTCGGGCCCCACGCCATTAATCGACGAGGCGGGAGTGGCTACGGTAATCACCCGCCAAAGCGGCGGAGTCAGCCATTACCCTGACCAAGCCAGCGTCATCGAGAGATACGGCAATGCTTATCACCGCCGACAAGACCAAGACGAGCGTGGTATGGCCTGTCGGCCCCGTACCCAACCAGTCGGCGAGGCCCACTGGGCGGCGGGCCCGAGCAGTCGGCGGAGAAGCCGGCGGTCGAAGAGACTGACGGCCAGGCCCTACGCCCGGCCGGATTACCATTGTACCCCTAGGGGGTAGGCCTATATGAACCCCCCAGGGCACCCATGCAAAGGGTTCCGAACCTGTTAGAACTAGACTCATACATAGAGAGAGGAGAGAGCTAGCCTTGCTTTCTTCCACCTCTAGCATACAGCTCAAGGAGCACCATTGTATCACTAGTGCCTTAGTGATCATGCGGAGACCCCGCAGAGCAGGACTAGGGGTGTTATCTCCACGAAGAGCCCCAAACACAGGTAAGGATTCGCCGATATGCGTGTCTCGCCTCATCCCGCTTCCGGTGCACCGATGTTCTACTCGCTCCCACCATGATAAGCCATCCTTTGGCATATGTCACACCAACCCCGACATTTGGCGCCCACCGTGGGGCGAGGTGCACCGTCGTCAGGAGACCTGCTCTGGGCCAGGAACCCTTTTCCTCCCCGGCAGCGCAGCCAGCCTTCCACGCCCGAGACGGAGTTTGCGTGATCTGGCGCATGCCGTGGAAGTCGCCTGCGCGCCAAGCTGCCTCGCTGATCTCATTGGCAAGGTCCGCCTCTCCAGCGAGCCCACGTCCGACGCGGGCACAGATGGCCCTGAGAGCCTTCTCGCGGGCCTCCTCGATCAACTCCACGTCACCAGCGAGCCAGCTGTGGACCTGGAGTCTGTAGGCTCCACCGACCCGATGTTGGTTGACTCTGACACCACGTCGCTCGACGCGTTCCCCGCGAACGTGGTGGTCTACGATGAGCCGCTCCCTCGCGCGGAGAGCGGCGGAAGCACCGTCACGGAGGTGCTAGTCATCAGTCACGGCGAGCACTCCGGCGGAAGGTGCTCGCAACCCTATCGATGCGGCGTTGGAAGACTTGGTGGCGCAAAGCCCAGAAGACATCGACGCTGATACGCTGGAGGCACGCCGCATCCAGCTCGTCGAAGGCGCCAAGAAGCTGGCTAGCATGAGACGCCTGTCGGAAGCCTACCAGCGCGAGATGGACCGCGCTGCGGGCGGCACGCCGGCTCCGGCTGGGCCCAGCCGCCTTGGCACGGTCCAGCAGCGCGGCGTGGCCATCGCCAACCTGTTCGGGGCAGATCGCCCCGTCTACGCCACGCCTGCGGAAAACATCCGAGCTGCCCAGGCAACAACTGCAGAGCTGGACAAGTTCGAGGGCGAAGAACGTCGCCAGATGGCTGCCGCACTGAGGCGCCACACCGACAAGACGATGATCTGCCTCCCCGCCGAGATCAAGGCGCGACATCTCGGACGCCGACTGGTGGGGTCTGCGGAAGAAGAGACAAGGGGCCGGCTGCCGGCCGCAGTCGGACTCGGGTCGCCATAGAGCGCGACCAAGACGGCCGCCCAAGAGCAGTGGAACGGCGGGACGACTGTCCGCCTCCTCCCCCTCGCAGGGAAAGGCGCGTTTCCCCGCCGCCTGTCGATCACCCGTCACTCGACGACCGCCTTGGCCGCCGAGAAGGAATAGGAGAAAACGATGCCCGCCACCGGATCGACCGTCTCCATCGGTCCCTGGCGCTAGAAGAAGAAGATGAGTTGGGTCCGCCGTGTTTCGGCCCCCGTATTCAAGACGAGCCCTTCCCCAAAGGGTTCACGCTCCCAAGAGACACACCCAAATACACCGGCTCCGTGAAGCCGGAGGACTGGCCGGTCGACTACTCCGATCGTCGCCGCAAGATAGCAAGCGACAACAAAGCGCGTTCTTTGTGAAATACGTTACGCTCATGCTCCAAGGCACAACCGGACATGGCTGAACGATGCGAAGCCGAAGCATCAACAGATGGGTCGACTTCACCGACGCCTTCGTCCGCAACTTCACCGACACGTACAAGCGGCCACCCAAGCCCCGCCAGCTCTCCTTGTGCGTACAAGGCCCCAACGAGTCGACTCGCGACTACCTCACACGTTGGGCCGAGCTCCGCAACTCTTGCGAAGGCGCGCACGAGGTGCAGGCCATCGAGTACTTCACCACCGGATGCCGAGAGGGCACTCTCCTTAAGCACAAGCTTCTCTGCGACGAGCCGGAGAACCTAGACGAGCTGCTGATCATAGCAGACAAATACGCCACGGCCGACTCCTCCATGAAGGCCGAAATCCAAGTAAATGCGTCTGGCAAAATGGCCCCTGAAGCTCCCCGAACCCCGGCTGGTGACACCAGTCGGCGTCAACAGCAGAACGACCACAAGCGCAAGGCCACACAACCGGCTTCCACCAGCCGGCAGGTGGCGACAGTCGAAAACAAGCAGCCGGAAGGGCAGCCTCCGCCCAAACGCCAGAAGGGCGGCAAGCCCAACTGGCTGCCGGCTTTCTCATATGAGCAGACTCTAGATGCACCCTGCAAATTCCATAGCGGTGCGAAGCCGTCCAACCACACCACTTGGAAGTGCCATTGGCTCACCATGATCGCCAAGGGAGACAGCTTCATGCCCCCCGCTTTCTTTGGGCCGCCTCCTCCCGCCAGCCAGTGGCGGTCGGACGATTGGAGCCATACAATATGAGTATCGAAGAGCACGGAGCTTATGTCGTGTTCACCAGCGTGGCCGATGATTGACGCAGCAGACGGCTGGCAACAAGAATAAGAAGTGAATGCGGTAGC
Organism: Aegilops bicornis; assembly: GCA_021605145.1. Taxonomy (NCBI): domain Eukaryota; kingdom Viridiplantae; phylum Streptophyta; class Magnoliopsida; order Poales; family Poaceae; genus Aegilops; species Aegilops bicornis. The sequence goes on from CM038673.1 coordinate 742,791,734, forward strand.
ATCGAGACCCCAGAGTTCATGCATTGGTCCGAGAAGCCCATCACCGGAGCAGAGCCGACCACCCAGAGGTGATGCCCAATCTCGCCTCCTATGCCTGGTTTTGATGCCACCTTTGCACAGATAGGCGAGCAACTTTCGTTTCTCCCGAAGTTTTGATAGATGGCGGCAAGAGCATCAACATCTGCATAAGGACACCATGGAGAAGTTAGGAATCGAGTAAAGGCAGCTTTCACCGGCCGGATTTGTATTCCAACATAGTTCCTGGCCTTTTCTGTTTGCCAATCGGCAAGATCTACATAGACGTCCTCTTTAGGGACAAAGATCACTTCCGCTGGGAGCCAGTCTGGTTTGAAGTAGTGGACCTTGAGAGCCCATACCATGCGCTACTTGGCCGGCCTGCTCTGGCCAAGTTCATGGCGGTCCCCCACTATGCCTACCTCAAAATGAAGATGCCGAGTTCCAAGGGGATTCTGACCATAGCCGGCGACTACAAGAAGTCGTCCGCTTTCTGTGACGAGAGCGATCGGTTGGCCGAGTCCCTCATGATCGCGGTGAGAAGCGGCTCCTTGACCGGGTCGATGGCGATGGCGAGGCGAGCGGTGGAGACGTCGCCTGATCCCAAGGAGTCTGAAGCTGAGGGCTCGTTCAAGACGGCCAAAGAGACGAAGAAGATACCCTTGGACCCGGAGCACCTGGAGAGGCATGCTGTCATAGGTGCAAACCTCGACAGCAAATAGGAAGGCGAGCTCGTCGATTTCCTCCGTGAGAATCGGGACATCTTTGCATGGTCCCTGAGGGAGTTCCGGACTAGGGGGTGTCCAGATAGCCGAACTATCATCATCGGCCGGACTCCAAGACTATGAAGATACAAGATTGAAGACTTCGTCCCGTGTCCGGATGGGACTTTCCTTGGCGTGGAAGGCAAGCTTGGCGATATGGATATGTAGATCTCCTACCATTGTAACCGACTCTATGTAACCCTAGCCCTCTCCGGTGTCTATATAAACCGGATGGCTTTAGTCCATAGGACGAACAACAATCATACCATAGGCTAGCTTCTAGGGTTTAGCCTCTTTGATCTCGTGGTAGATCCACTCTTGTAACACACATCATCAATATTAATCAAGCATGACGTAGGGTTTTACCTCCATCAAGAGGGCGAACACAGGTAAAACATCGTGTCCCTTGTCTCCTGTTACCATCCGCCTAGACGCATACGATTCGGGACCCCCTACCCGAGATCCGCCGGTTTTGACACCGACATTGGTGCTTTCATTGAGAGCTCCTGCAGATCGTCACCGATAGGCTCGATGGCTTCTTCGACCATCATCAACGACGCAGTCCAGGTGAGACTTTTCTCCCGGACAGATCTTCGTGATTCGGGCGGCTTCGCAGATCAAGGGCCGATTCGCTTGACCATCTGGAAGCAGATCGAAAGCTTACGCCTGGCCGTCAGTCGATTTGGAAGTTTGAACTTCACGGCCGACATCCGCGGGACTTGATCCTCGATGGAGTCGAGCCACAATGAAAGCATGCCGCACTCTCACGGGCGAGCATGATTTAGCTCTGCAACGGACGGTACCACGGAGGCCGCTTCGAACCCGCTCCGATCTTCAATTCGAGCCGGCCACGCAGATCGGGACGGATGGCTAGACATCGCCTGGGCTGCAACCTCTGGCGATAGAGAACACCGATCTTGTCCCTCATAAAGCTCGCGACTCGAGGTACGGACTCCTTGCGGACTTGAACCTCCCGCCCCTCCGTCGAATCCGATTACGCGCGGTCATGGAGTTCACTGCGGCGGACATCTTTCAACTCTCACCTTTTGGCGACATCTTGAGTTCGCTAAAATACCTCTCGTTATCGAGATCCTCGGCGGATCATGCGGTCAAGACGGTTGGGATGCGGACGACGAAGAAAATTCAAAGCCACCCACCACCCACTTTGTAGTCATTGCCGACGATCTAACCGACATGCTAGACTACGACTCAAGACATCGACGGCATGGACAGCGATGCCGGAGACGAACAAGAACCAGGCGCCTACCGCAAGACCGGAAAGACACCTCATCATATGACATATACATGGTGGATATCCCAAAGGATGGGAATGGCGAAGAACAGAGGAGGATGACCCTCCAAGAAACAGCCCAAGCGCGCCAACAAGGCCGCGTTTCTAAATCCCGCCACAAAGAAGAATGAAGATTCCGCACCGGAGATAACAATACACCGGACGGTGCCGAAGATAATCCACTCCAGCAAGATCCGGTAGCGGGGAGGATGGAGACGCTTGACCCTCACGAGAGCGGCGGAAGAAGAGGTAGAGGATTATATGCCTCCCTCCCGAGACGAACCAAGCCTCGACGACGATGAATCTGCCGTGCTCGAGGATCCCGTCGAACAAGAGCGCTTTTAGACGCAGAGCTTATAGCCACGGCGAACAGCCTCAAGAAAAAGCAGCAACAGCTTAGAGCTGATTAGGATCTGCTAGCCGATATATGGACTGAAGTCCTCGCGGCCGAAGAGCATGAGCTCGAACGCCCCTCCAAAAGCTACCCTAAACGCAAGCTGCTCCCCCGATTAGAGGACGAGGCTTACGAACCCGCATCACCAGGAGACACATTTACCGACCGACCAGCCCATGGTCGCGACAGAGAGGCCTCTAGGCCCTTCACTAGAACCGCACCCGCATCGCTCAAAAAGCACACGGCCACGGGGAACGCCCGACCTGCGAGATATATTGGAGGACAAGGAAAGACAATCAAGATCGATCTATGGATCGGCGTGGGCATGCAGTGCGTGGCGACGTGATTAATGCCGCACCGGGACACAAGAAGTCCGGACGGGCTGAACAAAAGCAGCATAAAGCTCTTTTGAGCTCCGTCGTGATATCGCCCGATGCAGAGGCGCCATGACACCCACTATGCTTCACGTATCAAGTAATGGATCATCAAATCCCTCAAGGGTTTAAACCCGTCAATATTGAATCCTATGATGGCCAAAGCAGACCCAGCGGTTTGGATCGAAGACTATCTCCTTCACATCCACATGGCCCGCGGTGACGATCTTCACGCCATCAAATACCTCCCCTCAAGCTTAAAGGACCAGCCCGGCATTGGCTCAACAGCTTGCCGCCAGAGTCAATTGGGAGCTGCGAGGACACTGGAAGCCGCATTCCTCGATAACTTCCGGGGCACTTATGTGCGACCACCAGACGCCGATGACCTAAGCCACATAATTCAGCACCAGACGAATCGGCCGGACAATTCGACACGGTTCTTAACCAAGAAAAACCAAATTGTCGATTGTCCGGATGCGGAGGTCCTCGCTGACCTTCAAGCATAACATCCGCGACGCAGTGGCTCGCCCGCACCTAGGGCGTGAAAAGCCGAAATCCATGGCAGCCCTCACATCACTCATGACCCGCTTCGCGCTGGTGAGGACAGTAGCAATAGCACGCAGCAACAACCTCAAAGAAAATTCTGGCAGTCCGGACTTCAAGGACCCGAAATGGCAGGCCGCGTCGTAATAAAACAAACGCCGCATTAACGGCGATAATATTGAGGATACGATAATCAATGCCGGATTCAGAGGCTCTAAACCCGGTCAGCGGAAAAATCCATTCAAAAGAACTACTCCGGGTCCGTCCAATTTGGACCGAATACTCGACGGCTTGTGCCAGATACACGGCACCCCCGATAAGCCTGCTAACCACACCAATAGGGACTGTTGGGTATTCAAGCAGGCATGCAAGTTAATTGCCGAAAACAATGACAAGGGGCTGCATAGCGATGACGAGGACGAGACCCAACCGCCGAACAATAGAGGATAGAAGGGTTTCCCCACAGTGCGGACGGTGAACATGATATACGCAACGCACATACCCAAAAGGGAGCGAAGCGTGCACTCGTGGATGTCTACGCTGATGGATCCGGTTGCCCTGGTTCAATCCATGGTCCTCTGCCCGATCACTTTTGACCAAGGGACCACCCCATCAAAGATCCGCCACGGCGGATTCGGCCGTGACCGGTCTTAGACCCAATCGTCGATGGATTTCACCTAACCAGAGTCACGATGGGCGGCGGCAAAGAAACAACTCGCTTTACCAGGATACGATTGCACAAAATGGGCATAGACCCTCAAGGATTAAACGTACCAAAAGCGACCCTTTAAAGGCGTCATACCAGGTGTAGAAGCCAATTATGCAGGCTCAATTACACCGGAAGTGGTCTTCGGATCCCGGATAACTTCCGGCGAGGAGTTAATCTTCGACATAGTCCTGCTCCGCAGCGGCTATCATGCCTTGCTCGGACATATCGCGTTTGCAAAGTTCAACGCGGTGCCGCACTACGCATACCTCAAGCTCAAGATGCCAGGGCCCTCGAGGAGTCATCACGGTCAACGGAAACACCGAACGTTCTTCCGCATCGGAGGAACATATAGCGCTCTCGCGCGAAGCGCAATGCGATCTCTTAAGGCAATTCTCGAGTCCGTAGTTAAGCGGCCGGGACACAGCTAAGCGCCGCCGGAGTAACTTACAACAAGACCACACTGCACGCCCGAAAGCATCGCCAGAGCAGTGCGGCCCCAACCCCAACTCCGCGAAACGTCAGCGGGTCCTTGGCGTACACCATTACGCTCACGAAGATACCATGGGCATGGGGAGAGGGGCACGACCATGATAAACCCAGTGCGGCTCAACCACACCAGGGGCTCTCAAGTGTGTCGTTTCTATTTCTTTTCTTTTTACCTTTTACTTTTTACCCACAGGACTCCGCTTTGTCGAGAGGCTCTGTCTCAAAGTTCAGACCATTAGCCAACTCACGATGCAACAGCGAGGGGAAGGATAAAGGCTACAACGAATATCTGTGTGGTCTCCATTACGAGCATTTTTATACACCAATCTGCAGCCTACCTCTCGGAGGGGGACATGTTTAATGATCCCATACCTTGCTTATCTTACTATTTGTATCGTTCTACATTCGTAGCAAAGACTTATTGAATAAAACAATGCAGCACCTTTTTGCTTATAATTGCATTTCTTTTTCATACATATGTTCATTCACGGCATGTTGCATCCAGACACTTTGGTACGGCTAATATACACCAGGGGCTTATGTTTCCCGCATTATGGTATGATGAGTCCGAACACTTTCACAAGTGCGGCACCCCGAACTTATAGCACTATATGCATCGGCTCGAATCATGTCTTGGGTCAATAGTTGGGTTTGCCTGCCCCATGTTTTGGTACCTTACGTTCCGTTATATCGGCTAAGGTAGCACTGGGAGAACCATCGCGATTCCGCCCGGCTTGAGCTGGGTTAACGCCTCGATGGAGAAAGCTAAAAGCGGACTGTCATGATGAGGCGAGAGCCGATCGCTGTTCGAGAGGTTTTTGCAGTCCTTAAAGACTTATGCCGCTTAGAGCGAGGAGCCGGATCTCGTCTGCCAAGGCGTGGATAGCGCCCCAAATTCGACCTTCCGAAGACTAGGGGCTTCACGAAATTTAAAATTATAGAATTCTATGGCTAAGTGAGAGTGTTCAAGCATTATAAGTCCGGTTGCCTTGTTCGCTGTGTTGAGCGCCTCCCTAGATGGACCCAAAAATAGGAACAAGAGCGCCAAGTTTATCGAACACCCCAAAGACTTTCGTGGCATGGGGGCTGAAGCCGACGACTTGCCATCTCTCGATTTGATAAACAACCGCACATAAGGTAATATTTTAAATTAACAAGCGTTGCTTAGCATATGAACTAAGTTTTTAGCGCACAGGATAACAAAATGCGAGTCTACTCAAATATTACATCTTTGGAGCACTCACCCGCAATAGTGCGGGCGCCTTCAAAGACACTCTTATAATACATCTCGGGCGTGATGCTCCTTGCCCTCCGTGGCGGGTCCGTCACGAGCTTCGGGCATCCATCTTGCCCAGTGCACCTATCTTGTGAGGGCAAGGCCCCACGGGCACCCTCAATACAAGCGGAATGCTTGATGACTTCTACCCACGGGCACGCATCCATCAGCCGCCAAGACCAGCCGAAGAAGCTCCTGTGCATGGCCTCCTTAGGCCTGTACCGAACTATGAGGGCCCTTCATGGCCTGTTCGGCCGCCTTGTGGAGCTCGACCAGCTTTGCTTCACTTGGTCGCTAAAGCACTGGGATGTCCGCCTCAAGATATCCGAGACCAGAAGACCTTCTCCGCCGAGCTCCCTCCTCGGCCCGTAGAGAATGCGGCAAAGATCGGACACGCTGCGAGGAAGATCTGCGAACGCCTCGGAGAGCTCCGAATTCGGGTAAGCAACAGTAATTAACACTCACATGTTTACTTTGCATGAAAAATGCCTTACCCGCTGCTATTTTCTTCACCGCCTCAACCTTCTGGAGGGCCTTGTAGGCTTCGGCCTTAGCGGCTTTGGCACTCTCAAGAGCCGTTGCAAGCTCAGACTCTCGAGTCTTCGAGTCACGCTCCAAGCTCTCATGTTTTTTAACGAGATCCTGGAGCTCTTGCTGTACCTCCGCCACCACGCCTCCTCGCTTCTCTCGCTGCAGTGCGCTCATGCCAAGCATTACGTTCGGCCGCTGCCACCGCCTCCTTCAGGTCGCCACCTCGTTAGTGGCCCCGCAATACCCACGTTATCCTTGTCATTTTCTTGCAACCAAATCCTTTTCTCAGAAGGTACAATTTTCATAAGGTATTACTCACCTTCTTTTTCCTCGAGCTGCTTCTTGGCATGGCCGAGCTCGTTCTCGGACCGCTCGAGGTTTTCCTTCAAAGTATTGACCTCTGCAGTCAGTGCGGTGGAGGTCAGCAGCACATCCTGCAATCCCATATTGACATATTTTTTATGACTCCTGCGTTTATCTTTCTAAAGATCCCCAGTCCGGCTTTTCTTTCCGAACAATCAACCGAGCATCGAGGGCTACTGTCTATGCGGTACCATTTTACATATATTGAAATTCTTACCTCAAAGCTCGTTAGAAGGCTGCTGCGAAAGCTTTGGGTCACCGCTCTTGGCGAAGCCGAACCTTTCCGAATCACCGCACTCATAATAAAGGCGGTGTTCCTCTTTGATGGAGGCGCCGTTGAGCGCCTCCAGCAAATTATCCGCACCTCCGGTTGGGCGGAGGCAGCCGGGCGTCAGCGGTCTTGCCCTTCTTCACGAAGGGTCGCGTCGGACTCGGAGCCACCGTGGCCTCCGGGCCGAGTCCGATGCAAAGTCCGGGAGGGTGTCCCGTGACACCTCGGGGCCTTCTCCTCTGTTGGGTCCCTTCACGGGATGCCACCTCGGCGTCGTCTGCGGCACGGGGTGGAGGCAATCGGAAGGAATCCATATCCGACGCACTCCAAGGACCCGCCGACGAACGGGAAGATCATCCTTGGGCGGACTGCAGGGTTGTATGCGGCATTAGAAAGTCATTATGTGGCGAAAAGAAAAAACTTTGAAGTTATTCGGGAGGCCGGATACTTACGATCTCGCCAGGGGCTTGGCCGTTGGAGGCCAGTCCTCGTCGTCGTCCTTTGGCGTTGGCGGAGCAGTCCGGGGAAGAGTTTTTCCTTCTTGGACCCTTCGGCCTCCCTTGTTGGGGAGGCCTTCCTTTTTCCCCCTTCACCGGGAGAGGTTTTCTTCTTCTCCTCCTCGCCTTGGTGGGAGGAGTCGGCCTGGATTCATCATCCGATAGCTTTTCGAAAACGGGAACTCTTCCGAGTCCCCGTGGCCATCTTCTTGGCCTTCTTCTCCGGCACCACGTTGGTGCCGGAGCCAGCAGCCCGTTAGTAGGCGTCCGGCCGGGTCCTTCGGCAATGGGGCGGACAGATAGTCCGTTCGCCTTCGCCAACCATTCCCGTCAAAAAGTAAAGGGAGTTTAGATCCGCATAGAGCCAAACTATGGAAAACAAGTGGTGAAATCACTTACCTCGTCGACTAGACGCTGCGAGCGGAATCCGCGATCTTCGGTAGAGGATGCGGAGCTTGGCGCTTGAAGCACCTTCCAGACATCTTCGTGCATTAGTGTCGAAGAGCCCTTCGAGTGGTCTGGTGCTGCGCGGATCAAACTCCCACATGTTGAAGCCTCGTCGCTGCACGAGAGAATCCGGCGGATGAGCATGACTGGACTACGTTGACAAGCTTGAGCTTCTTGTCCACCAGCCTTACGGATACAGGCTTGGAGTCCGGTCAGCTCCTCCGAATCCCCCCAAATCCGGCCACTCTCTTTCCAGGAGGTGAGCCGTGTAGGGATGCCAAATCTGAATTCGGGGGCCGCTGCCCAATCAGGGTCACGCGGCTCGGTGATGTAGAACCACACCGATTGCCACCCCTTGATGGTTTCCACGAAAGTGCCCTCCACCACGTAACGTGGGACATCCTACCCACCACGGCGCCTCCGCACTCCGCTTTGGCTGCCCTTCACAACCTTCGGCTTGACATCAAGGTCTTGAGCCACAAGTCAAGTGGGGATGGATGCAGAGGAAGGTTTCGCATTACCCATTTATAAACGCCGAGATGTTGAGGATGAAATTGGGCCAGATCATGGAAATCTAGGCCGTAGTAGAACATGAGCCCGGACAAAGGGATGAAGTGGGAAGCCCAGTCCGCGGAGGAGGAAATGGGGAAGAAATACTACCCTCTCATGGGGCAGCTGGGGTTGGGGACGAGCTCTCCCTCGTCGAGCCGATCTTGGCGGTGTTCTTTGGACAAATATCCGGCGTCACAGCAGCTTCCGGATCTGCCCTCCATGACGGGAGGAGGCCATCCACTTGCCTCCCGCCTGGACATAGTTGGAGAAGGTTGAGGTAAGAAGTGCGGACTTGGGCGCTGGAGCTCGAGTTCATGGAGATGGATAAGCCAAGGAGGAAGAAGGCGCAGTAAAAGGGTTGGATCTTTATCCTTATATGGGCGGACAAAAACATGTGTCCCCGCCGGCTGGTAAAACTCGCTTATCCCCAAGCGTCACAATCAATGGCGCGGTTGGTTTACCCACGTCCGTATTGATGGGAATCCGGAATAAGGGGAACACGATCCGCCCGACAAGGCGTGCCAAGAAACCGCCTCGCTAGAGGCACGGAGGTGGAAACAATAAAAACGAAAGTAAAGGCTTGGTAATGGCATGGCGTCACGCCACTAAATACGCCGCCAGATTGAACTTGTGTAATATTATTCTCTCTACGAAGGTACGTGGAATTTATCTTTGCAGATCCGGACACTATCCTGGTGTTCACAATCTTCTATAAATTATTTGGAGGAAGAACCCGCCTTGCAATGCCGAAGACAATATGCGCGCCGGACTCGTCGTCATTGAAGCCTGGTTCGAGTGGCTCTTGAGGAGTTTCGGACTAGGGGTGTCCGGATAGCGAATCTATCATCATCGGCCGGACTCCAAGACTATGAAGATACAATATTGAAGACTTCGTCCGTGTCCCGGGATGGGACTTTCCTTGGCGTGGAAGGCAAGCTTGGCGATATGGATATGTAGATCTCCTACCATTGTAACCGACTGTGTAACCCTAGCCCTCTCCGGTGTCTATATAAACCGGATGGCTTTAGTCCATAGGACGAACAACAATCATACCATAGGCTAGCTTCTAGGGTTTAGCCTCTTTGATCTCGTGGTAGATCCACTCTTGTAACACACATCATCAATATTAATCAAGCAGGATGTAGGGTTTTACCTCCATCAAGAGGGCCCGAACCTGGGTAAAACATTGTGTCCCTTGTCTCCTGTTACCATCCGCCTAGACGCACAGTTCGGGACCCCCTACCCGAGATCCGCCGGTTTTGACACCGACAGTCCCCCAAAGACATGCCGGGTGTCCCGACGGATTTTGCCGAGCACAAGTTACATGTCCGGCCTGATGCCAAACCAGTCAGGCAGCCCTTGCGCCGCCTGTCAGAAGAGAAGAGAAGAGTCTTTGGAGAAGAAATAGCCCGGCTGCTGGCGGCCGGCTTCATCATGGAAGTGTTCTTTCCAGAGTGGCTGGCCAACCCAGTCCTCGTGCTGAAGAAAAACAAGTAGTGGCGCATGTGTATTGATTATACCAGCCTCAACAAAGCTTGCCCCAAAGACCCCTTTGCGTTGCCAAGAATCGACCAAGTGATAGACTCCACAGCCGGATGCGAGCTGTTGAGTTTTTTGGATGCATATTCGGGATATCACCAGATCAAGCTGAATCCGGCCGACAGACTGAAGACCGCCTTCATCACGCCATTTGGAGCCTTCTGCTACTTGACCATGACGTTTGGCTTGAGGAATGTCGGCGCCACGTTTCAACGTTGCATGCAGAAGTGCCTCCTCAAGCCACTTGGCAGAAACGCCCACGTTTACGTGGACGATGTGGTGGTGAAGACGGAGAAGCATGGAACGCTGCTGGAAGACCTCAAGGAGACCTTTGAGAACCTGCGCCGGTTTCAAATCAAGCTCAACCCAGAGAAGTGCGTCTTCGAGTACCACCGCCAGCTCCTTGGATTCCTGGTCTCAGAACGCGGCATAGAGTGCAACCCCTGAAGATCAAGGCCATCGAGAGGATGGAGATATCCACCCGACTGTTGGGTGTGCAGAAGTTCACTGGCTGCTTGGCATCCATCAGCCGATTCATCGATCAATTTGGGTGAGAAGGCTCTTCCCTTGTACCCGACTCATAAAGAAAACCACTTTTTTCGAGTGGAGCGACAAGGCGGACGAAGCTTTTCTCCAACTCAAGAATATCTTGACTTCTCCACCTGTCCCGGCGGCTCCGACTCTAAGGAGCCCATGCTCCTCTACATAGCCGCTTACCACCGAAAGTGGTCAAAGACAGTCATCGTGGTAGAGCGTAAGGAGGAAGGCAAGGCACTACCACCCGAGACCGGTATATTATTTGAGTGAAGTACCGTCGACCTCCAAGCAAAACTACCCCACTACCGAGAAGATGTGCTATGGCGTGCACTTTGCCGCCAAGAAGTCAAGCCGTACTTCCAAGAGCACCCAATCACCATGGTCTGCACAGCCCCACTGGCCGAGATCACTGGAAGCCGAGATGCTTCAGGCCGAGTGGCCAAATGGGCCATAGATTTGCCCCCCTACACCATCTACTACCAGCCTCGCACCACCATCAAGTCACAAGCGCTGGTCAACTTCCTCGTCGACTGGGCCGAGACCCAGTACCTGCCGCCAGCGCCCGACTCCACCCATTGGCGGATGCATTTTGATGGTTCCAAGATGCGCACCGGTTTGGGAGCCGGCATCGTCCTCACCTCTCCCAAAGGCGACAAGCTCAAATATGTGCTGCAAATCCATTTCGCCGCCTCCAACAACGTCGCTGAATACGAGGCACTCATTCACGGGCTCCGGCTTGCCAAAGAGCTCGGCATCCGCCGGATCCTGTGTTATGGTGACTCTGACTTGGTGGTCGGCAATGTCAGTGATCGGGACGCCAAAGATGCAAACATGGCGAGCTACCGCTTCCTCGTACAACAACTCAGTGGATATTTTGAGGGGTGCGAGTTTCTCCATGTGCCAAGGAATGACAACAAGCAAGCAGACGCCTTGGCAAGAATCGGCTCCACCCGTCAAGCAATACCGACCGGCATCGCCCTTCAACGCCTCCTCAAGCCGTCTGTCAAGCCATCGCCAGAATAAGATTCTATCTTCGTGCCGGCTCCTCCTGTGGCAGTCAGATCCGACTTGAGAACTCTAACGGCCGGCACGGGAATTTCGCAGGCGGGTTCGGGCGCGGGCATGCCGTGACTCGGCCCGGGGACTTCGTAACCCGCAGGGATCGCTGCCAGCCCGGGACTTCGAGCTTCGGCCGGGATCGCACCAATTGGCAGGAGACTTCATCGACCCAAAGAAGCGGCTGGCTCCAACCCGCCGCCTCGGCCCAACCGCCCTCGTCAAGTTGCGGTCACAGCGATTCGCGTAAGTCGTAGCACCTTCGTGGGCCCATCCCATCCTCAATTTCTTGGTGAACAAAGAGCTGCCGACTGATGACGTCTCGGCCCGGCAAGTGCAACGCCGGGCAGCAGCCTACACCATAGTCAACAGAGAGCTTGTGAGACGCAGTGTAATTGGTGTCTACCAGCGCTGCGTGGAGCCGGAGCAAGGCCAAGCAATTCTCAAGGATATCCATCAAGGCGAGTGTGGCCACCACGCGGCTTCAAGAGCACTTGTCGCCAAAGCCTTCCGCCATGTCTTCTTCTGGCCGACCGCTCTAGAAAACGCCAAAGGCTTGGTCCAAAAATGCAAAGGGTGCCAAAAGTTCCGCTCCAAGCCACATCAGCCGGCTTCTGCACTCAAGACTATTCCCATTGCCTATCCCTTTGCCGTCTGGGGCCTGGACATGGTGGGACCATTCAAAACAGCGTGAGGCGGGATGACTCATCTGCTTGTCGCGGTGGACAAGTTCACCAAGTGGATAGAAGCAAAACCAATCAAGAAGCTGAATGGTCCAACAACTATAACTTTCATCTCTGACATCACCATCCGGTATGGCATACCGCACAACATCATCACCGACAATGGCACGAACTTTGCCAAAGGCGCCTTGGCCCATTTCTGCGCGACACAGGACTTCCGACTGGACTTAGCATCTGTTGCCCATCCGCAGTCAAACAACCAGGTGGAGCGAGCAAACGGCCTCATCTTGTCCGGCATCAAGCCCCGACTGGTCGAGCCTCTGGAGCGTTCGGCCGGTTGCTGGCTCGATGAGTTGCCAGCCGTCCTCTGGAGCCCGCGCACAACTCCAAACAAGTCAACCGGCTTCACGCCTTTCTTCCTCGTCTATGGTGCCGAAGCCGTCATCCCAACGGATATAGAATTCGACTCCCCTCGAGTCACCATGTACACCGAAGAGGAGGCGGAAGAAGCACGACAAGACATCGTCGATCTGCTGGAAGAGGGCCGGCTGTTGGCACTCAGCCGGTCCATCATCTACCAGCAGAGCCTGCGCCAATACTATAATCGGAAGGTCAAGCCAAGATATTTCCAAGAGGGAGACCTTGTGCTCCAGCTGATCCAAATAACAGTGGTCGACGAAGCTCTCAGCGCCTTGGGAAGGCCCCTTCATCATCAGCAAAGTGTTGGGCAACGACTCCTACTACCTGATCGACGATCAGAAGCCTCGAGCATGCAAGAGGGACGACTCCGGCAAGGAGATGGAGTGGCCATGGAATGCAAATCTCCTCCGAAGATTTTACAGTTGATGCAGTATGTACCACTCTACCTTTTGTATTAACGTACGAAGACTCCGGGCCCCCCGAGAAGAGCTCGGGGACTGCCCTCTTTTATCTATATGATAAGAATTATGCCTATGAGTATGTCATTTTTTTCTTGCTGCCTGGCACCGGGTTCGACTAGTCGACCCGGGGACTTGCCGCCTTGAACTATGAAATGCTTCCTGCAGCCGGACAAGTAATGTGTGGCACTTAAGCCGTCTCCTGCCAGAAGCCGCAGCTTGCAGAGCGACTGTACGGTGGGCAGGAGTAAGGTAGAAAGGGTGCCCGCATGAAAAATGGCTAAGGACTCAAAGCATGTGCATAGTTTAAGCCGGCTTCCAGACTTTTGCGACCGACTGTCGAGCAGCCGTCCCACCGTTTTCTACTCAACTTGCTAAAAGACTCTAAGCGGCTAAGTACTTGCCTTCCCAAGGTAGCTAAGCACTTGACCCAACATCAGTCCGCAGAGCAGCTGTGTGGCTGGCAAGACGACAACCAAGGGAAGGCGGCAAAGGAAAAAGCCAAAGAGCAGTAAGCAAGAAAAAGACAGAACTCGAAAAAATATTTACATAACAAAGGCCCTTGGCCGATCTTCAACAAAGTTCAAGATACACCCCGTGGGTGGAATTGTGCAAAACTAACATGTTCATCGAGACTAATAGACAGGTGAAGTAAAAGATAAAATGGTGGCCTAGGAAGCGGCAGAAGGGTTCGGAGAATCGGAGGAGTCGGTGGTGCCAGTTGCCGAAGCGGCCGGCTGGTCGGTCTCTGCTTGGTCGCCTCCAGCGGAAGCTGGCTCAGTTAGGTCTTGACTCGTTCTTTGGAGGCCTTGGTCGAGCTGAGGTTGGCCGTCCGCTCCGACCTCTGGCGCCTCCTCTTCGCATCCCTCCTCCGCTTCACCTTCTTCCTCACCGCTGGAGTCGATCACCTCCGCCGAGTCCTCGCCGTCGACCGGGTTCAGCCCGAACCATTTCGGCGGCACCTCGTCGCCGTTTTCAACCCACTCCGGGACGAAGATGCTGGTGTCGGTGTACTCGGCGATTGACGCCGCGCGCTTGACGAGATCGTCTTCCACGACTGCCGACTCCTCCTGAGCCTCCAGCCGTAATGTGGCCAGCTGGGCCAGGATCAGCCCAGGGTACCACGCCTTGACGAACTCCAAGGCCCGGCGCGCTCCAGGCCAGGCCGAAGAGCCCTTCCAGGCCCCAAGACGGCCGACCGCTACCTCCAGCCAGTCGGCGATCCGGGAGGCAGCGGATGCAACATATCCGGCCCTGAGGCGGTGATCGCCCTAAGCGCCCGACACGGCTGAAGCAAAGACATCCGGTGGCCGGCGAAGATGGGCCTCGATGCTCGACATGTTCGCTAAGGGTTCGGGGCGTCGGCGGCGATCTTCATCTTGTCGCCCTCCGCCTTCAGCGGTCAACCGTTAGCGGTTGGCAGCATCCGAGTGGCGGGGAAGAAGTCTGCCAAGACGAGCGAAGAACAAAATTAAAGACCGAGGCCAGCTTGATCGATGGCCGGCAGCGCAAAGAAGAAAAATGAGGGAGGCTCACCATCGACTATATCCTCGATCTCATGGAAGCCGAAAGTCAGCATCGCCTCCTTGTCAGTCCAGGAGGAGCATTCACTCGCGAACTCAGCAAGGAGGCCGGTCTCCTTGTCCTCCGCCTCCTTCTGGGCCTTCTTGAGGAGCTCCTTCTGTTCTGCCAGTTGCGTGACCAGCCGGTCGCGCTCCTCTGACTTACTTGTTGCACTCCTCCTCCAGGGCGCGCACCACGGTGTTGGCTTCACCCAGCTGCCGCTGCAATGTGGCGTTGGCCTCTATGGAAGAAAGAAGAACACTAGGTGTTAGTCACCACCAAAGAATAACAGTCGCCAGGGAGATCTGGCCACCGCTCTGCGATCGGCCGTAATCTCGGGGACTACAGCTTCGCGGATCCGCCAATCGCCCCAGAAAAAGAAGAGGACTTACTCGGCTTTCCGACAAGTCGGCGATCCATTGAGCCAGCTCTGGGCGTTGGATTTGAAGGCGGTCACGCGGAGATTGTGTTAGTCTCGCGACAAAAATTTCAAACAAGTGTTAGTGCTTGGAACTCGCCGATTAGAGTTCCGAGCCGCCTGCTCAGCAGCCGGCCCGAAACTCGGGGACTACACCCAGTGGGTGCGCTGGCGCGCCCCCACCGAGAAGCACAAAGCGAAAACAAAAAGAAGAAGGAAGCGTGCCGGACGACCTCTCGCGCTGCCAGATGCGCCTTGTTGCAGTTCCTGATGGCCTCGCCCTCGGCTCGGATCTTGGCTTGGATGTCCAAAAGCGCCCGATTCAGCGGACCCGTCCCGCCTCCTCGCACCCACCCAGTGGGCGCGACGCTCGTCGCCTCGGTGTCCGGGATCGAGGAGCTCGCGGCGCCGGTCTCCAGAGGGCGCGGCGCCGAGGCCGCCTTAGCAAGACGGGGACGCGTTGGCGTGCCGGCCTCGAGAACCAGGCCCGCCACCACCTCGTCTTTAGTTGGCGGCACCGGCTGGTCCGCCGGCTGTCCGCCTTGCGCGCTCCCGGACGGCGGCGGTGGTGGCACGATCACGGCCGGCATGGCGGTGTCACCGCCGTCCTTCTCCATGACCGGGTTCTCACCGCCGGCTTCCCCAGTCTGCGCCGTGAACTCCAGAGGTGGCGGCGCGGAGTTCAGAGGAACGACAAAAACCGCCAATTGGCGGTGTGCGGCTTCTTCAGCCTGCCTCTTTGCCGTGTCGGCGGCCTGGGCCTCCGCCAGTTTCTTCATGGCGGCGGCCTCCGCCTTCTCCAGGCGGGCGGCTTCCTGCTCTTCGCGCGCTTCTCGCGCATTCCGCTCCCTCGCCTCCCGGAGGTCGGCGACCGGGTCGATCCGCCGAGTGGTGGCGGAAGTCTCTGCCGACCCCACGATGGAGGCGGCAGCCACCTTCTCAAGAGAGAGGGGAGCCCTGACCAAGGGAACCGAAGAAAAGGACTCAGACAAGATCAACGAAGAAAAAATGAAGACGCAAAGGAAGGTAGCACTCACGCAGAAACCAGCTTCGGCGTCTTCACCTCCCTGCGAAAGCGGTTGGCCTTTGTGGCCTCTTCGTCCCGCTTGGTCGCCGCGGCCGAGCCCTTGGGCTTCTTCATTCTTGAACATGCCAGTCTGACCTGCGTTTCTTCGCGCCGCCTTAGGCGTCCGGCGCAACAAAAAGAGCTCGCACCAGCTGGCCAGCTCCGGCTGGTGGTGGGCGACTTCCCAACGTCGTCGTCGAGCCGATCCTCGAGGCTGGCTCACGAGCCTCGAGCCGCTTTGCCTTGCCTCCTCCTCCCTCGGCGTCGTCCTCCAAGGCCGCCGCCCCCAAGTCGGGGTCGTCAACGTCGCTTTTCACCCGGTCGGGGAGGAATTGAGCGGCCCAGCGGTCATTCTTTGGGCGGAGGAGGGGGCTCTGTTCAAAAGACGATGGTCAGCCTGGACAAGACGGACTCGGCGAAAAAGAGTCAGAGGAAAAAGAAGAAGAGACAACTCACCATGGGCGGAGGGTTGGCGCGTGAATACGACTCCTTGCCGAACCACCACTCTTCCGAGAGCTCACAGTTGGCAAGGTAGTTCACCATGTAGGCTACCTCAGCGTGAGGCATCTCCTTGGTGCACAGCCGACTCGGGTCCCGATGTTTGCTCATCTGGTAGATCATGTGAGGGCGGCCCTGGAGCGAGAGCACTCGGCGCGCCATGAAGGCGGCCAGCAAATCAGGCCCGGTCAGGCCCTCCGAATGCGTCAGCACTCGGCAGCAGCGATAAGCGGCCCGGCTCAATGACGTGACAGTCTGGCCTGCACGAGCAGTTGGGCCGCCTTCCAGCTGGTGGGCCCGGCTGCGTAAGCCAGAAGCAGAGTTGACCCGATCGCCCTCGCGAAGACGCTCTTCACGTGAAAGTATGACCGCTGCCACATCTTCACCGATTTTATCGGCGTGATTGGGAAATGGATTGTCGGTCCCGACCTCCGCACCGCGATGGGCCAGCGCCCGACTTGGGCTGGCACACTGCGGCGTGGGTGCGAAGTTTGGTGTAGAAGAACTCCCCGAGCTCGATGGTGGGGAGGACGCCGAGGAAGCCTTCGCACAAAATGCTAACGGACAGCAGCACCACCGTGTTGGGGGTGTGGTGGTGCGGCTGGAGGCCGTAGAAGTCGAGGAAGGACCGGAAGAAGCCGCTCGCCAGCAAGCCAAGGCCGCACAAGCAGTGCGAGCGGAAGACGACCCCCTCGCCCTCCTCCGGCACCGGCGAGATTTCCCTCTCCGGCGCAAGGCGAACCCTCACAAAATCCTTGCTAGGCAGCCGCCGCGTCTTGCGGAGGAAATCAACATGGTCGTCATGAACCTCGGAGCCATCCCACGCTCCGAAACGCACCGCGGGGGGGCGTGACGGTGGAAGAAGAGCTCATCGGGGACGAAGCACCGCGGTGCTCAGCGTGGCATGGAGGCGCGTCGGCGAGAGGAAGAAGAAAGAGGAAGTAGTAAGGAGGAGGGGCGCGCGTGCTCCGTCACTCCCCCTCCTCTGCCTACTTATAGGCCTATGGGATGCGTGGCAGTGATGCGTGGGATTCTGCGCCCACTACCCCGCCCCATTTCTCGCTTCGAAGTTACTACGCGGTAACTCGCAGGAACCTCAACCGCCCACCTCGGCCGCGGTGGATCCGCTCGCGTCTTAGGCGTGGTAGTGGCGGGCCCCAGTAGGCGTGTCTGTCACGTGGCGTGGGTAGTAGACTAGCTTGACGCTCGTCGCCACGTGACAGGCCAGGCGGGCGGCCGAGAAGCAGCTGGCTAGCACGCCACTAGGATCCCGCCGAGGCGTTCGAATTTTTGGACAAGACAGATTGGTAGTCGATTCCTACTAGTCGGCTGGTGGAAGGCGGAAGAAACTCTATCTCAAACCTTTGGAAGATGGAAACTCTTGAGGCTCCTCGACCAATCACCCGCGGCACCTCACCAGACAGGGGACTCTTGTCGAGTAATGGGCCCGCAGGTAGGCTAACCCGAAGCCCATAACCTTTCAAGACATCGGGGCTGACTGCGCCCCTCAAGACACCAAGATGAAGGGCCATCTTTTGGAAGCCGGCTCCCATAAACGGCCGAGTCCTAGAGGTGAGGTCAAGACAAGCCGACTCCTAACTGGCGGCTTCTAGGGAAGCCGGCCCCGAGGAGTCGGCCCGCGACAACAACAAAGCCCATGCCCTCCCCTTTCCAGGGGCTGGCGTGGCCACAGTGCGCAGTACCGGTGGAGATCTCCGCCCGGCGCGGCACTGTTGCCATGCCATCCTTGACATCATCACGAGCAGGCGGAGTCCTGCTCCCACGGCGAACTGTCTGTACGGTCCAAGGACGATTGGCCGCACCAGTCAGCGAGAGTCCAGAAGACGGCGAGAGCCCTACCAGCCGGACCCGAGGGAGGTCGGCCCCTAGGAGTCGGCCCGCCCCTTCTTCGGGCCCCACGCGCCATTAATCTGACAAGGCAGGGAGTGGCTACAGTAATCGCCCGCCAGGCGGCAGAGCTGTAGCCATGACCCCCTGACCAACCCGCATCATCAGAGATACAACAACAGTGATCACCGTGACAAGACCCCGAGCGGAGTGCGGCCTGTCGGCCCCATACCCAACCGGTCCATGGGGCCCCACTGGCGGCAGCCCAATGATCGGTGGAGAAGCCGTGACCGAAGAGGCGGCACGGGCCCTACACCCGGCCGGATTACCATTGTACCCCTGGGGGGTAGGCCTATATAAACCCCCCAGGGCACCCATGCAAAGGGTTCCGAACCTGTTAGAACTAGACTCATACATAGAGAGAGAGGAGAGAGCTAGCCTTGCTTTCTTCCACCTCTAGCATACAGCTCAAGGAGCACCATTGTATCACTAGTGCCTTAGTGATCATGCGGAGACCCTTGAGAAGCGGGACTAGGGGTGTTATCTCCACGAAGAGCCCCAAACCTGGGTAAAGTTCGTCGGCATACGTGTCTACGCCTCATCCCGCTTCCAGGCACCGGCGACGTTCTACTCGCTCCCACCATGATAAGCCATCCTTTGGCATATGTCGCACCCAACCCCTGACACTTTGCCTACAAGATGGAGGAGAATTGCTCAGCTAGCGAGCATGTGCTCAGAATGTCTGAGTACTACAATCACTTGAATCAAGTGGGAGTTAATCTTCCATATAAGATAGTGATTGACAAAGTTCTCTAGTCACTATCACCAAGTTACTAGAACTTCATGATGAACTATAATATGCAAGGGATAATAGAAATGATTCCCAAGCTCTTTGTGATGCTGAAATCGACGAAGGTAGAAATCAAGAAAAACATCAAGTGTTGATGGTTGACAAGACCACTAGTTTCAAGAAAAGGGCAAAGGGCAGAAGGGGAACTTCAAGAAGAACGGCAAGCGAGTTCTTTGCTCAAGTGAAGAAGCCCAAGTCTGGACCTAAGCCTGAGACTGAGTGCTTCTACTCCAAAGGAACTGGTCACTTGAAGCAGAACTGCCCCAAGTATTTGGCGGATAAGAAGGATGGCAAAGTGAACAAAGGTATATTTGATATACATGTTATTGATGTGTACTTTACTAGTTTTTATAGCAACCCCTCGGATTTGATACTAGTTCGGTTGCTAAGATTAGTAACTCGAAATGGGAGTTGCAGAATAAGCAGAGACTAGTTAAGGGTGAAGTGATGATGTGTGTTGGAAGTGGTTCCAAGATTGATATGATCATCATCGCAGACTCCTATACTTTCGGGATTAGTATTGAACCTAAATAAGTGTTATTTGGTGTTTGCGTTGAGCATGAATATGATTTGATCATGTTTATTGCAATACAGTTATTCATTTAAGTTAGAGAACAATTGTTGTTACATTTTACATGAATAAAACCTTCTATGGTCATACACACCAACGAAAATGGTTTGTTGGATCTCGATCATAGTGATACACATATTCATAATATTGAAGCCAAAAGATGCAAAGTTAATAATGATAGTGCAACTCATTTGTGTACTTGCCGTCTAGGTCATATTGGTGTAAAGCGCATGAAGAAACTCCATGCTGATGGGTTTTTGGAATCACTTGATGCTTGCGAACCATGCCTCATGGGCAAGATGACTAAGACTCCGTTCTCCGGAACAATGGAGCGAGCAACTGACTTATTGGAAATAATACATACTGATGTATGCGATCCAGCGAGTGTTGAGGCTCGCGGCAGGTATCGTTATTTTCTCACCTTCACAGATGATTTAACCAGATATGGGTATATCTACTTGACGAAACATAAGTCTGAAACATTTGAAAAGTTCATATAATTTCAGAGTGAAGTGGAAAATCATCGTAACAAGAAAATAAAGTTTCTACGATCTGATCATAGAGGAGAATATTTGAGTTACGAGTTTGGTCCTCATTTGAAACAATGCGGAATAGTTTCGCAACTCATGCCACCTGGAACACCATAGCATAATGGTGTGCCTGAATGTCGTAATCGTACTTTACTAGATATGGTGCGATCTATGATGTCTCTTACCGATTTACCGTTATCATTTTGGGGAATTGCTTTAGAGACGACCGCATTCACGTTAAATAGGACACCATCAAAATCCGTTGAGACGACGCCTTATGAACTGTGGTTTAGCAAGAAACCAAAGTTGTCGTTTCTTAAAGTTTGGGGCTGTGATGCTTATGTGAAAAAGCTTCAACCTGATAAGCTCAAACCCAAATCGGAAAAATGTGTGTTCATTGGATACCCAAAGGAGACTGTTGGGTATATCTTCTAGCACAGATCCGAAGGCAAGACATTCGTTGCTAAGAATGGATCCTTTCTAGAGAAGGAGTTTCTCTTGAAAGAAGTGAGTGGGAGGAAAGTAGAACTTGATGAGGTAACTGTACCTGCTCCCTTCTTGGAAAGTAGTTCATCACAGAAATTTGTTCCTGTGACTCCTACACCAATTGGTGAGGAAGCTAATGATGAGGATCATGTAACTTCAGATCAAGTTATTACCGAACCTCGTAGGTCAACCAGAGTGAGATTCGCACCAGAGTGGTACGGTAATCCTGTTCTGGAGGTTATGTTACTAGACCATGACGAACCTACGAACTATGAAGAAGCGATGGTGAGCCCAGATTCCGCGAAATGGTTTGAGGCCATGAAATCTGAGATGGGATCCATGTATGAGAACAAAGTATGGACTTTGATTGACTTACCCAAATGATCGGTGAGCCATTGAGATTAAATGGATATTCAAGAGGAAGACGGACGCTGATAGTAGTGTTACTATCTACAAAGCTAGAATTGTCGCAAAAGGTTTTTGACAAGTTCAAGGTGTTGACTACGATGAGAGTTTGTCACTCGTATCTATGCTTAAGTCTGTCCGAATCATGTTAGCAATTGCCGCATTTTATGAAATCTGGCAAATGGATAAACAAAACTGCATTCCTTAATGGATTTATTAAAGAAGAGTTGTATATGATGCAACCAGAAGGTTTTGTCGATCCTAAAGGTGTTAACAAAATGTGCAAGCTCAATGATCCATCTATGGACTGGTGCAAGCATCTCGGAGTTGGAATATACGCTTTGATGAGTTGATCAAAGCATATAGTTTTATCTGGAACTTGCGGTGAAGCCTGTATTTACAAGAAAGTGAGTGGGAGCACTACAACATTTACGATAAGTATATGTGAGCGACATATTGTTGATCGGAAATAATGTAGAATTATTACGCAAAGCATAAAGGAGTGTTTGAAAGGAGTTTTTCAAAGAAAGACCTCGGTGAAGAAAGCTTACATATTGAGCATCAAGATCTATAGAGATAGATCAAAAGCGCTTGATAAGTTTTTCAATGAGTACATACCTTGACAAGATTTTGAAGTAGTTCAAAATGGAACAGTCAAAGAAAGAGTTCTTGCCTGTGTTACAAGGTGTGAAATTGAGTAAGACTCAAAGCCCGACCAAGGCAGAAGATAGAAAGAGAATGAAATTCATTCCCTATGCCTCAGCCATAGGTTCTATAAAGTATGCCATGCTATGTACCAAATCTATTGTATACCCTACACTGATTTTGGCAAGGGAGTACAATAGTGATCTAGGAGTAGATCACTGGACAGCGGTCAAAATTATCCTTAGTGGAATAAGGATATGTTTCTCGATTATGGAGGTGACAAAAGGTTCGTCGTAAAAGGGTTACGTCGATACAAGTTTTGGCACTGATCCAGATGACTCTAAGTCTTCATCTGGATACATATTGAAAGTGGGAGCAATTAGCTAAAGTAGCTCCGTGCAGAGCATTGTAGACATAGAAATTTGCAAAATACATATGGATCTGAATATGGCAGACCCGTTTACTAAACTTCTCTCACAAGCAAAACATGATCACACCTTAGTACTCTTTGGGTGTTAATCACATAGCAATGTCAACTAGATTATTGACTCTAGTAAACCCTTTGGGTGTTGGTCACATGACGATGTGAACTATGGGTGTTAATCACATGGTGATGTGAACTATTGATGTTAAATCACATGGCGATGTGATCTAGATTACTGACTCTAGTGCAAGTGGGAGACTGAAGGAAATATGCCCTTGAGGCAATAAGAAAGTTATTATTTATTTCCTTATTTCATGATAAATGTTTATTACTCATGCTAGAATTGTATTAACCGGAAACATGATACATGTGTGAATACATAGACAAACTGAGTGTCACTAGTATGCCTCTACTTGACTAGCTCGTTGATCAAAGATGGTTATGTTTCCTAGCCATATACATGAGTCATTTGATTAACGGGATCACATCATTAGGAGAATGATGTGATTGACTTGACCCATTCCGTTAGCTTAGCACTCGATCATTTAGTATGTTGCTATTGCTTTCTTCATGACTTATACATGTTCCTATGACTATGAGATTATGCAACTCCCGTTTATCGGAGGAACACTTTGTGTGCTACCAAATGTCACAACGTAACTTGGTGATTATAAAGGTGCTCTACATGTGTCTCCGAAGGTACATGTTGGGTTGGCGTATTTCGAGATTAGGATTTGTCACTCCGATTGTCGGAGAGGTATCTCTGGGCCCACTCGGTAATGCACATCACTTAAGCCTTGCAAGCATTGCAGCTAATGAGTTAGTTGCGGGATGATGTATTACGGAATGAGTAAAGAGACTTGCCGGTAACGAGATTGAACTAGGTATTAAGATACCGATGATCGAATCTCGGGCAAGTAACATACCGATGACAAAGGGAACAACGTATGTTGTTATGCGGTATGACCGAGATCTTCATAGAATATGTGGGAGCCAATATGAGCATCCAGGTTCCGCTATTGGTTATTGACCGGAGACGTGTCTCGGTCATGTCTACATATTTCTCGAACCCGTAGGGTCCCTTGCAACAAAAGTTACGATGACGGTTATATTACGAGTTTATGATTTTTGATGTACGAAGGTTGTTCAAAGTCCCGGATGTGATCACAGACATGACGAGGAGTCTCGAAATGGCCGAGACATGAATATTGATATATTGGAAGCCTATATATGGATATCGGAAGTGTTCCGGGTGAAATAGGGATTTTACCGGAGTATCGAGGGGTTACCGGAACCCCCCGGGGGCTTAATGGGCCATAGTGGGCCTTAGTGGAGAAGAGGAGAGGCGGCTAGGGCAGGGCCGCGCCCTCCCCTCTAGTCGAATAGGACAAGGAGAGGCGGCGCCCCCCTTCCTCTCTCCCTCCTCTTTCCCCCTTCTCCTAATCCAACAAGGAAGGGAGGGAGTCCTACTCCCGGTGGGAGTAGGACTCCTCCTGGCGCGCCTCCTCCTAGCCTGCCGCACCTCCCCCCCTTGCTCCTTTATATACGGGGGCAGGGGGCACCCTAGAGACAACAATTGATTTGATCTTTTAGCCGTGTGCGGTTGTCGGCGTTCTGGGAACGGGGGTCCGCAGACTTGCCTGCCTGCAGCCTGCGGCGTGGCTCAAAGGAGGCCCAGGACGGCCCATCTTCATCAACGCAAGCTCAAGACCCTCGCGAGGGGGCCAAGCCTCATGAGGCGGGGCGATGAGGAGCCTCCTCAGGCACGGCCTCGTCAGGTTGGCTCATGAGGAGGCAGAGAGTTCTAGGCAGGGTACCTCGCGAGGTGCCCATGACGCAAGCCATGACGACCAAGGGCGCCCGATCGAGGCGCCCGACCAGCATGGCGTCCTCCTTTCCTCTTTGGTGCAAAGGGAGCAAGCGCGAGCAGGGCATCAAGCAAAGGCATCCATTTCGGTGCAACAAGACCAAGACCAGCCCCAAGCGGCTGGAAGGGAGTCATCGTGGAGCCCAAGCGAGCGTCATCACGAGCCTTTGGCAGGCGAGGACCAACTTTAGTCAGGATAAGTGTACCCGCTGTTCCCCTTCAAAATGACCAATTGTTGGCGCCCTTCCTGCTCAATATTTGGGAAGAGGCCCAGGGCCTTTGCCTATAAATAGGAGTAGCCACACTCAGAGTAGAGGGGGAGAGACGATCGGCATCCAGAGAAAGACATAGACCCGATCCTCAAGCTAGAGCGACGGGACACCACCTAGCAGTTCATCACACCCACCAAGAACAGACCCTCGCGAGGCTGTTCTTCCCTGTACTATTCCTCATCAGCCCAAGAGGCAATCCACCACACCACAAACTAGAGTAGGGTATTACACCTAGCGGTGGCCCGAACTAGTATAAATCTTGTGTCTCTTGTGCTGTTACATTTAGTAGTTTAGGTCCCTGCGGTTCGGGCGAGGCAGTGGAGGGTTGGATCTCTACGCGCACCCAGTGTTCGAACCTCAAGGGTCTGCCGGAACCCGAAATCCGACATTTGGCGCGCCAGGTAGGGGTGCGCCGGAATCTGCCTTTCGTCGCCTCATTCTTCCCCGACCACCGCAACCATGTCTGACGCCCGTCGGGCCCGCGCCGAGCACCGAGCCGCCCTCGCCTCCCATGTCGCCCAGACAGCTCCCGTCGGCGGGCGCCCTCGTCGTTCCCCGTCACCTGCCGTCAACGCCGCCACCGGCCCGGCGGGGAACGAGCAGCAAGCATCGTCCCTGCGCTCCTCGGCGACCTCAGGGGAGGGGCCGTGCGGCTTCCTCGTCACCCGCCCCTTCGCGCCGGTTCCTCCGCTCGTCGCGGCCCTCCTGGGCAGCTCGCAGGCGCCGCCTTCCAGCCGCCATGTCAAGACATTCGTCCACCGGGTCGGTGCCGCCTCCACGCGGCAGGGGGCTCCCTCAGGCCGGACGGAGTCGTCGGCCGGGCTGACCTTCGACTCTCAAGACCACCCCACCAACTCGGCCGGCTCGGGTGCGCTCCCCATGCTCTGCACACCCACCATCTGCCAGGTTGCCGTCACCAGGACCCTCATCGACGGCGGCGCCGGCCTCAACGTACTCTCAGTCGAGGCCTTCAACCTCCTCTGCATACCCAGGGAGCGGCTGCAGCCCAGCCGGCCTTTTTCGGGCGTAGGAGGAGGGTCATCCAGCTCCTTGGGGAAAATCCGGCTTCCGGTGACCTTCGGCACCTACGACAACTTCCACACGGAACTGGTCGACTTCGACATCGCCCCCATCGGCCTCCCCTACAATGCCATCCTTGGCTACCCAGCATTGGCCAAATTCATGGCCGCAACCCACCCGGGGTACAACCTCATGAAGATGCATGGGAGCAGCGGCGTCCTCACCGTGCCCGGGGACACTGAAGGTCTTGCGGCGCTCGAGGCTCACCCTCAAGACGGCGGTCATTGCAGCCCGCCGATGCGGAAGCCCCCAAGCCCAAGGGGGCTGCACCGACCAAGAAGAAGCAGTTGTTCACTCAAGACAAGGCGGAGACCAAGCAGATACCTGTCGATGAGGACGGGTCCACAAACGCCACCTTCACCATAGGCGCCAACCTCGAGCCCGAACAGGAGGAAGCCCTTGTCAAGTTCTGCGTGCGAACAAGAAGGTGTTCGCACAGGAGCCCGATCAGGTGGCGGGGATTCCACGGGCGTGTCGAGCACCACCTCAACGTGTGCCCCAGCGTGCGTCGATGAAGCGAAGCGAAGGCAGCCCACCGAAAAGCAGGCCTTCATCGTCCAAGAGACCCGCAAGCTAGAAGCCGGGGTTATTCATGAGGTCCGATACCCAGATTGGCTGGCCAACCCGTGGTGGTGCCAAAGAAGGGAGGAAAGGAGCGCATGTGTCGACTTCACCAACCTCAACAAAGCATGCCCGAGGATCCGTTTCCGCTCCCTCGCATCGACCAGATCATCGATTTCACCGCCGAAAGTGTGACCTGTTATGCTTCTTGGGCGCCTTTTCGGGTATCACCAAATCAAGATGGCGGTGGAAGGCGTCGAAAA
This sequence comes from Aegilops bicornis, assembly GCA_021605145.1. Taxonomy (NCBI): domain Eukaryota; kingdom Viridiplantae; phylum Streptophyta; class Magnoliopsida; order Poales; family Poaceae; genus Aegilops; species Aegilops bicornis. The sequence goes on from CM038673.1 coordinate 742,818,287, forward strand.
GGCGGTCTTCCTAACCCGTGTGGAGTGTCTTGCTATACATGCATGCCATTCGGGTTCGCGCAAAGCGGGGGCAACCTTCCGGTGACTCATGCACATCACCTTGGGCCCACAACTCGGGAAGAATGTGGAGGCATACGTCGGCGACATCGTGGTGAAGTCTCGCGAGGCCAAGACCTTGATACAAGACACTGGAAGAAACCTTCATGAGCCTCAACGCAGTGAGCCTGCGACTCAACCCGGAGAAGTGTGTGTTTGGAGTTCCCTCGGGCAAGCTCACGGGTTTCCTCGTGTCCCACCGAGGCATCGAGGCCAACCCAGAAAAGGTCAAGGCAGTGGAAGACATGAGCCCACCAAAGACCCTCAGGGAAATGCAGAAGCTCACGGGGCGCGTAAAGGCGCTGGGCCGTTTCATCTCCCGTTGGGGGAGCAGGTGCTGCCTTTCTTCCAGCTGATGAAGAAAAAGGGGCCAATTGAGTGGACCGAAGAGTCCGACAAAGCGTTTCAAGACCTCAAGAGGTACCTGACCAGCCCTCCAGTGATGGTGGCCCCGCGCCCTCAGGAGCCCTTGGTACTCTACCTCTCCGCCACTCCCTACTCCGCTAAGCGCTGCTCCTGGTGGCGATTAGGGAGGCGTCGAGCCAAGACCACGGCAGCCACCCGAGCTAAGGCAAGACCGAATCGAAGGAACTAGCGAAGCCCGGCACCACAATGGAAGAAGATCAGCCGTCACAGCAGAGCGCACCAAGGGCGGGGGAGGCCTCCCATCCAAGTACCCAGCTTCCGGAGGCGCCGTCGCCTCGGGAGGCACCACAGCTTCTGGAAGACGCCGCCAACACCGACACCCCTAACCTCGTCGAGCACCCGGTGTACTTCGTCAGCACCGTGTTACGGGATGCGAGGGCACGGTACCCCATGCCGCAGAAGCTCCTCCTCGCGCTGTTGGTGGTTTCGCGCAAGCTGCAGCACTACTTCCAGGGTCATCCAATCAAGGTTGTCTCGGCATACCCCCTGAAGAGGGTGCTTAGGAGCCCCAACTCGGCCGGAAGGGTCGCCGAGTGGAACATTGAGCTGCAAGCATTCCAGCTCGAGTTCGACAACCAGAGTCATCAAGGGGCAGTTGACAGATTTCGTGGCCGAATGGACAGAAGCACCCGGCCTCAGGGCCGGCGAGGATCGGTCCCTCTCCCCAGGGAGCGAAGCGCCAGAAGATTGGGTCATGTACTTCGACGGAGCATTATCCAGACAGGGCGCTGGGGCTGGGGCAGTGCTCATATCCCCCGCTCAGGACAAGCTCTACTATGCCGTGCAGCTCTGTTTCTAGCATGGCGAGAAGGTCTCCAACAATATAGCAGAATACGGGGGGCTGATAGCGGGTCTGAAGGCTGCCGCTGCCCTGGGGGTGAAGCGCCTTACCAACAAGGGCGATTCGCAGCTCCTCATCAATTTCTCCAACAAGGTGTATGAGCCAAGAGGTGAACACATGGAGGCCTACCTTGCGGAGGTCCGCAGGATGGAGAAACCGTTCTGGGGATTGGAGCTGCATACGTGCTTGTGACACCAATCAAGAGGCCGACGACATCGCCAAACGAGCCTCCAGGAGGTTACCCCAGGAGCCGGGCGTCTTTGAGGAACTGCTCTTCAAGCCCTCAGCCCTACCGCCGTTATCAAGCACAGCACAGCCTTGGGAGGAGCTCCCTCAACCACCTGCCTCGGGAGCCCCAGCCTGTGGCCCGGCCTCAGGGGCACGCCTGCTTCTAACGATGGAACCTCAAGATGAGTGCTGGATCACGGAGCTTAAGAGTTACTTAACACGTGGGACTTTGCCGGAGAAGGAGGAGGAGGCAGAGCGTGTGGCGGGGCAAGCCACGACATACAACATCATGGATGGAGAGCTCTACCGGAAACGACCAAACGACGTATCCCTGCGCTGCATCACCAGGGAACAGGGGAAGGAATTTTTGGCAGATATACATGGCGGAGATTGTGGGCACCATTCATCGTCACGGACCCTTGTCGGCAAGGCGTTCCGCAGCGGTTTCTATTGGCCCACTGCGCTCAATGACGCTATCGAACTCGTGAAGACTTGCGAGGCTTGCCAATTCCATGCCAAGCAGATCCACCAGCCAGCAGGAGGTTTGCAAACCATCCCCCTCACTTGGCCATTCGCGGTCTGGGGGCTGGACATTCTGGGCCCTTTTCCTCGGGCAACAGGGGGCTATCGCTACCTCTACGTCGCCGTGGACAAATTCACCAAGTGGGCCGAAGTCGAGGCCGTCCGCGCCATCCCCGCTAGTTCTACGGTCAAGTTCATCAAGGGCGTCGCGAGCCGGTTCGGAGTGCCGAACCGCATCATCACCGACAATGGTTCGCAGTTCACCAGTAACCTTTTTAAGCATCTTGCACTAACCTTGGGGCCTTGAGATATGCTACGCTTGGTGGCGCACCCCCGCAGCAATGGACAGGCCGAGCGGGCCAATGCAGAGGTCCTGAGAGGCCTCAAGACTAGGACGCTCAAGAAGAAACTGGAAGCCTGCGGCAGAGGCTGGTATGACGAGCTTCCGTCCGTGTTGTGGTCCATCCGCACAACCGCAACCAAGCCAACTAGAGACCCCCTTCTTCCTGGTCTACGAAGACGAAGCGGTCCTCCCTCACGAGGTCAAGCGTCGATCCGCTGGTCTGGTGTTCGATGAAACGCTTCTGAGGGCGCCATGCGAGGGCGACCCTTGTCTTTGGGGAGGCGCGCCGTCGAAGCTTCTTATTGCAGTGGCAAGGTACCAGTGAGGCACTCGGCGATACCACCGCAGACATCCGCTCCAGAACTCTCGAGGTAGGGGACCTCGTGCTCGACAGGTCCTCTCGGGGAGGGACTGCATAAGCTCTCTCCCATGTGGGAGGGCCCATTCAAGGTTGTTCATGTTTCGGGGCTGGCTCCGTGCGCTTGGAGACTCAAGAGGGAGTACCTATCTGAGCAGCGTGGAACATCCGGCACCTCAGGAGGTTTACCCCTAAAGGCCCAGAGCCCGTGAAGAAGGCAAATGCTGTGAAGCTCATCTTTTAGAAAAGGCCCAGAGCTCGTGAAGAAGGCAAATGCACGTGAAGCTCATCTTTTGGAAAAGGCCCGAGCACGTGAAGAAGGCAAATGCCTGTGAAGCTCATCTTTTTGGAAAAGGCCGGAGCACGTGAAGAAGGCAAATGCACGTGAAGCTCATCTTTTGGAAAAGGCCCGGAGCACATGAAGAAGGCAAATGCCTGTGAAGTTCATCTTTTGGAAAAGGCCCGAGCACTGTGAAGAAGGCGAACGCTGTGAAGCCGACGCATCTGGAAAGGCCGGAGCTGTGAAGAGGGAAAAGCCGTGAAGCTTGCTTCCCGGAAGAAAGGCAGGAGGCTGTGAAGCTCGCCGCCCGTGACACTCTCACGTAATAATGAGTTGGGGCTGTACACGCCCGGAGTCTCGTGGAGTGCCGACCTCAGGCCACAGGGCTCCCTCCCACGATGGCAGCACTTAGCTACATGCTATTGAGAAGGCGTCGAAGACTAGACTAGGTGCTGGACGCGGCTTTTTCATTTTCTTTCTGCAGTTGACTAGTTATTCCCATTTGGAGTTTTTATCGAAACTATCGCCCCTTTTTGGTCCGTGGTTCTTCGATCTTTTTCACTCTCCTGCCTCAATTTCTCTTGCGCGGGGACTCATGAGGCGGAAGCTGTAACGCCCTCGATGCGGCTATATCTCCCACGTGTCGAAGCACGACTTAGAGGCATAACCGCATTGAAAGCAATGTCGCAAGTGAGGTAATCTTCACACAACCCATGTAATACATAAGGGAAAGAGATACATAGTTGGCTTACGATCGCCACTTCACACAATACATAAATAAACATCCATCATCCAGATTACACTCAAGGTCCGACTACGGAACCAAAATAAAAGAAGACTACCCCAAATGCTACAGATCCCGATCATCCCAAGCTGGGCTCCACTACTGATCATCGAGGAAAAGACACATAGTAACGACCACGTTCCTCGTCGAACTCCCACTTGAGCTCGGTTGCGTCGCACCTTGGCATCATCGGCACTGCAACTGTTTTGGTAGAATCTGTGAGTCACGGGGACTCGGCAATCTCACACCCGAGATCAAGACTATTTAAGCTTATAGGAAGGATGAGTTGTGAGGTGGAGCTGCGACAGCGACTAGCATATATGGTGGCTACATTCGCAAAAGAGAGCGAGAAGAGAAGCAAGGCACGGTCGTGAAGCTAGTAGCAATTAAGAGGTGATCCTGAAACTACTTACGTCAAACATAACTCCAACACCGTGTTCACTTCCCGAACTCCGCCGAGAAGAGACCATCACGGTTACACACGCGGTTGATGTATTTTAATTACGGTCAACTTCAGGTTTTCTACAACCGGACATTAACAAATTCCCATCTGCCTCATAACCGCGGGCACGGCTTTCGAAAGATAATACCCTGCAGGGGTGTCCCAACTTAGCCCATAATAAGCTCTCACGGTCAACGAAGGATATTCCTTCTACAGGGAAGACCCGATCAGCCTCGGAATCCCGGACTACAAGACATCTCGACAATGGTAAAACAAGACCAGCAAGACCACCCGACTGTGCCGACAAATCCCGGTAGGAGCTGCACATATCTCGTTCTCAGGGCACACCGGATAAGCTAAGCGTACAGGTACCAACGTAATCCAAGTTGCCAAGGAATGGTCCCGCACGGTGCTCTAGTTTGGACCAACACTCGGAGGAGCACTGGCCCGGGGGGGGGGGGGGGGGTAAATAAAGATGACCCACGGGCTCGCGAAAACCCGGGGGAAAAAGGCTTAGGTGGCAAATGGTAAAACCAAAGTTGGGCCTTGCGGGAGGAGTCTTATTCAAAGCGAACTGTCAAGGGGGTCCCATCAATCACCCAACCGTGTAAGGAGCATAAAATCAAGGAACATAACACCGGTATGGCGGAAACTAGGGTGGCAAGAGTGGAACAAGACACCAGGCATAAGGCCGAGCCTTCCACCCTTTACCAAGTATATAGATGCATTAATTAAATAAGAGATATTGTGATATCCCAAAATATCCATGTTCAACAAGGAACAAACTTCATCTTCACCGCAACTAGCAACGCTATAAGAGAAATTTGAGCAAAGCGGTAACATAGCCAATCAACGGTTTGCTAGGAAAGGATGGTTAGAGGTTTGACATGGCAATATGGGTGGCATGATAGCAAGTGGTAGGTAACGTAGCATAGGCATAGCAAAAGAGCGAGCATCTAGCAAGCAAAGATAGAAGTGATTTCGAGAGTATGGTCATCTTGCCTGCAATGTTCTCAGAGTTGTCGAAAGCTTGATCCTCGTAAGCGTTCTCAACAGGTTCCTCGTTCACGTACTCGTCTCCCGGCTCTACCCAAAGCAAGAACACAAGCAAATGACCAACAATCAATCACGGGCGATGCACAAACAACATGATGCAAAACATGGCATGATATGCGAGATGTGAGATGCAATGCATATCGTGCTCGGAAGGAAAATGATGAACAAGGCATCAACTTGGCAAACCAAGTATGCCGCTGGAAAAGGTGAGATGATTTCGGTTGAAATCGATATAAAGATCACCGGAATCGGATGCACGGTTTGCAAATGGTAAGCAAAACAAGAATGACACAAATCTGCCATTAACAGCATGATGCCACATAGCAAGCAACAAGAAATTAAGCTACTGGACCCAAACATACCAACAAAGCATATGCCAGTGATTTACTCAAGATGCTTGACAAAAGATGAACACTGATCTACGGCTAATTCACACGGTAACAGGTCCAAACAAGCATGGCAAAAGTGCAAAATATATCAGCTTCACAGACTTGGTGAAAATACTAACATGCCAGAAATTAACATCAGGAAGGCATGTTTAGAGCAAGCAAACAACCTGCTACGGGAACAAGACATAGCAAAATATGGCATGGAACGTATCTACTCAAGGCATTGAACAAAAGTCCCTTACTGACCAAGAGCCAAAAGGGATCAGAAAATGTAATAACACCCATGTCAATATAGCAAGTTTCATTAACAAATTCAGCAAACAGGGCATGCCATTGATAGAATTATGAAGGCATCTTCGCGAGCTCGATGCACTCACTACATAGCACTACATGATAAACTAAGCATACATACATCAAGAATACATGGCATAGAAGCTATAAATGGCAAGAACAACATCATAGCATACACGGATCAACTACAACAACCTTGGCAAAATTGAATAACATGTAAACAACCTGCCAGGAAACATTTTATAGCAAAAGTAGAGCTCGATTGACTCAAGCGATGGCACTCCATAATTTCAAACAAGGGCATGGATGGATAGAGAATAACCATATGTTCAAAACATCCTTACTTAAGTATATCAAAATATGCATGGATCTCTCTGTAGCATCAAGTTTACATGGCATAAAAATATCAGCAGAACAGGGGCTGAAATCAGCAACATCACGAAGCCTAGTTTGCATGCTTGTTCTAGTCACCACAGAAATCACAGAAATACATGGAATACACCCCTGTAAACATGGCATGGCATATTACAAAACACATGTAGGACTCAAGTTCATAGGGTGCACACATCAATCATGGAAAAAATGACAAAAGTGCATGTTCTGATAAGAATCTGAAACTAACATCACATAGACCTATTCTAACAGCATTTCGGGCATCACGATGAGCTCAAATGTAAATGATGCAATGAGATGAAATGATTTACTCGTCGAGGCGAACAATACGGTATACTATACACCGAAATCGGTTCCACGAGTACAGAGTTATGGTGCGATGAAAATGCAACAAATAATCTGTAGAATAAATAACTTAAGAGGATTTCGGGGGGAGCAGAAAGTCAACCCTCGTTTTGGATCTCAGATCCGGAAGTCGAGGTCGCCGGAGTTCAAGCAGCGGCCGGAGAGGAGAGGCCGGAGGAGGGAGCCGGCGGAGGAGCTGCCGGCGGATCGAGGCCGGGCGACGCGAGGCTGGCCTTGAGATCTTGGCCGGCCGGAGACGGGCGGCAGACGCGGGCGGCTGTGTGAGGTCAGGCGGAGGCAGCGTCTGTGGCGGCAGGCGGGTCGAGGCGGAGCCAGGCGACGCTGAATGTGGCGTGAGGGCAGACATGGGGCTCCAGCGAACTGGCGGGCAGCTGGCGATGTGGGCGCAACCACGTGGCGTGTGTGATTCGCCGGGCGTGGCGGACGCGTCCGGCCCGATCCGGAACGTGTCCGGGCGCGAGGCGGCGCTAGGGTTATGGGGTGGAATTGATCCGGGATTTCGGGGGAGGAGGTGTTTTTATAGGTAGAAGGAGCTAGGAAGTTCCAAATGAAGTGTAGTTTTCGCCCACACGATCGTGATCCGACGATGGAGAGCATGGAAGTGACTTAGATGGGTTATTGGGCTGTTTTGGAGGGGTGTTGGGCTGCAACACACAAGAGGCCTTCGCGGTTACCCGGTTAACCGTTGGAGTATCAAACGACCTCCAAATGGCACGAAACTTGACAGGTGGTCTACCGGTGATGTACCAAGGCCACTTGGCAAGCTCCGGTCCATTCCGAGAATGTTTAACACCCGCTCATGAAAAAGAGACAAGAGGATTGCGCCGGTGCATGTAGGAGTGTCGGATTGCAAAACAGACAACGGGGAAAATGCTCGGAATCATGAGACGAACACGTATGCGAATGCGATGCACATGATGACATGATATGAAATGCATGACATGGACAAAATGCAAAAAGAAGAAAAACCCAACCACGGAGGGAATACCAGAGCACATATCAGAAAATGGCAAGAGTTGGAGTTACAAATATGTAAAGTTACATCCGGGGTGTTACAACACTCCACCACTACAAGAGGATCTCGTCCGAGATCTAGGACTGAAAGAACTCCGGATATTCGAACAGAGGTGATCCTCGCGCTCCCTGTGGCTTCTCGGTCGGAATGGTGTGACCACTTCACTTTCAGGAATTTGATTGACTTGTTGCGAGTCTTGCGCTCGGTTTCTTCAAGAATAGCAACGGGTGCTCATGATAAGAGATCTTCTTGGAGGTCAATTTCTTGAAGTTGATAGTGCGCTCAGGAGTCTTGAAGCACTTGCGAAGCTGTGACACGTGAAACACATCGTGCACGTTCGTGAAGTTGGACGGAAGCTCAAGTTGATAGGCGAGATCGCCTCTTTTGCCAATGATCTTGAAAGGACCCACGTATCTAGGGGAAAGCTTCCCTTTGATACCGAGCTGACGAGTGCCTTTCATTGGAGAGGCGGAGGTAGACATGGTCTCCGATTTCAAAAGCCACATCACGGTGCTTGTCATCATAATAGCTCTTCCGGCGCGATTGCGCGGCTTTGAGATTCTCACGAATGACTTTGCACATTTCTTGACTACGTGATCAAGTCGTTGCCAAGAAGTTGGCGTTCACATCTCGAGACCAATTGAGAGGAGTACGACACTTTACGCCATAGAGAATTTCGAATGGGGCCTTGCGAACTTCGCTTGGAAGCTGTTGTTGTAGGAGAACTTCGGCATATGGAAGACAATCTTCCCACTTCATACCGAAAGAGATGACACAAGCCACGAGCATATCTTCAAGGATTTGATTGACTCGCTCGACTTGGCCACTTGTTTGAGGGTGGAAAGCTGTCTTTGAAACGAATGTTGGTGCCCATGGCCTTACGAAAAGAATCCCAAAACTTGGAGGTAAAGATGCTGCCACGGTGCGAAGAGATCAATTGTGGAATGCCGTGCAAGGAGACAATTACGGAGGTGTATAGCTCGCCAACCGAGCTGCTGTGATAGATTCTTTGATTGGAAGAAAATGAGCCACTTTAGTAAGCTTGTCAATGACAACGAAGATAGCATTATTTCCACGCTTGGACTCTGGAAATCCGATCCACGAAGTCCATTTCGATATGATCAAACTTCCATTACGGAATAGCAAGAGGTTGGAGGAGACCAGCTGGTCGTTGGTGTTCTGCTTTCACCCTTGGGCAGACATCACATTCATTCACGAATTGAGCAATTTCTCGCTTCATTCGAGTCCACCAATACGATCGCTTGAGGTCATGGTACATCTTCGTACTTCCAGGATGAATGGATAGAAGGGAATTGTGTGCCTCGTTCATAATGACTTTACGTAGATCACCCTTAGGAACCACAATCCGGTCCTCGAAGAAAAGAGTATCTCTGTCATCAACGCGATAGCACTTGTACTTGGAAATGCCCTTGTCGATACCACGTTTCACCTTTTTCACCATGGTATCCAGGAGTTGTGCCTCACGAATCTGATCTTCCAAAGTAGGAGAGACTATGAGGTTGGCAAGAAAGCCTTGAGGAACAACTTGAAGATTCAGCTTGCGGAAAACTTCACAAAGGTCCGGTTGGAAGGGCTTGAGAATTAAGCTGTTGCAATAAGCCTTCTGCTCAAAGCATCTGCAATGACATTGGCCTTGCTCGAGTATATTCAATACTCGGGTTTTACTCTTGAATCATTTCGACCCATCGAGTTTGCACGAGGTTGAGGTTGGGTTGAGTGAAGATATACTTGAGACTCTTGTGATCGGTGAAAATGTCCACTTTCCTTCCCAACAAGAGATGTCTCCATGTTATTAATGCATGGACAAGCTGCCGCCAACTCAAGATCGTGAGTGGGGTAGTTCTTTTCGTTGAGCTTCGGTGATGAGAGGTATATGACACAACTTTCTTCTCTTGCATTAACACAGCACCAAGACCTTGAAGAGAAGCATCACAGAAAACTTCGAATGGCTTGGATTCATCAGGAGGAGTTAAGACAGGAGCTGTGACGAGTTTCTCTTTGAGAGTATTGAAAGCAACGTCACACTCGGGGAGACCGGACATACTTGACATGCTTACGGAGGAGGTTGGAAAGAGGCTTTGCAATCTTAGAGAAGTTCTCAACGAATCTTGACAATAGCTTGCAAGTCCAAGAAAGCTGAAGCTGCTTGACGATACGAGGAGGTTCCCAATTCTGGCTGCGAACACCTTCTCGGGGTTAACAGCGATGCCCTTGGCGGAGATGATATGACCAAGGTAAAGAACTTCATCAAGCCAAAATTCACATTTGGAAAACTTCGCATAGAATTGATGCTCTCTGAGCTTGTCGAGCACCAATCGCAAATGTTTAGCATGATCTTTCTTATTCTTGGAGAAGACCAAAATATCATCGAGATAGACCAAGACGAATTCATTGGTGTAGGGGTTGAAGATGAAGTTCATCATTCGAGAGAATGTTGGAGGAGCATTGACAAGGCCGAAAGACATGACAGTATACTCATAAGAACCAAAACTTGTTCTGAATGCTTTGTCTTGGGAATATCTTGTTCACGAATGCGGATTTGATGATAACCCATACGAAGGTCAAGCTTGGAGAAAACTTTAGCACCTTTGAGTTGCTCGAAAAGCTCATTGATGTTGGGAAGTGGGTACTTGTTCTTGATTGTCTTCTTATTCAATGGACGATAATCGACACAAAGTTGGCCCGTGCCATCCTTCTTCTGGACAAAAAGAACTCCACAACCCCATGGAGATGAACTCGGTCTGATCAGACCCAGACGCTCTTGTTCATCGAGCTGTTTCTTCAATTCCTTCAGCTCATTAGGTCCAAGATTGTATGGACGCTTGCAAAGCGGGTTCCGTGCGGGCTCAAGATCAATAACAAATTCAAGCGGCGGTGAGGAGGCATACCGGAAGCTCTTACGGAAAGACATCTTGGTACTCACAAGCTTTGGAATCGAGAGATAGCATCCAACTCGCCCTTCTCATTGAGAGAAAACAACCGAATGGTTTCATCATGAGCGGCATAGATGATCACATCCTCGGAAGAGTGTGTCAATTGAATTTCCACAGCAGCACAATCAAGCTGAGCTTTGTCTTTGAAAGCCAGTCCATTCCGAGAATTAGATCAATATCCGAGTCACCAAGAACAAATGGTTTAGATAGAAATTTATAGTCGCCCATCTTGATAGAAACATCCGGAATCATTGTGGTAGCCCTCATAGAAGAGCCCGGAGAAACAACTCCCAAGGGTTTTTCCAACATTTCCGAAATGAAATCATGCTTTGCAACAAATGATCTAGACATGAAACAATGCGATGCACCGGTATCAAATAAAACTTTTACAGGAATATCATTCTGGAAGATTACCCATTATCACATCTGAAGAATCCTCTGCCTGAGCTGCATTCATCATGTTCACCTTTGCAGACTTGGGATTATGCTTGACCACCGCATTCTTTGGAAGATCTCACAGAGGAGGAGGCGGAAGGCGCCTTTGGTTGAAGCATTTGTTAGCATAGTGACCTTCTGCTGACATTTGTTGCAAGTCACCTCTGAGGCCAGACGATGATACGGAGCATTTGACCTTGGAGCTTGGGAATTAGACTTGTTACGATAGCTTTGGGTTGGGTGGGTGGGAAGATCCATGGCCACCTTTGTTCTTCTGCTGATAAGGCTGACGGGACGGAGGAGGAGGAAGGTAGAACTTTTGCTGCTTAGCTGCCACTTGAGAGGAAGAAGAAGACTGAACTGCATCCCTGATTCTCTTCTTAGAAGCCTCACATTTGAGCTGGGCAGCTTCTTGCTTCAGTGCCATGTTGTAGAATTCATCATACTTTTCCGGCTCAAAAAGCACGAGAGCTAATTGCAAATCTTCTCTCGAGACCACCTCTGAATTGATAGATCATACTCTTTTCATCAGGGACATCTTGCTTAGCGAAGCGGCGAGTTCTGAACTGGATATTGTATTGATACGAGACATGCCGCCTTGCTTGAGATTGCGGAACTCCTCACGCTTGCTCTCAACAACACTTTGTGGAATGTGGTGAGCTTTGAAGTCTCGGCGGAAATCATCCCAGGTAATCACACGACCTCCTCTGGAATCTTTGTATTGTTGATACCACTCGGCAGCTTGGTCCTTGAGTTGAAAAGAAGCAAACTTGACAAAGTCCTCGGTGCGACATTGCTACATTCAAAATGTTTGCAGATGTCCACAAGCCAATCGTCGGCGTCTGTGGCCTCGGCACAGAAGCTGAAAGACTTCGGCTGATTAGCAAGGAACTGATTGAGGGTAGCGAAGTGCGGCTGATTGTTGCCTTGGCCTTGATTTCCTTGGTTGCCTTGCCCTTGGGTGCGCTCTTGCAAGAGTTGCAAAATCATCGAGCATTTGCGTTGGTGGCTGCCATGATAGCTTGCCATGCCTCCGGAGGCGGAGGTGGAGGTGGAGGGTTCTGACTCCCATCATTGCGTTCCGGATTGAATGGCGTTGGCGGAGCCATCTGAAGAGGGTGACATACGTTAGCACTTTGATAGACAGATAGACAAGTTGAATCAACGGATAGAAATTGCAACATATAGTCTTCACAATAAACATTCGAACAAGGATGAACGAATGAATTCCAAAAGCTAACATCACACGTCCATTAAGGTGAGAAGCCACTTGATAAAGGGTTGATGAATGAAAAAAACAAGGTACGACTGGAACAAATAAGTGGTAAGGATTACCCAATCACAAACCAAATATCTGCGGGAAGAAATGCTAAGAGCTACTTGAATCCCACCTATAAACTCCCGAAACTTTCTGGTTATGCAATCTGGTGTTGGGGATCTGAGGGACACAAAATATATCACCCAAACTAACAATACCTAGATCCATTTGTATCCATCCGTCAACACATAACCAAGAAACCTTCGAAATCGTGTACCTCGACCTTCGAAAAGCATACATTATACGAGTCATGGCAATACTCGAGCTCGCCCCAAGATCTTTGGGTTATCGGGGTTATTTCACCAACAACTGTACAAAAGAGATTTTCGATGTCGGCAAAAACTTCAGTATTCGAGAACTGCAACGATAAAATTGTGACGACAACACCTCGGAGCTCAACTCCCGGGACACCGCCACAACCCCTAAATGTCGGGAGGCACCAAGAACAATGTTCTCGTCACAAAACCATCGGAACGATTCCAAGATACCAGCGTGATCCTAAATTTTTTAGTGAAATTTGAGGAGAAGAGAGTCAAAACTTCTACGTCGCCAGACCTCACCAGAGCGATTTAAGGACCGGGAGTAAAAAGAATCCTACTCTCCGATATATATAATCCTAAGACTCAAAACATTTTTGTTCTAGACTCAACAACGCTGACAAACAATCAGCGAGGGCTCCTAAGTCGGGATGGCTCGATTACCAACATATAACGCCCTCGATGCGGCTATATCTCCCACGTTTCGATGCACGACTTATAGGCATATCCGCATTGATAGCAATGTCGCAAGTGTGGTAATCTTCACACAACCCATTTATTACATAAGGGAAAGAGATACATAGTTGGCTTACACGCCACTTCACACAATACATAAATAAACATCCATCATCCAGATTACACTCAAGGTCCGACTACGGAACCAAAATAAAAGAAGACTACCCCAAATGCTACACAGATCCCCGATCATCCCAACTGGGCTCCACTACTGATCATCAAGAAAAGACACATAGTAACGACCACGTTCCTCGTCGAACTCCCAGTTGAGCTCGGTTGCATCGCCTGCACTGGCATCGTCGGCACCTGCAACTGTTTTGGTAGAATCTGTGAGTCACTGGGACTCAACAATCTCACACCCGCGAGATCAAGACTATTTAAGCTTATAGGAAGGACAGAGTTGTGAGGTGGAGCTACAAAGTTTACTAGCATATATGGTGGCTACATTCGCAAAAGAGAGCGAGAAGAGAAGCAAGGCACGGTCATTGAAGCTAGTAGCGATCAAGAGGTGATCCTGAAACTACTTACGTCAAACATAACTCCAACACCGTGTTCACTTCCCGGACTCCGCCGAGAAGAGACCATCACGGTTACACACGCGGTTGATGTATTTTAATTACGGTTAACTTCAGGTTTTCTACAACCGGACATTAACAAATTCCCATCTGCCTCATAACCGCGGGCACGGCTTTCGAAAGATAATACCTGCAGGGTGTCCCAACTTAGCCCATAATAAGCTATAACGGTCATCGTAGGATATTCCTTCTACCGGGAAGACCCGACCAGTCTCGGAATCCCGGACTACAAGACATCTCGACAATGGTAAAACAAGACCAGCAAGACCACCCGACTGTGCCGACAAATCCCGATAGGAGCTGCACATATCTCGTTCTCAGGGCACACCGGATAAGCTAAGCGTACATGTACCGACGTAATCCAAGTTGCCAAGGAATGGTCCCGCACGGTGCTCTAGTTTGGACCAACACTTTCGGAGAACCGGCCGGGGGGTAAATAAAGATGACCCTCGGGCTCGCGAAAACCGGGGAAAAAGGCTTAGGTGGCAAATGGTAAAACCAAAGTTGGGCCTTGTTGGAGGAGTCTTATTCAAAGCGAACTGTCAAGGGGTCCCATAAATCACCCAACCGTGTAAGGAACACAAAATCAAGGAACATAACACCGGTATGACGGAAACTAGGGTGGCAAGAGTGGAACAAGACACCAGGCATAAGGCCGAGCCTTCCACCCTTTACCAAGTATATAGATGCATTAATTAAATAAGAGATATTGTGATATCCCAAAATATCCATGTTCCAACAAGGAACAAACTTCATCTTCACCGCAACTAGCAACGCTATAAGAGAAATTTGAGCAAAGCGGGAACATAGCCAATCAACGGTTTGCTAGGAAAGGATGGTTAGAGGTTTGACATGGCAATATGGGTGGCATGATAGCAAGTGGTAGGTAACGTAGCATAGGCATAGCAAAAGAGCGAGCATCTATCAAGCAAAGATAGAAGTGATTTCGAGGGTATGGTCATCTTGCCTGCAATGTTCTCAGAGTTGTCGAAAGCTTGATCCTCGTAAGCGTTCTCAACAGGTTCCTCATTCACGTACTCGTCTCCCGGCTCTACCTAAAGCAAGAACACAAGCAAAGGACCAACAATCAATCACGGGCGATGCACAAACAACATGATGCAAAACATGGCATGATATGCGAGATGTGAGATGCAATGCATATGCGTGCTCCGGAAGGAAAATGATGAACAAGGCATCAACTTGGCAAACCAAGTATGCTGCTGGAAAGGTGAGATGATTTCGGTTGAAATCGATATAAAGATCACCGGAATCGGATGCACGGTTTGCAAATGGTAAGCAAAACAAGAATGGCACAAATCTGCCATTAACAGCATGATGCCACATAGCAAGCAACAATAAGTTAAGCTACTGCACCCAAACGTACCAACAAAGCATATGGAAGTTATCTACTCAAGATGCTTGACAAAAGATGAACACTGATCTACGGCTAATTCACACGGTAACAGGTCCAAACAAGCATGGCAAAAGTGCAAAATATATCAGCTTCACAGACTTGGTGAAAATACTAACATGCCAGAAATTAACATCAGGAAGGCATGTTTAGAGCAAGCAAACAACCTGTTACATGAACAAGACATAGCAAAATATGGCATGGCACGAATCTACTCAAGGAATTGAACAAAAGTCCCATACTGACCAAGAGCCAAAAGGCATCATAAAATGTAATAAGACCCATGTCAATATAGCAAGTTTCGTTAACAGATTCAGCAAACAGGGCATGACATTGACAGAATTATGAAGGCATCTTCGCGAGCTCGATGCACTCACTACAGAGCACTACATGATAAACTAAGCATACATCCATCAAGAAGACATGGCATAGAAGCTATACATGGCAATAACAACATCATAGCATACACGGATCAACTACAACAACCTTGGCAAAATTGAATAACATGTAAACAACCTGCCAGGAAACATTTTATAGCAAAATTAGAGCTCGATTGACTGAAGATATGGCACTCCATAATTGCAAACAAGGGCATGGATGGATAGAGAATAACAATATGTTCAAAACATACTTACTGAAGTATCTCAAAATATGCATGGATCTCTCTGTAGTATCAAGTTTACATGGCATTAAAATATCGGCAGAACAGGGGCTGAAATCAGCAACATCACGAAGCCTAGTTTGCATGCTTGTGCTAGTCACCACAGAGATCACAAAAATACATGGCATACACCCTTGTAAAGATGGCATGGCATATTACAAAACACATGTAGGACTCATGTTCATAGGGTGAACAGATCAATCATGGCAAAAATGACAAAAGTGCATGTTCTGATAAGAATCTGAAACTAACATCACATAGCCCTCTTCTAACAGCATTTCGGGCATCAAGATGAGCTTAAATGTAAATGATGCAATGAGATGAAATGATGTACTCGTCGATTTGAACAATTCAGTATGCTATACGCCCAAATCGGAGCCACGAGTACATAGTTATGGTGCGATGAAAATGCAACAAATAATCTACAGAATAAATAACTTGGGAGCAGAAAGTCAACCCTCGTTTTGGATCTCAGATCCGGAAGTCGAGGTCGCCGGAGTTCGAAGCAGCGGCGGCCGGAGAGGAGAGGACGCCGGAGGAGGGAGCCGAGGAGGGCCGCCCGGCCGGATCGAGGGGCCGGGCGACGGGAGGCCTTGGCCAGCCCGGATCTTGGCCAGCCGGCCGGGCAGCCAGGCTGTGTGTGAGTGGCGGGGTCGAGGCGGAGCCAGCGGACGCCAGCGGCAGGAGGGGCTCATGTGAACTGGCGGGCAGCGTGGCGATGTGGGCGCTGCCACGTGGCGTATGATTCCCGGGCGTGGCGGCGACGCGTCCGGCCCGATCCGGACGTGTCCGTGGCATGAGCGAGGCGGCGCTAGGGTTATGGGGTGGAATTGATCCGGATTTCGGGGAGGAGGTGTTTTATAGGTAGAAGGAGCTAGGAAGCTCCAAATGAAGTGTAGTTTTCGCCCACGATCGTGATCCGACTGACGGAGAGCATGGAAGTGACTTAGATGGGTTATTGGGCTGGTTTGGAGGGTGTTGGGCTGCAACACACAAGAGGCCTTAGCGGTTACCCGGTTAACCGTTGGAGTATCAAACGACCTCCAAATGGCACGAAACTTGACAGTGGTCTACGGTGATGTACCAAGGCCACTTGGCAAGCTCCGTCCATTCCGAGAACGGTTAACACCCGCTCACGAAAAAGAGACAAGAGGGTGCACGGTGCATGTAGGAGTGTCGGATTGCAAAACGGACAACGGGAAAATGCTCGGAATCATGAGACGAACACGTATGCGAATGCGATGCACATGATGACATGATATGAAATGCATGACATGGACAAAATGCAAAAAGAAGAAAAACCCAACCACGGAGGGAATACCATAGCACATAGCCGAAAATGGCAAGAGTTGGAGTTACAAATATGGAAAGTTACATCCGGGGTGTTACAGAAGCCTCGGGAGCCCCATGACGTTCCTGCCCTATCACTCAAGTTTTCACGGCCACGGTCCACGGTGGAGCACCCCTCTAACCATGCCTCACGGGTAGCTGCTTGAACACGGGGCTGGATCAGTCGCCCATGACCCACATTGGGATTCACTTACGAATGGGCGCCTGACGGAAGGGAGCGATGTCGGGATAACAAAAGCAGTACAATAATTAACGGCGTTGACCTAAACGCGCCCCCACGGGGCCATACATTGTTCCCTTTTTACGCAGGAGAAAAGAAAGGAAAAGGACAGAAGCAGGTGAAGCCCGCCCCGCGCCGGCTCTCTTGGAAGGCCCGAGCCGCCTCCGGGAGCTCAGAGGACTCCTCTCGCGCTTCACCGGGCGTGGCTGCAAGCGGACCGCTGCCACCCCAAGCGGTAGCGGCGGCGTGGGGGCTGGCGCGACCGCTTCTGGAAGAATCACCACCCGAAGAAGAGTGGCGAAGCGTGAGGAGTCGCGGGCATCGCCCGGCCGCCCAGCGCTGCCCTCTCCGCCCATCTTGGGGCTGAGTCCTCGGCGTGATCGTCGTCTTCGAGGCAGCACCCCATGCGGCGGCCGTCTTCCCGAACACCCTCACGTAGAGGTGGCGTCGCCATCATACTTGAAGTGCAGGGAGCACCAGCGGCGGAGACCACGCGAAGCGTCTGCCCACCTTGGGCGAGCACAGGTTCCTGCGGCCGAGAGACCTCGGAGAAGCCCACGAAGCCCGGCTGCAGCCATGCACTGGAGCAGGAGGCCACTCAGGCGCCATCAGGGAGCTCACCCGGGAGGAAGCACGGAGGCTGAAGCCGGACGCCGGACGGCTCCTCCGCCCTCACCATGAACTCCGGCAGCGCTTGGTGGCATGGAGGCGCAGCCTCGGAGGGCCTTGGTCTGGCACGCCCTCGACCATGGCCAGCCGCTCGTCGCCATCTTTGAGCCTCCCCACGACCTGGGAACCGCCGGGAGGCCACGGGTGCTGCGAGGGCGACCTCGACCACGCTTAGGCGGAGGAGAGGAAGACTCGACCTGACGACCCTTCCCCTTCTCCACGGCCGAGAACTTCCTTGGTGGAGCCATGGAGAAGAAGGAGAGACAAGGAAGGATAGGCTGGAAGGGCGCGCGCTGTTCCGTACTTATTGCCGGCGAAGGCCAACCGTTGGCCTCCACGATCACCGACAATCATGACCAACTCTACATGCAGGGACTTGTCGAATCCGGGCGGTTACCGAGGCATCGTGGGGAAGCAGTGCGCACACGTCCAATCAACCGCCACACGTCGCCCAAGGCCGCTGGCTGTTAGGGCCCGTGACGCTTCGAACTTGCCCTTTCGCCTCTCTGCTCGGCCAAGTTCGGGCGCGCCGTGGGCCCGGGGGCTACTGTCGGCGTTCTGGGAACGGGGTCCCCGACTTGCACTGCGGCTGCCTGCGGCGTGGCTCAAAGGAGGCCAGGGCGGCCCATCTTCATCAACGCAAGCTCAAGACCCTCGCGAGGGGCCAAGCCTCGCGGGGCGGACGACGAGGAGCCTCCTCAGGCACGACCTCGTCAGGTTGGCTCATGAGGAGGCGGAGAGTTCAAGGCAGGGTACCTCGTGAGGTGCCCATGACGCAAGCCATGACGACAAAGGGCGCCCGATCGAGGCGCCAGCCCATGGCGTCCTCCTTTCCTCTTTGGTGCAAAGGGAGTAGGCGCGGCGAGGGCATCAAGCAAAGGCATCCGCTTCGGTGCAACAAGACCAAGACCAGCCCCAACGGCTGGAAGGAGTCATCGTGGAGCCCAAGCAGGCGTCATCACGAGCCTTTGGCGGCGAGGACCAACTTTAGTCAGGATAAGTGTACCCGCTGTTCCCCTTCAAAATGGCCAATTGTTGGCGCCCTTCCCACTCAATATTTGGGAAGAGGCCCAGGGCCTTTGCCTATAAATAGGAGTAGCCACACTCAGAGTAGAGGGGGAGAGACGATCGGCATCCAGAGAAAGACAGAGACTCGATCCTCAAGCTAGAGCGACGGGACACCACCTAACAGTTCATCACACCCACCAAGAACAGACCGTCGCGAGGCTGTTCTTCCTATCTTATTCCTCATCAGCCCAAGAGGCAATCCACCACACCACAAACTAGAGTAGGGTATTACACCTAGCGGTGGTCCGAACTAGTATAAATCTTGTGTCTCTTGTGCTGTTCTGTTTAGTAGTTTAGGTCCCTGCGGTTCGGCGAGGTACGAGACGGTGGAGGGTTGGATCTGCGCGCGCACCCCAGTGTTCGAACCTCAAGGGTCTGCCGGAACCCGAAATCCGACAGCGGTGCCCCCCTCCACCATAGTCCACCTTGATAATACTGTAGCGGTGCTTAGGTGAAGCCCTGCATCGGTAGAACATCATCATCGTCACCACGCCGTCGTCGTCTTGTGAAACTCTCCGTCAACACTCGGCTGGATCAGAGTTCGAGGGACGTCATCGGGCTGAACGTGTGCTGAACTCGGAGGTGCCGTGCGTTTGGTACTTCATCGGTCGAATCGTGAAGACGTACGACTACATCAACCGCGTTGTGCTAATGCTTCCGCTTCGGTCTATGAGGGTGCGTGGACAACACTCTCCCCTCTCATTGCTATGCATCACCATGATCTTGCGTGTGCGTAGGAAATATTTTGAAATTACAACGTTCCCCAACAGTAGGGCCAAGGACTGATTGAATACACACACATCCATCAATTCACGTAATCAGTCATCCCCAATAGCTACCTTATTATGAGGCACCAAAAACCTTTGGAGTAAAATTTAGGGCACAAAAATGTGCTTTTAAGACACAAAAAAGTGAGTTTCTCCAATAACTGCCTTAAAATAGGGCATCCAAAACAACAAAAACTTAAATAAAAGCATTCAAACTACTTCGATCATATTCCATACTTTGATCCAAACTTTCACACATATTTCGAGTACATACATTCAAACTTAAACTACAAACATGCAAACTTAGACTAAAGGTTGTCCTAGTAATGTCGTCGGACTCGTCACTCTCGTCGGCGGGCTGAACCTCGTGGTCGAAGTTGATGTTGATTACACTAGAGGGGCCAACCTCGTCCTCCGTCTTCCGCTCCGCCTTGTGCTCGTCTCCCACTTTTATAAGAACTCCGCCTCCACCTACACGAAATGCAGGTGTTCCCTTGCGAACCTCACCATCGCCGCCTCATTCTTTTTTCGGGTGTCCCGCTCATCGAAGACAATGGGGGTGCCCTTCTTCACCAGGCGGGACTCAGTGACCACAGGCGGACTGATGAACTCTGCATCCTACTGGGTTTCGATCTCTGGGAAGTTGAGTTCCGAATGTGGCCAACTGAGCCTCCAAACGGTGTTGTCATCGGTGCGATTGGCGATCGTCGCCGATTCGAACATGTCGAGCCAGTGTCATTGGTCAGACATTGGAACTCGACACGAAGCAGTCGGAGAGCCGCGACCTAACCCCTTTGAAGTCGGACTTGCCCTTCGTGTGTTTTGGTGTCAGCGTGCGACTACGGGTTGCGGCGACAACGGCAGGTGCGGCTAGGGTTGTGATGGCGATGAAGGGGTGCATCTACAGGAGGTGTAGACGGCTATGGTGCGGCAACAACGACGGAATCGACCAGACATAAGCCATCCAGAATAGGTTTCCCTTCATGAAACTCCTGCTAGGCTGACAAATTTCCTCTACCAAAAAATCCTGATGAGTGTGATAAAAGAGAGTTGGAAAACCATCTAGTCTAAGAGCTTTGCCCGGGCCCATCTGAAAAATGCACCCTTGATCTCCTCATTGGTGTATGATTTATAAAGATCACCATTCATCTAATCATAAATCTTGTGAGAAATAACATCAAGGATAACATCAACACCATCACAAGGTTCAAAAGTGGATTAGATTCTCATAAAAATTATGCACGAGACCTTTGGTCTCGGCTTGAGAATCTCAAATAGAGCCATTATCGTGCATCAATGAAGGAATCCTATTGGCATGTTTAGGTGATGTTGCACGGGCATGGAAGAAGTCGTTCCCCTTCACGGAGCCATCCACGCTAGACCGATGACACGCCATAATTTCTCCTGAAAAGAGCTCACACAATTGAGATTCGATGGCCCTTCCATCAGCAAGCGAAGCATCCAATCGCGAACAACCGAGATGCTCAAGTTTGGAAATTTGTCGGTGAACCAATCCAAGAAAATCTCGACTCTAGACCTTTAAAGCACCAGCAACTCGATGCAAATTATGCTAGGTAGCTTGCAAGGACATTTCACCCTCTTTGCCCTATTCCCAACCCTGTTGAGGTTCCCCTTCTAATCAGCAGACCAGAGCCACATAGCCTAATATTTAAATCCTCGCTGCACTGTCCTGACCGTTAACCCCTTTCAGCAGCCCGACTTGAGTTGCTAAAAAAAAGCAGTCCGACTAGAAAGCTGAAAGAATAACATAATGATCAGAGGATGTGGTGATCACATGCTCAACAACACCAAAATCATGCATGTTAATAAAAGGCGCTATTAGCAACAACCCTGTCGAGATGGACCTTGACATAGCATTCTAGATCCTGTCAAATTATACCAAGTGTACCTAGGCCCTGAGATACCAAGATCCAAATGCCCGTAGTCCATGAGACATCCCCGAAATGCATTGATTTGTGCTTCAGATCGATCCCGAGGGCTACAATGCTCATCCTAGGAAAGAACCTCGTTGAAATCACGACACACAATCCACAAGCCTTGTCATTGTGTCTTCATACGTGAGAGAAAATCCTAAAGCAAATGTCTATCCTCTCTTATAGGTTCTCCATGAAAAAAGGCAATGGTCATTACATACCTTGATAGAAACATCAAAAAACGTTGTAATAATAAATAATTTTGCATAAATTAGCTTCTTCCTGTTGTTGTCCATCCATAATACAATAGAAAATTGTAACAAAAGGGGAAAAATCCAAGACGGCATACACAAAACTGAATTATGTTCTGAAGGAAATATGCCCTAGAGGCAATAATAAAGTTGTTATTTATATTTTCTTATATCATGATAAATGTTTATTATTCATGCTAGAATTGTATTAACCGGAAACTTGATACACGTGTGGATACATAGACAAAACACCGTGTCCCTAGTAATCCTCTACTAGACTACCTCGTTAATCAAAGATGGTTAAGTTTCCTAACCATAGACATGTGTTTTCATTTGATGAACAGGATCACATCATTATCCTAATGATGTGATGGACAAGACCCATCCGTTAGCTTAGCATATTGATCGTTCAGTTTTATTGCTATTGCTTTCTTCATGTCATATACATATTCCTTTGACTATGAGATTATACAACTCTCGGATACCAGAGGAATACCTTGTGTTCTATCAAACGTCACAATGTAACTGAGTGATTATAAAGATGCTCTACAGGTATCTCCGAAGGTGTTTGCTGGGTTGGCATAGATAAAGATTAGGATTTGTCACTCCGAGTATCGGAGAGGTATCTCTGGGCCCTCTCGGTAATCCACATCATAATAAGCCTTGCAAGCAATGTGACTAATGAGTTAGTTGCGGGATGATGTATTACGAAACGAGTAAAGAGACTTGCTGGTAATTAGATTGAACTAGGTACGAAGATACCGACATCGAATCTTGGGCAAGTAAAATACCGATGACAAAGGGAATAACGTATGTTGTCATTACAGTTCGACCGATAAAGATATTCATAGAATATGTAGGAGCCAATATGAGCATCCAGGTTCCGTTATTGGTTATTGACTGGAGAGGTGTCTCGATCTCTCGAAGCATATCACTAAGCATTTTGAGCAAGAGCCTCATTAAGCAACACCTCATCCCTCCTTGATAGTATTGGCTTTTCCTATAGACTCAATGTGATCTTGGATCACTAAAATAGAAAATGTAGAGTCTTGAGCTTTGAGCTTGAGCCAATCCTTTTGTCCTTAGCATTTTGAGGGGTCCACTTTTCTCATCCATGCCATGCTAATCATTGAGCTTTCTCGAAATATTAATCTTGAAATAGCATTAGCTCAATGAGCTATATGTTGCTAGGAATTACCAAAACCACCTAGGGACAGTTGCACTTTCAACATTCGATGACAATTTGTTATTATATGAGTTATGTGATTTGGTGACTGAATGTTGTTC
Source organism: Aegilops bicornis (assembly GCA_021605145.1). Classification (NCBI taxonomy): domain Eukaryota; kingdom Viridiplantae; phylum Streptophyta; class Magnoliopsida; order Poales; family Poaceae; genus Aegilops; species Aegilops bicornis. The sequence goes on from CM038673.1 coordinate 742,841,790, forward strand.
GGAGTCCCGGATGAGATCACGGACAGGACGAGGACTCTCAAAATGGTCGATAGGTAAAGTTTGATATATAGGACGATGGTATTCGGACACCGGAAGTGTTCCGGGAAGCACCGGGTACTTATCGGGTCACCGGAAGGGGTTTCGGGCACCCCCGGCAAAAGATATGGGCCTTATGGGCCAAGAGGGGAAACACACCAGCCACAAAGGGGCTGGTGCGCCCTCCATATGGTCTGGCCAAATTGGATAAGGAGAGGGGAAGGAGGAAAGGAAAAAGGGAATATGATTCCCCCTTCCCCCTCTTCCCTTCCTACTCCGAATAGGAATAGGAAAGGGGGGATGCCGAATTGGGAGGACCCCAAGTAGGATTCCTCCTACTTGGGGCGCCCCCTTGGCTGCCTCTCCTCCCCTCCAACACACACACACACACACACACACACACACACACACACACACACACACACACACACACACACACACACACACACACACACACACACACACACACACATATATATATATATATATATATATATATATATATATATATATATATATGGGGGGGGGCACCGCTAGAACACACATCAAACATTGTTAGCCGTGTGCGGCGCCCCCCTCCATAGTTTACGCCTCCGGTCATATTGTCGTAGTGCTTAGGCGAAGCCCTGCGCGGAGCACTTCACCATCACCGTTACCATGCCATCATGTTAGTGGAACTATCCCTCGACACTTTGCTGGATCAAGAGTTCGAGGGACGTCCTTGAGCTGAACGTGTGCAGAACTCGGAGGTGCCATACATTCGGTGCTTGATCGGTCGGAACAAGAAGAAGTTCGACTACATCAACCGCATTATCAAACGCTTCCGCTTTTGGTCTACGAGGGTACGTGGACACACTCTCCCCCTCTCGTTGCTAGGCATCTCCTAGATAGATCTTGCGTGAGCGCAGGAATTTTTGAAATTGCATGCTATGTTCCACAACAGTGGCATCCAAGCCAGGTCTATGCATAGATGATATGCACGAGTAGAACACAAAGAGTTGTGGGCGGTGATAATCATACTGCTTACCACCAATGTATTATTTTGATTCGGCGGTATTGTTGGATGAAGCAGCCTATGCCAACCTTACATGACCACGTTCATGAGACCGGTTCCATAAACAGACATGCAACTAGTTTTGCATAAAGGTGGCTGGCGGGTGTCTGTTTCTCCAACTTTAGTTGAATCGAATTTGACTACAACCGGTCCTTGTTGAAGGTTAAAACAACAAACTTGACGAAACACTGTTGTGGTTTTGATGCATAGGTAAGAACGGTTCTTGCTAGAAGCCCGTAGCAGCCACGTAAAACTTGCAACAACAAAGTAGAGGACGTCTAAATTGTTTTTGCAGGGCATGTTGTGATGTGATATGGGCAAGACATGATGTGATATACGTTGTTGTATGAGATGATCATGTTTTGTAAAAGTTATCCGCAACTAGCAGTAGCCTTATGGTTGTCGCTTTATTGTATGGAATGCAAACGCCATGTAATTGCTTTACTTTATCACTATGCGTTAGCGATAGTTGTAGAAGCAATAGTTGGCGAGACACCCAGGACGCAACGATGGAGATCAAGGTGTCGAGCCGGTGACGATGGAGATCGTGAGGATGCTTTGGAGATTGAAAGTGCAACTATCCCTAGGTGGTTTTGGTAATTGCTAACAACATATAGCTCATTGAGCTAACACTATTTTAAGACTAATATTTCAGGAAAGCTCAATGATTGGCATGGCATGGATGAGAAAAGTGGACCCCTCAAAATTCTAAGTACAACGGGATTGGCTCAAGCTTAAAGCTCAAGACTCTACATTTTCTATTTTAGTGATCCAAGATCACATCGAGTCTATAGGAAAAGCCAATACTATCAAGGAGGGATGAGGTGTTGCTTAATGGCTTGCTTGGTCAAAGTGCTTAGTGATATGCTCCAAAGCCCTCAACCACTTTCTCACTTCCACATATGACCTAAACCAAAAGTCAAACTCGGCCCCACCGATTCTTTCCATCCGGCGCCACCGAGTTCAGATGTCATAGCCACTGCCACAAACCCTAGGCAAATCGGTCTCACCGATAGGGATCTCGATCTCACTATGATGGGATTGTAATCTCTCTGTTTCCCTTCGTAACGTTTCGGTCCTAGCAAGATGAGCAATCGGTCCCACCGAGATTGCAATGTAAACTCTCTGTTTCCCTTTTGTAACATTTTGGTCTCACCGAAATGAGCGAATCGGTCCCACCGAGTTTACCTGACCAACTCTCTGGTTAGCTTATTACCAAAATCGGTCTCACCGAGTTTGTGTAATCGGTCTCACCGAGATTACGTTATGCCCTAACCCTAACCATATCGGTCCTACCGAGTTGCATGTCGGTCCCACCGAAAATCCTAACGGTCACTAGATTTGCTGAATCGGTCCGACCGAGTTTAACAATTTGGTCCCACCGAGTTTGGCAAGTTGTGTGTAACGGTTAGATTTTGTGTGGAGGCTATATATACCCCTCCACCTCCTGTTTATTCGTGGAGAGAGCCATCAAAACGAACCTACACTTCCCACCTACATTTTTTGAGAGAGAACCACCTACACTTGTGTTGAGGTCAAGATATTCCATTCCTACCATATGAATCTTGATCTCTAGCCTTCCCCAAGTTGCTTTCCACTCAAATCTTCTTTCCACCAAATCCAAATCCTGTGAGAGAGAGTTGATTGTTGGGGGGACTATCATTCGAAGCACAAGAGCAAGGAGTTCATCATCAACACACCATTTGTTACTTCTTGGAGAGTGGTGTCTCCTAGATTGGATAGGTGTCACTTGGGAGCCTCCGACAAGATTGTGGAGTTGAACCAAGGAGTTTGTAAGGGCAAGGAGATCGCCTACTTTGTGAAGATCTACAGCTAGTGAGGCAAGTCCTTCGTGGGCGACGGCCATGGTGGGATAGACAAGGTTGCTTCTTCGTGGACCCTTCGTGGGTGGAGCCCTCCATGGACTCGCAAGAACCGTTACCCTTCGTGGGTTGAAGTCTCCATCAATGTGGATGTACGATAGCACCACCTATCGGAACCACGGCAAAAACATCTGTGTCTCCAATTGCGTTTGAATCCTCCAAACCCTTCCCTTTACATTCTTGCAAGTTGCATGCTTTACTTTCCGCTGCTCATATACTCTTTGCATGCTTGCTTGAATTGTGTTAAGATTGCTTGACTTGTTCTAAAGTTGCTGAATCTGGCAAGAACTAAAATTGGGAAAAGGCTAGTTTTTTATTTGGTCAAGTAGTCTAATCACCCTCCCTATAGACATACTTTCGATCCTACAAGTGGTCATAGACTTGGTTTCACAACCTAGGAGAGTATGGCATCTAGCGAGGGAAATTACCACCGTAGAGGTCCTTACTTTGATGGTACTAATTTTGCTAGTTGGAAGCATAAGATGAAAATGCATATTCTTGGACATAACCCCGCTGTTTGGGCTATTGTGTGTATCGGCTTGCAAGGTAAATTCTTCGATGGGAAAGAACGGAACCGTGAAGCTACCGCAGAAGAGTTGAAGAAGCCACAATACAATGGTCAAGCTTGTGATATCCTCTTCAATGGATTGTGCCCCGAAGAATTCAACAAAATCAGCCGTCTTGAGAATGCAAAGGAAATTTGGGATACTTTGATTGATATGCACGAAGGTACCAACTCCGTCAAGGAATCCAAATTGGATGTGCTTCAAAGTCAACTTGACAAGTTCAAAATGAAGGATGGTGAAGGTGTCGCTGAAATGTACTCTAGGCTTGCTCTTATCACAAATGAGATCGCCGGCTTAGGAAGTGAAGAGATGACCGACAGATTCATCATCAAGAAGATCCTAAGAGCCTTGGATGGAAAATATGATACTGTGTGCACATTGATCTGAATGATGCCCAATTACAAAGATCTCAAGCCAACGGAAGTCATTGGAAGAATCGTTGCTCATGAGATGTCACTCAAGGATAGGGAGGAGCTCCATAACAAGTCAAGTGGTGCTTACAAAGCCTCATGTGAAGCTCCCACATCATCAAGTGAGAAACAAACCTTCAATGAAGAATTGAGCCTAATGGTGAAGAACTTTAACAAATTCTACAAGAGTAGAAGCAAAGAGAGAAGTTCCAAGTCAAGTTCCTACAATGACAAAAGATCTTCTAGTCGAGAGCGTAATTGCTACAATAGTGGAAAACCCGGACACTACTCAAATGAGTGTACGGCCCCCTACAAAAGAAGAGAAGATTCTCCCAAAAGAAGAAGTAGAAGAGAAGAATCACCGTCAAGAGAGAGAAGGAGTAGGGATGATCATTATGAACGAAGACCCTCACGGAGAAGCAAGGATTCGGAAAGGAAGGACAAGTCACCAAGGAGCTACACAAAACGAAGACATCAAACTCATGTTGGTGAATGGGTATCCGGCTCCGACTCCGACAATCACTCCGAGAGAAGCTATCACTCCGACTCTGAATATACTCAAGATGAAGGTGTTGCCGGTCTAGCACTTGTGTCAACCAACTCCTACGACATATTTGATTCAGCAAATGAAGGAATTGGAAGATGCTTCATGGCCAAAGGTCCAAAGGTATCACACCACGAGTATGTTGATTTCAATAGTGATGAAGATGACTTGTTAGGTGATGATGATTTACTTGTTGACAACTCTAGTGATGAATACTATGATGAAACGTCAATTAATCATGATAATCAAGATAAAACGAATGAAAATGATAAGGAGAAGATTGAGTCTCTAACTAAAGAACTAAACACTCTTAAGTTAGCTCATGAAACTATCTTATGAGATCATCGAGAACTTTTAAGGACTCATGAGAAATTACGTTCTGAAAAGCTCAACCTTGAGCAAGAGCATGAGTTCTCAAAGGCAATCAATGATGATCTTCGCAAGAAAAGTTCTTCTTTCATTGCCAAGCATTTACTGTTATCCACTTACATGCCTCAAGTCAAGTCTAGTAACAAGAACAAGAAAGATTCTTCCTCTAGTAGTAACAATAATCATGCTAAATCCATTGTTGTTGCTTCTAGTAGTTCTCTAGATTCCACTAATGATTCTCTTAGCCAAGTTACACTTGAGCAAGAAAATAGCTTATTGAAGGGAATTATAGAGGAAGGTTTCTACAAGAGCCTTGCCGGGAGTAAGCAATTCGAGGAAATTGTACGCAAGCAAGGAAGGCACCGGAAGAACCAAGGTGTTGGTTTTGAACGAAAGTTCAATGCCAATGGAGTTGAGTGGGAAGAAGATCAATACCCCAAGACGTAGTTTGTTCCTCAACAAGAGAAGTATGATCCTACTTCTTTCAAAGGGACACAAGCTCAAGATGATCTTCCACCACAAGACCACAAGGAAAAAGGCAAGGACAAGCTTCAAGAAGAAATTGATGCATTTGAAGAAGCTCCTAAGGCCTTGGTCAGGTGGGTTCCCAAGACTACATCAAGTTCCACTTCATCAAGTACGACTACAACTCCGAGGATTCCCATCAAGATGGTGTGGATCCCAAACAAGAAGAACTAGAGAGTTCTTGAGGGTGACTCCGCCAACATACTTCACTCTTATCATTTTGGCAAGAACAAGTGCAATCAACCTCCACATCTTGCACTAGTTCAAGGAGTCACAAACCCTATTGTTGGTAAGACAAGGGACAAGGTAACCAAATGCTTCCATAGACATCATCTTGTGTATGCATCACTCTATGTCTATGGATATTCCTTGTTTGTTCCTTGTGGGACTAACCCGTGTAGGTATTGAAAGTGCAACTCACTCCAAAGGATTGCTCCAAATGATCTACATCAACATTGAGCATCTACATCTTCAACACCTACATGAAGTCATCATCGACAAAACCCAAGGTTAGTTCATCCCTCTTAGGGAGGATCTCACATCTAGGGGGAGCTTTACTCTAAGAATTGAGCTAAAGCAACTCTAATGGTGTGAACACAACAACACTTTATGTAAAAGTGGTAACCCCACTTGTGCTTAAACGATGAGTATGACCTATGATCAAATGTTCTCATTTGACTCCCAAGTCAATATACTCATATATAGATGACCTAGTCATCGCCAATTGCTTGATAGATGCTAGAATAGTTTGTGCACGCTTTGCCACATATTTCATTTGCCATTTTATTGGGTGAGCATGTTGGTTGCATAATTTACTCATTCGAGGACATCCACTTGTTGTTTTGATTGTTTGGCACCTCTTTTTCTTTTGCCAAGTGGATGGACAAGAATGCCTAAGAACCTTCTCTAGCTATCTATGCTCTTCTCGTCTTAAACTCTATTCATGCTGCATCACAAAGTTTGATCAAGTCAGATTCGAACCACTCTGTGTGAGGAGCACTCGGAGTCCCCGATTCATCATAGACTTAAACTTCCAAAACTTCTTTGTGCATTTCGGTCTGACCGATTCATCCATTTCGGTCATACCGAGATCACTAAGTCGATCTAGGTTTTCAATCTCGGTGCAACCGATTTGAACTTTTCGGTCACACCGAGTTTCAGTAACTGCTTGCAGTTATGAATTTCGGTGCCACCGAGTTGTTTCACTCGGTCACACCGACAGAGTCAGGCTATATATTTGTAGCGACCCGACCCGAATGGATCAAGTCTCTGTGCTTTCGTGTCATCCCTGGATCGGTATGCTGACACACACAGTACTCGAAGGATTTATAACAGAGGTAAATCACATGTATAAAGTAGCGTAAAAACTATTACCTCAATCCAAAATATAGCGGAAGCAACAAGGTTGTGGATTCCCATCAACACCAACGGCAAAGTTGAGTATAGGAAATCGTAACCCTAACGTATCACTTACTGTAAATGCGAAAAGTCTCGCAACATGAAAAGTTGCAGCCCGAAACGGGTCAAGACATGGAATATGCCTGGCAATGTAACACATAGAGAGTAATGAAAGAATAGGCTATACTACATGCATATATGGCTGGTGGAAAGCTCTATGGTTACAGCTTTATGAAAAGCCAATTTTTCCCTACTTCAAAGGAATAAATTTATTTAACTACCATGGTGGTTGTTGAACATTGAGAATGGTTGACAGCATCCTCAATCCCAATTAAAAGTACTCATTAAACCCAAACAAATTATATTAAGTAACGTGATGAGATCAACAGGATATCCGGTACTAGATACTCAAAATTGTCCATAACCGGGGACACGGCTAATCATGATTAGTTTATACACTCTGCAGAGGTTTGCACTTTTCCCCACAAGACTCGATCGCCTCCGCTTGGTTCTCGTGACTACATGGTGTTTGAGAGACGGATGATCGAGACACGCCTTTCTTCGAAGCACTAGCACCTTACATGTGGGTAGACCGTACCAACCTACATCCCCTACATCAGCTAGCCTACCCGTAAGAGTTCGCACAACTTAGTCAACTATGCCAGAGCCCATAATGGCTTGTGGCTGCACACGGAAGTTTCTAGTTTGAATAATCTTATGATCCCTTTGAGCCTGGGTGGCGGTCTCAAGAACATGGCAAATCCTGTCTACCTGTGTGCCTTGACAGCAAGTCTGGAATAGCCAGTGCCTCAATCCACCCAGATGTGTGTTTAAGTTGCCACCTTAGATAAACCATTAATTATCAATCTCACATACATCATGGATATTCACTCAAACCCAATCCACGTCTACGAGCATAGCATGGCGTAATAAGCAAACGAGAAGTAACTCCCAAGGGTTTGATAATAAAACAGGTAATAGGTACTACCTCCATCTACTTCCCATCCCACAATTTAATTAGATCCTAATCATGCAAGTGTTTGAGGATAGATCTAATGCATAAAACTGGGTATGAGAAGAGTATGATCAAAGTGTTACTTGCCCGCAAAGTTGATGAAGATGATTCGCACTCAAAACTCTTGATAGCTCTACTCGTCACACTCCGGTCAATCTATCGTAATCAAGCAATAGTAACCACACATAAGCAATCACTCAAAAGATCGGAAAGATCGAAGAAACAATTTGAAAAGCGTCAAAACCAAATCAAATAACTCTTGCAACATAAAACAATTTCTAACAGTACCAAAACTATGTGTATTTGGCCTTATCAGAAAGTTTAGGTCAAGAGCTTCGATTTGCAAAAAGAATCAACTAAATCGGAGTTATAAAACTCAAGTTATGCTCAAACGAAGCTTGAATTCAAATCTGATCTAATTCAAATTTTAAAATTTCAAAAACATGTTTGAGTTGGATTACTTGGATAGAGGAGATCATAACGAAGAAGTTGGCGTAGGTATCGTTGGATTCCGACTTACGAGTAAAAAGAAATGAACGTTTGAACATTAGGGACTACGGATAGGTCCATGACGAAAATTAAAAATAAAAGACAAATCTATCGAGTTAACGCCGCTAAACAAAACCGGAAAGAAAAACCGGCGAGAAAACCGATCTAGGGTTTCGGAAAGAAAACCGAAACGAAAAACCGATCTAGAAAACGTGACGCGACGCGGGGCTAGTACCTCGAAGAGGCGAGGGGCTCCGGTGGCGGCGGCGTAGGGCGGAGGCGGCGGCAAGGGGCGGCGGCGGCTATGGCGGCGGCGGCTATGTGGGGCGGCGGCACTGGTGAGGGCGGCGGCGTAGGGCGGCGGTGGCGACTAGGGCGGCGGCGCTGGCTATGGCGGGCCAAGACTGTGTGTTGCTGCAGAGGAGGAGGAGAGGAGAGGAGAGTTGATTTGATGTGTTGGAGGGGGTGCTTGGGTATTTATATTGGGGAGGGGAGGGGTTTTGCTTGGGGTAGGGGACAAGAAATAGAGTAGGATTAGGAATCCTAGGAATAAAAAACGGAATAACAAAACAGGGTCAAATTCTACTAGGAATCGTAAAAGAATAGGAAACTTGGGGCTCCTGGCTCCCCTAGGTGCGTGCTATGTGCGATGGCCTTGTGGCCGGCCGGTGGCTTGTGTGGCGGCTTGGGCCTTTGGCCCAAGGCGCCAAGGCCCTTTTTTTTTTTTTTTTTAAATTTCAGACGAAAAGAAAATGATAAAACCAAATAAATAAATATATTATATAGTCATATAATATATCAAAATTTGCAGAAAAATATTTCCTACAAGATGAACATTATTTTAGCTTCAAATAAAATACACACAAATCCAAATAAAACAAAGAGTGTTTCAGCTCTAATAAAATCCAATAAAAATCATTTTTAAAATACCAAAATGACTTCAAATTAATTTCTCTCCAATTTTCTGATGTAGGGAATCATGTTACCCTATTTCCATATATTTTATTTTGGAGAAAAATAATTTGAATAAAACTCAAATAACTCCAAATTGAAAAATAAATTCAAAGGAACTTTGAATTTAATTCTTTGAAAACTCCCAACTCATAATTCAGTATAATTTGAAGAAGTCATTTTATCTTCGCCGTGAAAATCATTGAGTTGCATAAAGTTTCAGAATTGGAAATATTTTTCAAATGAAATTCAAATATTTTCAACACCCCTTGTCATTTAAATAAATGGAAGAAGTCATGTCATCTTCTCTCCAGGGTTTTGTGATGAAAAGAATTTGAATTCTCAAGATCATAAAAGCAAAATGAAAGTTTGGGAAAGTCCTTTTATTCCCTCTCATTTAACTTTCAAAAGTTTCAATTCACTCACTTTCACCAATCAATCAAGCAATCAATCAAATCTATCTATTTGTTTATAACATTCCAAAATTTAGAATTTTGGGATGTTACAAACTACCACCCTTAAAATGAATCTCGTCCTCGAGATTCGAAGAGGCTAGCAAGAAATAGGTTAGGGTTTGGGGTCTTCTCAAAATCCATCGATCATTTCCTGGGTCTCGGGTTCTACCACCCTTAGAAGCATTGTTACGGTTCCATCAAAACTCATATACTCCATCCTTATTACTGACAATGTCGGTCTTCTCAGATCGTAAGGAAAAATTCCTTCTCTGGCCTCTTCCGGTAGTGGCATAACCTTTTCCTCAATTCCTTTGTCCTTTCATCTTGGTAAGGTTATCCGAAACCGGGTCTTCATAGTCGACGGGTCCGACGCCAATTCTAAACAACTATCGATATCTCATGGTGGTCAACAATTTATGGTTTCTCCCGCGTAAAACGGGTCTGGGTTGAACCTCACCGTATAACCTACGGTTGGCAACAACCGCCGTGTACAAGGGAAAAACAATACCTATACCTTTCTAAGGTTTAAACAAGGTTTAATATCGCTGCCTCTCTGCTATAGGTAAGTCACTCAGATTTACCATCCCGTATAGCAAGGCGAATAATAAGAGTAAGTCGGTATGGTGATCAATCCATCCCGCACCCAAATCATTACCTTGTACATGGTTTAGCGAATCTCGCATTCTAACACTCGGTCATCCTCACAAGCATTGCAGAATTTCTCTTGTCGACGAACCAAGTCCGGAAAATCCATTGATTCTGCAGGCCAAACAAACATCTATCGTTCCTTAACAACTCTCAGGTTTTGCGTAAACTCCTATAGAATCGTCGGTTGATACAATTCGTAACTCTTCCATGGTCTCTCCTTCAGCAAGAGTGTGCTTGCTTCTTGGTAGGTCCTGGGGCCTATGGGTTATGGGCCCACCTCATCACTTGTAAACCTTGAACTCATCATCTGGGCAACTGGTCATTATCCCAACATCCAACTTCCTAGTATACTTAATTCCATCCAATTGTAGTGTCTTCCTTCCTTCTATTCATCTCTTCATCCTCATGGGATATCCCACATACCGAGATAAAAACTTATACTTATGAAGTCCGTACTCCACTTCGCGGAACATCATTATCCCTTCCAGGGTCAAGCGTCCTTACAGGGGGAATATTGGCCATCTCTGCATGGCACTTCTTCAATCGGAAAACGTGAAACTCATCATGAACTCGACAGTTCTTGGTGACTCCAACTTGTTAGTCACTTCTCCCATAATGCTCCAAACTCGGTATGGTCCTACAAATCTCGGGCTAACTTTCCTTAACTCCAAATCGTTTAACTCCTCGCAGAAATGGCACACAAAGATATGCTCTGCTCTCGATTTCATAGACTGTCTCCTTGCGCTTTTGAGTCTGCATAACTCTTCCGCTGGATCGAGCTACCTTGAGTCTATCTCGAAGCAACTTAACATTCTCTTCGCACTCCTTGATCACATTTGGTCCAAACAACTGACGGTCTCCAACTTCATACCACATCAACGGTGTCTGGCTCCTTCTCCCATACAAAGCTTCAAGAGGGCCATCTCCAAACTGACTTGGTAACATTGTTGTATGAGAACTTCGCGTAAGGTAGATTATAATCACTACTAGATCCGAAATTTAGCGCACACGCTCTCAACATGTCCTCCGGTATCTGATTGACTCTCTTGATTTATCCATCTGTCTGCGGATGAAAGGCTGTACTGAACTCTAGCCTAGTATCCAAAGTCTGGTGCAGCTGTTTCCAAAACTTTGAGGTAAACTATGTTCCTCTACGATGGTCCTCGAAACTCCATGCAGACATACGATCCTTGTCAAATATATCTTGGCCAACTTCACACTTGTATAGGTGGTTTTTCACTGGAATAAAGCGAGCCACTTTGGTCAAGCTAATCAACTACTACCCAGATAGAATCATATCCCAATCGGGTTATGGGAAATCCGAAAATGAAATCCATGCCAGGCTTATCCTACTTCCATTCGGTATCGGCATAGGCTGCAATAATCCTGCCGGCTTCGATGCTCGCTTTTACTTTCTCCGCATACATCACTTACGACTACATACTCCGCAATATCCTTGTTCATACCAGTCCACCGAAACACTCCTTCAAATCCAAATACATCTTGGTGTTTCGGGGTGAATCAAGTAGGGTGAGTCATCACCTCCTCAAGTATTAACTTCCCGATCTTTTGCATTATTGGCACATTTGCACGGTCCTCGAACCATAAGGTGTCGTGCTCATCCTTACGAAAACCTTTGGCTTTTCCTTTGCTCATCCTCTCTTTTACCTCAGCAATCTCTTTGTCATCCTTCTGAGCTTCACATATCTTTCCCAACAATGTAGACTGAACTTCCATTGCTGCAACAAAACCTTTGGGAACAATCTCCAATCGAAGTTCCCTGAAAATCCTCGGCTAACACCTTTGGTAATCCTCTGCTTATGAGGGTATTTGTCCTTATTTTCTTTATGGTTGTGTCCTTTTTCTCCACAAAGCTTGTATGCACTTTCTCCATATCATTTCCATAAGGCTTCAACTTCTGGGACACAAACGAGACTTTGGCAAAGTCAACTTAAATTCTTTCCAAGTGGTTACTCCTTGCAATCCATTGATGGTTTGGTACATCCTCCACCAAGTAGCAGCACCTCTTTCAAAGCACTGAAGAGCATGCTGGTTCATATACTTTCCGGCTATAGGGTTATTCCCCATGTGATCCTCCATGTTCTGAATCCATCGGTCCGTCTTCAATTGACTCATCGGTCCAGAGAATACAAGCTCATCTCCATTCTTCCTCTAACGGGTCCATGGGTTTGGGGTGGGATAAGAGAGATCGAGAGGGATGCACTCAATACAAACAAAAGTTTTGAAAAGGCAGATTTTATTGTGGCTGTTGGAAAACATCAAACAAAATGACAGCTCACAACCGTCGCATCTAACGTCAGGGTATAACAAGGGTTTGGTCTTCTAAAGGTCAATGAATCTCAAGTCATCAAACTCTTCAAGTCTTGGTCATGTCTCTGATGGCTTCTTCTGATCACGCTTGTCCTTCTCAAGTTCTTTTGCGGATCATCTCTGTTGGCCGAAGTCTCTCGCGACGCCCTTTAATATTTCTCGAGTGGCATTCCAAACTTCGACTTCAACTTCCTTGACATGAACCATGGTCCCATCGTCCTTCAGTTCGACAAAACTTTGATGTCTCAAGGTTTTGCTCCTCGGCTTGTCTACTTTCAGCTTCACGGATCCCGAGTTCTTCATGAAATACTTCCTTGTCAAAATTTAGCTTCTTGTGGGTCCATCTTAACTTTCTGATGTAACACTCCAGATCCTGGTCTTACTCCAATACACCTTAATCTCGGGTATTGATTACTTCCATTATCTCTCAATTCCATAAGCGTAACCTTCCTAGGTCATAAAATGTGGGAATTCTTCAAAGCCTTCAAATTCTCCTAGTCTTCGGAGTCTTCAACAGTTGTAGTTTCCATTTACACGGTAAAATCCTCTTCATTCCAAATGGTCTTAGTTGTCCGATATCTTGTCTCCTTGGAGTGGTCTCATCTACCAAATCTTCGAGTGGTCAAAAGGAAAAGGGTATGGTCTCACTAAAAGGAATATTTGAATAAGCTCAAGAGAAGAGAGGTAAAAGATCTTTTGAAAAAGAAAGTTGTAGAGAAAAATCTTTCCTATGGGCTTGCCATTTTCTAGGGTCACGTCCTCTACAGTCAACATGTGCTCGATACCATCTTGTAGCGACCCGACCCAAATGAATCAAGTCTCTGTGCTTTCGTGTCATCCCTGGATCGGTATGCTGACACACACAGTACTCGAAGGATTTATAACAGAGGTAAATCACATGTATAAAGTAGCGTAAAAACTATTACCTCAATCCAAAATATAGCGGAAGCAACAAGGTTGTGGATTCCCATCAACACCAACGGCAAAGTTGAGTATAGGAAATCGTAACCCTAACGTATCACTTACTCGTTGTTCAAAAAGTGCGCAACATGAAAAGTTGCAGCAAAAACGGGTCAAGACATGGAATATGCTGGCAATGTAACACATAGAGAGTAATGAAAGAATAGGCTATACTACATGCATATATGGCTGGTGGAAAGCTCTATGGTTACAGTTTTGCGAAAAGCCAATTTTTTCCTACTTCAAAGGAATAAATTTATTTAAGTATCATGGTGGTTGTTGAACATTGAGAATGGTTGACAGCATCCTCAATCCCAATTAAAAGTACTCATTAAACCCAAACAAATTATATTAAGTAACGTGATGAGATCAACAGGATATCCGGTACTAGATACTCAAAATTGTCCATAACCGGGACACGGCTAATCATGATTAGTTTATACACTCTGCAGAGGTTTGCACTTTTCCCCACAAGACTCGATCGCCTCCGCTTGGTTCTCGCACTACATGGTGTTTGAGAGGCGGATGATCGAGACACGATCTTCGAAGCACTAGCACCTTACATGTGGGTAGACCGTACCAACCTACATCCCCTACATCAGCTAGCCTACCCGTAAGAGTTCGCATAACTTAGTCAACTATGCTAGAGCCCATAATGGCTTGTGGCTGCACACGGAAGTTTCTAGTTTGAATAATCTTATGATCCCTTTGAGCCTGGGTGGCGGTCCGAAGAAATACAGGCAAATCCTGTCTACCTGTGTGCCTTGACAGGCAAGTCTGGAATAGCCAGTGCCTCAATCCACCCAGATGTGTGTTTAAGTTGCCACCTTAGATAAACCATTAATTATCAATCTCACATCTGTCATGGATATTCACTCAAACCCAATCCACGTCTACGAGCATAGCATGGCGTAATAAGCAAACGTAGAAGTAACTCCCAAGGGTTTGATAATAAAACAGGTAATAGGTACTACCTCCATCTACTTCCCATCCCACAATTTAATTAGATCCTAATCATGCAAGTGTTTGAGGATAGATCTAATGCATAAAAACTGGGTATGAGAAGAGTATGATCAAAGTGTTACTTGCTCGCAAAGTTGATGAAGATGATTCGCACTCAAAACTCTTGATAGCTCTACTCGTCACACTCCGGTCAATCTATCGTAATCAAGCAATAGTAACCACACATAAGCAATCACTCAAAAGATCGGAAAGATCGAAGAAACAATTTGAAAACGTCAAAACCAAATCTAATAACTCTTGCAGCATAAAACAATTTCTAACAGTACCAAAACTATGTGTATTTGGCCTTATCAGAAAGTTTAGGTCAAGAGCTTCGATTTGCAAAAAGAATCAACTAAATCGGAGTTATAAAACTCAAGTTATGCTCAAACGAAGCTTGAATTCAAATCTGATCTAATTCAAATTTTAAAATTTCAAAAACATGTTTGAGTTGGATTCTTGGATAGAGGAGATCATAACGAAGAAGTGGGCGTTGGTTTCATGGATTCCGACTTACGAGTAAAAAGTTATGAACGTTTGAAGATTAGGGACTACGGATAGGTCCATGACGAAAATTAAAAATAAAAAGACAAATCTATCGAGCGAACGCTCGCTAAACAAAACCGGAAAGAAAAACCGGCGAGAAAACCGATCTAGGGTTTCGGAAAGAAAACCGAAACGAAAAACCGATCTAGAAAACGTGACGCGACGCGGGGCTAGTACCTCGAAGAGGCGAGGGGCTCCGGTGGCGGCGCAAGAGGGCGGAGGCGGCAAGCAAGGGCGGCGGCGGCTATGGCGGCGGGCTATGTGGGGCGGCAGGGCGGCGGTGGCGACTAGGGTGGCGGCGCTGGCTATGGCGGCAGCGGCACTGGTGTTGCTGCTGCTGCAGAGGAGGAGGAGAGGAGAGGAGAGTTGATTTGATGTGTTGGAGGGGGGAGGGGGTGCTTGGGTATTTCTCTTGGGGAGGGTCGGGGTTTTGCGTGGGGTGGGGGACAAGACTTAGAGTAGGATTAGGAATCCTAGGAATAAAAGCGGAATAACAAAACGGGGTCAAATTCTACTAGGAATCGAAAAGAATAGGAAACTTGGGGCTCTGGCTCCCCTAGGTGCGTGCTATGTGCGATGGCCTTGTGGCCGGCCGGTGGCTTAGTGGCGGCTTGGGCCTTTGGCCCAAGGCTAAAGGCCCCTTTTTTAAAAAAAAAATTTCCAGACGAAAGAAAAATGATAAAACCAAATAAATAAATATATTATATAGGCATATAATATATCAAAATTTGCAGAAAAATATTTCCTACAAGATGAACATTATTTTAGCTTCAAATAAAATACACACAAATCCAAATAAAACAAAGAGTGTTTCAGCTCTAATAAAATCCAATAAAAATCATTTTTTAAAAATACCAAAATGACTTCAAATTAATTTCTCTCCAATTTTCTGATGTAGGGAATCATGTTACCCTATTTCCATATATTTTATTTTGGAGAAAAATAATTTGAATAAAACTCAAATAACTCCAAATTGAAAAATAAATTCAAAGGAACTTTGAATTTAATTCTTTGAAAACTCCCAACTCATATTTCGTATAATTTGAAGAAGTCATTTTATCTTCGCCGTGAAAATCATTGAGTTGCATAAAGTTTCAGAATTGGAAATATTTTTCAAATGAAATTCAAATATTTTCAACACCCCTTGTCATTTAAATAAATGGAAGAAGTCATGTCATCTTCTCTCCGGGGTTTTGTGATGAAAAGAATTTGAATTCTCAAGATCATAAAAGCAAAATGAAAGTTTGGGAAAGTCCTTTTATTCCCTCTCATTTAACTTTCAAAAGTTTCGAATTCACTCACTTTCAGTCAATCAATCAAGCAATCAATCAAAACTATCTATTTGTTTATAACATTCCAAAATTTAGAATTTTGGGATGTTACAATATTCCCATGGGCCAAAATTTGGAAAACTTTCCGAACCTCTTCGCCTGCAGTCAGCCTGCTCTGCCTCCATGGTCTCCGGATCGTCCAACTCATCGCCACCCGCCTCCAGTCGCTGGTCTCTGCCGCCGTCAACGGGATCGTCCCCACCGTTGCCGCCGTAGCAAGTCCATCGCCTGTTGGAAATATGCTCTAGAGGCAATAATAAATTAGTTATTATTATATTTCCTTGTTCATGATAATCATTTATTATCCATGCTATAATTGTATTGATAGGAAACCCAGATACATGTGTGGGTACATAGACAACACCATGTCCCTAGTAAGCCTCTAGTTGACTAGCTCGTTGATCAATAGATGGTTACGGTTTCCTGACCATGGACATTGGATGTCATTGATAACGGGATCACATCATTAGGAGAATGATGTGGTGGACAAGACCCAATCCTAAGCCTAGCACAAAGATCGTGTAGTTCATATGCTAAAGCATTTCTAATGTCAAGTATCATTTCCTTAGACCATGAGATTGTGCAACTCCCGGATACCGTAGGAATGCTTTGGGTGTACCAAACGTCACAACGAATCGGGTGGCTATAAAGGTGCACTACGGTATCTCCGAAAGTGTCTGTTGGGTTGGCACGAATCAAGACTGGGATTTGTCACTCCGTGTGACGGAGAGGTATCTCTGGGCCCACTCGGTAGGACATCATCATAATGTGCACAATGTGACCAAGGAGTTGATCACGGGATGATGTGTTACGGAATGAGTAAAGAGACTTGCCGGTAACGAGATTGAACAAGGTATCGGGATACCGACGATCGAATCTCGGGCAAAGTACTATACCGGTAGACAAAGGGAATTGAATATGGGATTGATTGAATCCACGACATCGTGGTTCATCCGATGAGATCATCGTGGAACACGTGGGAGCCAACATGGGTATCCAGATCCCGCTGTTGGTTATTGGCCGGAGAGTTGTCTCGGTCATGTCTGCATGGTTCCCGAACCCGTAGGGTCTACACACTTCAGGTTCGGTGACGCTAGGGTTGTAGAGATATTAGTATGCGGTAACTTGAAAGTTGTTCGGAGTCCCGGATGTCACGAGGAGTTCCGGAATGGTCCGGAGGTAAAGATTTATATATAGGAAGTCTAGTTTCGGCCACCGGGAAGGTTTCGGGGGTCATCGGTATTGTACCGGGACCACCGGAAGGGTCCCGGGGGTCCATCGGGTGGGGCCACCTATCCCGGAGGGCCCCATGGGCTGAAGGGGCGTGGGAACCAGCCCCTGGTGGGCTGGTGCGCCCCCCCTTGGGCCTCCCATGTGCCTAGGGTTGGAAACCCTAAGGGGTGGGGGCGCCTCCACTTGGCTTGGAGGCCAGGCCACCCCTAGGGCAGCCTCCCCCCTCCTAGATGGGATCTACAAGGGGCCGGCGCCCCCCTAGGCCCCTATATATAGTGGAGGGAGGGAGGGCAGCCGCACTGAGTCCTCGGGCGCCTCCCTCCCTCCCGTGACACCTCTTCCTCCCGCTTGCGCTTGGCGAGAAGCCCCGGGGATCCCGCTACTTCCACCACCACGCTGTCAGCCGGATCTCCATCAACCTCTCCTTCCCTTGCTGGATCAAGAAGGAGGAGATGTATCTCCCAACTGTATGTGTGTTGAACACGGAGGTGCCGTCCGTTCGGCTCTAGGATCATCGGTGATTTGGATCACGACGAGTACGACTCCATCAACCCCGTTCACTTGAACGCTTCCGCTTAGCGATCTAAAAGGGTATGTAGATGCACTCCTTTCCCTCTCGTTGCTAGAAGACTCCATAGATTGATCTTGGTGATGCGTAGAAAATTTGAAATTCTGCTACGTTCAGCAACAGTGGTATCAGAGCTAGGTTTATGCGTAGTTTCTATGCACGAGTAGAACACAAGTTGTTGTGGGTGTTGATTTTGTTCAATATGCTTACCGTTACTAGTCCAATCTTGTTTCGATGGTATTGTTGGATGAAGCGGCCCGAACCGACCTTACACGTACACTTACGTGAGACAGGTTCCACCGACTGACATGCACTTGTTGCATAAGGTGGCTAGCGGGTGCCGCCTCTCCCACTTTAGTCGGATCGGATTCGATGAAAAGGGTCTTATGAAGGGTAAATAGCAATTGACATATCATGTTGTGGTTTTTATGAGGTAAGAAACATTCTTGCTAGAAACCCATAGCAGCCACGTAAAACATGCAAACAACAATTAGAGGACGTCTAACTTGTTTTTGCGGGTATGCTATGTGATGTGATATGGCCAAAAGAATGTGATGAATGATATGTGATGTATGAGATTGATCATGTTCTTGTAATAGGAATCACGACTTGCATGTCGATGAGTATGACAACGGCAGGAGCCATAGGAGTTGTCTTAATTTATTGTATGACCTGCGTGTCAATGAACAATGCCATGTAATTACTTTACTTTATTGCTAAACCATTAGCCATAGTAGTAGAAGTAATAGTTGGCGAGACAACTTCATGGAGACACGATGATGGAGATCATGATGATGGAGATCATGGTGTCATGCCGGTGACGATGATGATCATGAAGCCCCGAAGATGGAGATCGAAAGGAGCAAAATGATATTGGCCATATCATGTCACTTTTTGATTTCATGTGATGTTTATCATGTTTTTGCATCTTATTTTCTTAGAACGACGGTAGTAAATAAGATGATCCCTCATAATAATTTCAAGAAAAGTGTTCCCCCTAACTGTGCACCGTTGCGAAAGTTCGTTGTTTCGAAGCACCACGTGATGATCGGGTGTGATAGATTCTAACGTTCACATACAACGGGTGTAAGCCAGATTTACACACACGAAACACTTAGGTTGACTTGACGAGCCTAGCATGTACAGACATGGCCTCGGAACACAAGAGACCGAAAGGTCGAGCATGAGTCGTATGGTAGATACGATCAACATGAAGATGTTCACCGATGATGACTAGTCCGTCTCACGTGATGATCGGACACGGCCTAGTTGACTCGGATCATGTAATCACTTAGATGACTAGAGGGATGTCTATCTGAGTGGGAGTTCATAAGATGAACTTGATTATCCTAAACATAGTCAAAAGGTCTTTGCAAATTATGTCGTAAGCTCGCGCTTTGGTTCTATTGTTTTAGATATGTTCCTAGAGAAAATTCAGTTGAAAGTTGATAGTAGCGATTATGCGGACTAGGTCCGTAAACTGAGGATTGTCCTTGTTGCTTTGTAGAAGGCTTATGTCCTTAATGCACCGCTCGGTGTGCTGAACCTCGAACATCATCTGTGGATGTTGCGAACATCTGACATGCACGTTTTGATAACTACGTGATAGTTCAGTAATGTTAAACGGTTTAGAGTTGAGGCACCAAAGATTTATTCTGAACGCCATGAAACATATGAGATGTTTCGAGGGCTGAAATTGGGATTTCAGGCTCGTGCCCACGTCAAGAGGTATAAGACCTCCGACGAGTTTCTTAGCCTGCAAACTAAGGGAGAAAAGCTCAATCGTTGAGCTTGTGCTGAGATTGTCTGAGTACCACAATCACTTGAATCGAGTGGGAGTTTCTCCAAAGTCATTGCCACCAAGCTACTAGAGCTTCGTGATGAACTATAACATATCAGGGATAGATATGATGATCCTTGAAATATTCGCGATGTTTGACACCGCGAAAGTAGAAATCGAGAAGGAGCATCAATTGTTGATGGTTAGTGAAACCACTAGTTTCAAGAAGGGCAAGGGAAAGAAGGGATACTTCATGAAACGGCAAATCAGCTGCTGCTCTAGTGGACAAACCCAAGGTTGAACCCAAACCCGAGACTAAGTGCTTCTGTAATAAGGGGAACAGTCACTGGAGTAGAATTACCCTAGATACTTGGTAGATGAGAAGGCTGGCAAGGTCGATAGTAGTATATTGGATATACATTATGTTAATGTGTACTTTACTAGTACTCCTAGTAGCACCAGGGTATTAGATACCGGTTACATTGCTAAGTGTTAGTAACTCGAAATAAAATCTACGGAATAAACGGAGACTAGCTAAAGGTGAGCTGACGATATGTGTTGGAAGTGTTTCCAAGGTTGATGTGATCAAGCATCGCATGATCCCTCTACCATCGAGATTGGTGTTAAACCTAACTAATTGTTATTTGGTGTTTGCGTTGAGCATAGACATGATTGGATTATATCTATCACAATACGGTTATTCATTTAAGGAGAATAATGGTTACTCTGTTTATTTGAATAATACCTTCAATGGTCTTGCACCTAAAATGAATGGTTTATTGAATCTCGATCGTAGTTATACACATGTCCATGCCAAAAGATATAAGATAGTAATGATAGTACCACCTACTTGTGGCACTGCCATGTAAGTCGTATTGGTATAAAACGCATGAAGAAGCTCCATGTTGATGGAACTTTGGACTCACTCGTTTTGAAAAGATTGAGACATGCGAACCATGTCTATTGGTGTATACGCATGAAGAAACTCCATGCAGATGGATCGTTTGGACTCACTTGATTTTGAATCACTTGAGACATGCAAATCATACCACATGGGCAAGATGGTGAAAAGCCTTGGTTTCATGAAGATGGAACAAGAAAGCAACTTGTTGGAAGTAATACATTTTGATGTGTGCAGTCCAATGAGTGCCGAGGCACCTTGATGGATATCGTTATGTTCTTACTTCACAGATGATTTGAGTAGATACTGAGTATATTTACTTGATGAAACACAAGTCTGAATTATCGAATGGTTCAAATAATTTCAGAGTGAAGTTGAAGATCTTCGTGACAAGAGGATAAAATGTCTGTGATATGATCATAGAGATGAATATCTGAGTTACGAGTTTTGGCACGCAATTAAGACATTGTGGAAATTGCTTCACAATTAATACCGCCTGGAACACCATAGTGTGATGGTGTGTCCGAACATCATAGTTGCACCCTATTGGATATGGTGTGTACCATGATGTGTCTTATCGAATTACCACTATCGTTCATGGGTTAAACGTTAGAGACAACCGCACTTACTTTAAATAGGGCACCACGTAATCCTGTTGAGACGACACCGTATGAACTATGGTTTGGAGAAACCTAAGTTGTCGTTTCTTAAAAGTTTGGGGCTGCGACGCTTATGTGAAAAAGGTTTCAGGCTGATAAGCTCGAACCCAAAGCGGATAAATACATCTTCATAGGACACCCAAAACAGTTGGGTATCCCTCCTATCTCAGATCCGTAAGCAAAAGGGATTGTTTCTAGAATCGGGTCCTTTCTCGAGGAAAAGTTTCTCTCAAAAGAATTGAGTGGGAGGATGGTGGAGACTTGATGAGGTTATTGAACCATCACTTCAACTAGTGTGTAGCAGGGCACAAGAAGTTGTTCCTGTGACGCCTACACCAATTAAAGTGGAAGCTAATGATAGTGATCATGAAACTTCAGATCAAGTCACTACCAAACCTCGTAGGTCGAGAAGGATGCGCACTACTTCAGAGTGGTACTTAATCCTGTCTTGGAGGTCATGTTGCTAGTCAACAATGAACCTACGAGCTATGGAGAAGCGATGGTGGGCCCAAATTCCGACGAACGGCTCGAGGCCATAAAATCTGAGAGAGGATCCATGTGTAAAAATAAAGTATAGACTTTGGAAGAACTACTTGATGGTCGTAAGGCTATTGGGTATAGATGGATTTTAAAAGGAAGACGGACAATGATGGTAAGTATCACCATTAAGAAAGCTCGACTTGTCGTTAAAATGTTTTCCGACAAGTTCAAGGAGTTGACTTCGGTGAGGCTTTCTCACTCGTAGCGATGCTAAGAGTCTGTTGGAATTATATTAGCAGCTACTGCATTATTTGTGAAATCTTGCAGATAGGATGTCAAAACATTATTTCCTCGACAGTTTTCTTAAGGAAAGGTAGTATGTGATACAACCAGAAGGTTTTGTCAATCCTGAAAGATGCTAACAAGTATGCAAAGCTCCAACAACCCTTCTAAGGACTGGAGTAAGCATCTCAGAGTTGGAATGTACGCTTTGATGAGATGATCAAAGATTTTGGGTTTGTACAAAGTTTATGAGAAACTTGTATTTCCAAAGAAGTAAGTGGGAGCACTATAGAATTTCTGATGAGTATATGTTATTGACTATTGTTGATCAGAAATGATGTAGAGTTTCTGGAAAGCATATAGGGTTATTTGAAAAGTGTTTTTCAATGGAAAACCTGGATTAAGCTGCTTGAATGTTGAGCATCAAGATCTATAAGGATAGATCAAAAACGCTTAATGGTACTTTCAAATGAGCACATACCTTGACATGATCTTGAAGGTGTTCAAGATGGATCAGTCAAAGAAGGAGCTCTTGCCTGAGTTGTAAGGTATGAAGTTAAGACTTAAAGCTCGACCTCGACAGAAGAAAGAGAAAGGACGAATGTCGTCCCCTATGCCTTAGCCATAGGCTCTATATAGTATGTCATGCTTTGTACCGCACCTGATATGTGCCTTGCCACGTGTCTAGCAAGGGGGTACAAGAGTGATCCAGGAATGGATCATTGGACAGCGGTCAAAATTGTCCGTGGAGTAATAAGGACATATTTCTCGATTATGGAGATGATAAAGAGTTCGGCGTAAAGGGTTACATCGATGCAAGCTTTAACACCTATCCAAATGACTCTGAGTACAAACCGGATACGTATAGTGGAGCAACCATTTGGAATAGCTCCAAGTGGAGCGTGGAAGCAGCATTTACAATACGACCTAGAGATTTGCAAAGTACATACGGATCTGAATGTTGCAGACCCGTTGACTAAAACCTCTCCCACAAGCAAAACATGATCAAACCCCAGAACTCATTGAGTCTTAATCACATGATGATGTGAACTAGTTTATTGACACTAGTAAACTCTTTGGATGTTGGTCACATGGCGATGTGACCTGTGAGTGTTAATCACATGGCGATGTGAACTAGATTATTGACTCTAGTGCAAGTGGGAGACTGTTGGAAATATGCTCTAGAGGCAATACTAAATTAGTTATTATTATTATATTTCCTTGTTCATTATAATCATTTATTATCCATGCTATAATTGTATTGATAGGAAACTCAGATACATGTGTGGGTACATAGACAACAACATGTCCCTAGTAAGCCTCTAGTTGACTAGCTCGTTGATCAATAGATGGTTACGGTTTCGACCATGGACATTGGATGTCGTTCATAACGGGATCACATCATTAGGAGAATGATGTGATGGACAAAACCCAATCCTAAGCCTAGCACAAAGATCGTGTAGTTCGTATGCTAAAGCTTTTCTAATGTCAAGTATCATATCCTTAGACCATGAGATTGTGCAACTCCCGGATACCGTAGGAATGCTTTGGGTGTACCAAACGTCACAACGTAACTGGGTGGCTATAAAGGTGCCCTACGGGTATCTCCAAAAGTGTCTGTTGGGTTGGCATGAATCAAGACTGGGATTTGTCACTCCGTGTGACGGAGAGGTATCTCTAGGCCCACTCGGTAGGACATCATCATAATGTGCACAATGTGACCAAGGAGTTGATCATGGGGTGATGTGTTACGGAACGAGTAAAGAGACTTGCCGGTAACGAGATTGAACAAGGTATCGGGATACCGACAATCGAATCTCGGGCAAAGTACTATACCGGTAGACAAAGGGAATTGAATACGGGATTGATTGAATCCTCGACATCGTGGTTCATCCGATGAGATCATCGTGGAACATGTGGGAGCCAACATGGGTATCCAGATCCCGCTGTTGGTTATTGGCTGGAGAGTTGTCTCGGTCATATGCGCATGGTTCCCGAACCCGTAGGGTCTACACACTTAAGGTTCTTGGACGCTTAGGGTTGTAGAGATATTAGTATGCGGTAACCCGAAAGTTGTTCGGAGTCCCATATGAGATCCCGGATGTCACGAGGAGTTCCAGAATGGTCCGGAGGTAAATATTTATATATAGGAAGTCCAGTTTCGGCCATCGGGAAGGTTTTGGGGGTCATCGGTATTGTACCGGGACCACCGAAAGGGTCCCGGGGGTCCACCGGGTGGGGCCACCTATCCCGAAGGGCCCCATGGGCTGAAGGGGCGTGGGAACCAGCCCCTGGTGGGCTGGTGCGCCCCCCTTGGGCCTCCCATGCGCCTAGGGTTGGAAACCCTAAGGGGTGGGGGCGCCTCCACTTGATGCAGGCCAAGCCACCCCTAGGGCAGCCGCCTCCCTAGATGGGATCTACAAGGGGCGCCCCCTAGGCCCCTATATATAGTGGAGGGAGGAGGAGGGCAGCCGCACCTGAGTCCTCGGCGCCTCCCTCCCTCCCGTGACACCTCTTCCTCCCCGCTTGCGCTTGGCGAAGCCCTGCCGGGATCCCGCTACTTCCACCACCACGCTGTCGTGCTGCTGGATCTCCATCAACCTCTCTTTCCCTTTCTGGATCAAGAAGGAGGAGATGTCTCTCCCAACCATATGTGTGTTGAACGCAGAGGTGTCGTCCATTCGACGCTAGGATCATCGGTGATTTGAATCATGACGAGTACGACTCCATCAACCCTGTTCACTTGAACGCTTCCGCTTAGCGATCTACAAGGGTATGTAGATGCAATCCTTTCCCTCTCGTTGCTAGAAGACTCCATAGATTGATCTTGGTGATGCATAGAAAATTTTAAATTCTGCTACGTTCACCAACATCGCCGCACTAGGGTATGGACTTGATCCTTGTGCGGATCTCTTTCCGATTCCCCAGCACATTGTTTTGACATGTATCTTGCCACGATTGAGATCACTCTATCCAATGAAAACACTCCGTAGATTAGTTGTGGATTGAAAATTTAGGGTTAGGTTTCCGCCGAAACCATCTCGGACCGACCGAATTGTTGAAATCGGTTCCACCAATTTGGCTCAGGCCATTGCACATGTGATTCTTGGTCTGACCGAGAATTGCAAATCAGTGTGACTGAGTTCAAGTGTTTGTGAAACCCTAGCAGTCTTGGTGCCACTGAACTGTGACTCGGTCTGACCGAGTTCACTAGTTTAGGTTCCAACAACTGCTTCGGTATCAACGAGATTTCAAATCGGTAGATCTAAAATGCTTTATGTGGAAAACTAAAACTAAGTTTTTGATTCATTCTTTTGCAAAAACCTCTGCACTTTGTGATGCTCATCCACTCTACCTCATCTATAAACTATTCACAGGGTCAGCTGCAAGTGTTTGCATCATGTCAGATCAGACGGTTCCCTTTCCCCCGGATCAATGAAGAAGGGAGAAGTCAGTTGATTCCTCCGAAGAACCGGAAGCGAAGCGCTATGCCGGGGCGAGGGGACGGGAAAACTGTGAAAACCTAGAAATATACATACCCAGTTAAGGTGGGATATGATTGCATCGCGGTGTCTAAGGACGCGATCTAATAGATCGTTGTATCGAGTAGTTGGATCATG